>OZ023155.1:36112022-36509522 GCA_963678695.2 Diplodus puntazzo | reverse complement strand
AATGACAGTATAATAATGTGAGGGCTTATCATCGGCTGTATCAAGTGGGCCCCTTTGAAATCCACCCAAAGCACCTTCAGAGGGCTCATCACACTTATTGTTTGCCAACAATGTGTCACCCAGTAATTTTCAATCAAACTGTCCATCTCAAAAAAGGACATTGTCAGCTGACTATCCCAGGTTGAAACTGTTTACTTAGCAATTCAGAAACTGTGGTGTGCCCCCGTAGACAATGACAAGACAATTGACCCTGGCAGCTCAGAAATTATTGGCAAGTTTGCCAAATAATTAATGAAGCGAAAATCTGTAGTCTTGTCTCAGACAGTTTGTGTACTGCTCGCAGCCGGTTTCAGTGGCATGAAGCGCCATAAAAAATATATATTTTTGAACATATCTAGAACATTTCTCATGAGGCTACATGAGGCAGGAAGTCACTAACATTGTGATTCAGCAGCTCGGGGTACATCCAATTATTACACAATGAATAACATAACAATAATACGATCGAAAAATGGTCGTAAACAGTGATATGACTGAGCGTAATCTATTGTTTACACGTGTAAAAGCTTTTGTGAAATTTGACATTAGAAAGTGTATTTTAAGGTGCATCCCTTCACACTGACAGTGTAGCTTAAATACACTCTGTTCTGCAGGTGCTACAGAGGGAATTGGAACCGTGAAAATGCTGTGCAGCCAGTATTGGTTATAGTGAGCAGAAGGTCAGACAATAGACAGAATGATAAAGATTTGAGTGTGTTGGCAGTCGGGAGAATCTCATCTGACAGGAAGGACCAACACACATCAACCCCCATGACAACTTTCCACTGACTCACCACAGTATCAGGTATGTTGTCAGCCATAAATTAGGCCAACAGTACGTAGGTGCTAACAGGGCTACGTGATTACCCACAACCTGTAAGTAATTTGCTACCCACACCACATCCTGATCACAACACCGCAATAACACGACATTTTATTGATTCATAATTAGGAACAGTTTCTCCTCCAGGGAGGTCAGAGTTCAGGTTAGTGACAGCACAGTTTCCTGATTATCTGGGTTTAGGGAACATTATTCAAATATCTTTTTTAGACCTGTAACAATTCATTGAGTAATCAGTTATTTAATGCCACAAAATAACTATATTTTATAATAGATGAATCCTTAAAACAACTTTTCATGCAAAAATGGCAGAACATTGTGTTTTTAGCCTCTCAAATATGGAGGTGTGTTGCTTTAAAACAAGACATTTAAAGATCTCCTTGGACTTTGAGAAACAGTTAGTATAATATAGTTGTCAGATTAATTGATAATGGTATAATTGTCAGTTGCAGCCTGAAATAATTTAAATACTAATAGTTTTACTCCCAATAATCCTTTTAAGGACTGTGCTGATATAAACATTTAATGCTATGATAATCTTAGTCCAAATTATCACATTATTTTAAAATATCTAGACAATTATTCCATGTTAAAATGCAGTTAAAAATAACGAAAACCCGTGTGTTTCATAAAGGATACTTACATCATTTGAATTTAAATTAAATTTAAATTGTTAAGCGTTACACTTCAAACATATATAATGTCTTACATGTCTGAATTAAATCAAAATTACATTTTTGAAGTTGAAGTTAATAAATGAATACATCCACTGTGCTTTTGTGTCATTCAGCATCATCATGAACACTCAGTGATTTAATACAACATTGTTAAAATGTTTCCTGGAAAACAACATTTCTAAACACCGATTCACATAAAATAAAGGCACATTTATTTGACTTAAGCACCAAACAATTATTCAGTTATCGCTTCTGTTCAATATATCATTTCTTTTCTTTATTACTTTCACTGTTCAGCTCTTTGTGTCGGGCTTTATATGACATGTGAGCAGTGACCATGATGAGTTCTTTCACACACCAAAGGTCAGAGGCATCACTTACAGAAAGAGAAGGACCCCCCAAACACTCACTAAGTCATTTGCCTCATTCCCCATCAATTATTGACAAGCAGTTGTCAGTTGAAAAGGCAGCCAGACTTTCCGTTGATCTGTTTGATGAATATTTCAGCTGACAAACAGGCCACCTGACACTCTGCACCAAAGCAATGTGTGGTTAGAGGGATGGAGCTCATCTTAGCCACAGTCACATTTGCACATTTGCATGCACATGTATATACAGTTACAGTGGTGTTGTTTTTCTGTTTTACTTAATGTTTATTTACATTGGTTTTACTTCTGGACCATGTCACCTTTTTGTTTCGACTACAAACTACATATGTCGCCACTTTAAGTAACATTTTAAATCCAAGAATTTGACTTCTTACTATGTTTTTTTATGCTATTCATGACATCATCATGGGTAAAGTAACTGTGGGCTGGCATGAATGTTTTTAGCAGAGTTTCTTTTTTATTTACAAGGCTTTTATACATCATGAAATATCTCATAATGTTTTTCAGTAATTATTTATGTACTTTAAAATGTGATACAGGAGAAAACAAAAAGATTCATTAACTTGCTGTCTGGTCGAAAGCACACTGTATGTCACTGTTTGTTCCTGATGTAAACCATAAGCCTAAAGTCCAACTGTTGTCTTTTACTCCATCTGACAATGAATCTGACATTTTCATAGATTTCAACAGTGGACACTGACAGCATCACTGAAATGGTAAGATGTTTAGGGTTAAAATGCATCGCACAAGTAAATGTTAATGGTTTTTTAACTGAATCCTTTGAAGTAGAGAGAGGTGTCCATTGAGCTCAGTGCTTTATATTTTAGCCAATCAGTCCTTGAATCAAGCACATCAAAAACAACAGACTAATTGATGGAACATAATATAGGTCATGGCCACAAAGTCACTGCCAATGCTTATGCCGATTACATTATTGTTATAAACAATCAGCCAGAAATGGTTGTTTTAACAAATCATTTAATTTGATATGAAAGTGCATCCAGCAACGGGTCCATTTCTGTGTGTATAAATCCAATTTTTCCACAGACTTCCACAAAGGACTTAAGCAAATTGAGCAGAGCAAAACGATGCAGTTTGTCGCAGTACTGGACTGAAAAAGTTTTATTTTTTGTGAAGAGTAATTTTGTGAAGAAAGCAGACATCTGTGAGACCATGAAACATATCTTTGAAGGGGTAGGTAAAATATCATGTAGACTTAACTTAAAAAAGGATTCTACACTATTTTTTACTGATATAACATAGAAACTGCTGTGATCAGTGATGGTGCTGGGCTTCCATATGGGTTTGCTTGGAGAAATATAATGCATCATGGAAATCATCAGAATTCTTGAAATCTACAATTTTTACAATGTTAACATTTTTAACAATAAAATTAATTGGCTTTTCCATTAAACTACCAGCTCTATAATGCATGAAAGGCAAATACTTCAAGCAGAGCGAAATATTGTACGGCTTTATGCACTTTTGTCTTGACTTTATCATGTGAAAACATAAGCATGTGGTCACATCCTGAATTCAATAAAGTCACTTCACCACAGCATGAAAGAAGAGTCAATAGAGCTCTGGTGAACTGGTGATGTGTTTTATGTGAGGCTCGGGTCAAAAGCAGCCTGTATGAAAGAGACACACCCCATAAATTTTTCGATGGCCCCTATGAGCAGGTCAGGAAGGCACCAATATTTCCTCTTTATTAGAAACAACCGAAACAACATGCAGCCATAAAGGGGACCTCAGAGGTGAATCGGAAACAAGGCGAATGACAGGGAAAGCATGTGGCTCTGAGAGCTGAGAGGTAGTCACACAATCCATTTTCGTCCAACCTGCTCGTCCGTGTACGGGTGCATTTCCTCATAACTCTCACGCCAACGACTCACAAACTCTCCATGCTTCATCACAGGTCAACTTGGAGATGAACTTTAAAGGAAGATATAACAAATGATCGCAGCCTCTCAGGCAATTCATGTCTGCTGAAGTGCCATAACCCTCTACATATCCTGACCTCAATTTGGAGCCTGCGTGTTTGAAGGCCCATCTGAGGGGAGATGGTATCGATCTGAGCAGCAACTCTGGCAGCATCAATAAACAACAGGCTTCAGGCTTCAAGGCTGAGGAGACACATCTCTATTTCAGCCCGAGGCTTTGCATCTGGATACCTGAGTTGGGACGTGGCCCTGGACAGATGGTGGGACACGTTTTTCTAACTGAACTCACAGCAGGTTTAGCCCCTACTGAGACCAAAGCCAGTGATATATTCCCTACTGTTGGTTCGAAACAAGGTAAATAAGGCCTTACAGCACAAGCTCACTCATTTCTACGTTGAATAATTACCATTAATGTTAACGGGCATTGTAAATAGAAAGCTACCAAGTAACAGTCAATATCTGCAAGAACGATCAATACTTAACCAGCAGACAAATAGTATTTCAAGATCTTCTATATCAGCATTACAGTGAAGGAAGACAGTGCTGACTTTGGCTCATTAGTCAATAAGCACAACAAGCCAACCAATACATTTGACAGAGAGTAATGAAATGATAATCATCAGAGGAGGAGATGGAGAGGGGAGAGGACGTGAACACAGGCTGCATTTGGACACTTAGTTACACTCAAAAACATCCATAAATAACAATAAAACTACAGTAAATAAATAATGGGCAATCTTGCTGTGCAATTTAGTTGCTGTCTTGTTTACTTGATTTTCCCTGTTTGCTGAGAAAGTTAAATAAGTGTGCCTCATATATTTAGAGTCAAACTGAGCTCACTTTGCACTAAGCAGCTTGTCAATAGGAAGAAAAGAGGTACGGAGCGAGAGAAGAGGTCTGATAAAATAGGTTTTAATTACCAGACAGTGAGTGCTGGCCTTCCTTTTCCACTTTCCCCTCCCAGCCAAGTCAGGAGTTTGATTTCTGATAATGTGGATTGCTGACTGGGCTTCAGCCTAGTTGCCCCTAAAGCAGAAGGCCCTAACGTCAAGTCCTGAGAGAGTATGTTTGACAAAGTGCCATATAGATCCTCCGCTTCTCATCAGAGGGCAGTGCTGTTGGAGGCATTAATCAGAACGCTTGATAGCCCGGCTCTGTTGTTCCCCTTTATTCTGCTGTAACAATAAGGCAAGGTAATAATTTCGGGCATTACAAGTGTTGGTACAAGTGTAAGAGATTCGATGCATGTACATGCAGATCAATGCGATGAACTTGTAACCTCAGACAGACAGACAAGCAGATAGAAGGAGTCTTTAGACTGACACAGATAGACAGACAGTGTTGGAAAGTACTGTAAACCAATCATAATGTTTGTTTACAATAACTTCTGTGTAGAAAACCCCAGAATCACACACCGGCTTACGTAAAATTCAGCTGCCTTTTTATGATGTTTTTCAAAAGTGTTATTTTGCTTTTTCCTTCACTATATTTATTTGCTAACTTTGGTTAGTAAATACTCTCCAGATTGCACAATGCATTATAGCCAGGCTGATAATTGGTTGACCCTCTGTATACAGTATTCACATGCTGCACATGGAAATAAACATGTGATTTATAAATAAAACATTTAATTACTTTAAGAATTTCACTCAGGTTCTATTGGCATTGGTGACTATTTCGTTTACCAAAGTAATATAATTACACCACATTCTTGCTTGTCCTCGAGTATGACTTTTGGTGCTTGTACTTTAATTAAGAAATTTCTTTCTGTACAGCCACTGAATTTACAGGTAAGTATCACATTTTTTACTTTTGTTTGATGACTTTGGTAATCAGTTACTTTGCAGGTTAAGATTTAATGTCTGATTCAAATGAAAGCTGACACAAAACATAAATTAAACTTTGCTTTTTCCCATCATGTTTTCATGCATGTTTGTTAAAGACTGTCACCAACATTTTAGCAAACAACCAGCAGGGGTTTTCCTGTAACATTATAAGACTCAAGCAGCCCTTCTGCTGTGTTTTCCCCCACATTTTATTTGTAATTGACATTGCGAGGTTTTATTGTATTTATATAGGATGTATAAAAAAAAAGATTAATTCCAATGTCAACGAGTAAATATAGAAAAATGATGCATTGCTTTTTGAAAAGGTGCACTTGCAATATTATGCCATTTTATTATAAATCTTATCAGCGGCATAACATTTCCTTTAAATGACAATTATTTATTGAAGTTATTTATGGGACAACAAGAAGTACTTATCTGAAAGAGAGAGAAAGAGAGAGAGAGAGAGAGAGAGAGAGAGAGAGAGAGAGAGAGAGAGAGAGAGAGAGAGAGAGAGAGAGGCTTTCCTTACCTTTTAAGCAAGATGGCAACAGCTGATAGTGAGGTTCAGCATGAGGCCAACCAGAGGTGGAGACTTTTGTTTTTGCAGCCAATGAAACTGAACCTACTGCAATGACTGGCACAGCACACCTCTCACTGATATTGTTTTCAAGTCCCACATACCCAGCCAGATCTGACCAATTGGGGGATGGAACAAGCTTAAACGAGTTCTTATCATTACACAGAACCTCGGTCGACAGACTTGAGTATCAGCTGTGTGAGCAGAGCGCGGTAAATTCACAGAGAAAGAGATTTAATTTTGCCCAGAGATCAATGTCTTGTTCTTGGAACTGCAATCAGAGCCCTTTGGTGAGTAGCCAGAGCGACTGATGCAGCTCCTCAAACACAAGTCGAAATCAACACCGATGTTAAGGGCCCCTTTGTTTTACCTTCAATTATACACGACTGACTTGTGCCCAGTGAAAAGCTTTAAATACTAACACAGTGTTAACGTTGAGTGAAAGAGGCATGAACTTCTTTGAACATTTGAAAAGCCATGGTCATGAGTGGATTGTTTGTACAGCTGTATGTTTCCATGAAAATGAGGACTATTCATACAATATATCGATTGAATAATGATCTAAGGTCAGTTCTAAAAAGAATATTTACCCTTTAGAATACTCACCCATTATACCCTCAGAAAGCTGTTTTATGCTCAAAATTGTGCTCCCTTATCAAAATTGATCTCACATCAATGTCATGTCCAGCCAAAGCATTCCAAGGTTGCAACAATCTCTTTTGATCGAGCGTTCAATAATTCCAGTTCAGTATGAAAGGCTGAGCTGTGTACACAGACGGATAGTGTTTCACTCCGTGCTGCCTTCAAGCACTTTTCTTTACAAAGCTTTTCAATGTATCGCTTTTATCGTTCAAAACACATTCAGAATCAGGGTGACATCCTGGTTTTGTCAGGATTGAGTAATGACAACGCTGACACAAAGAATGTATTCTAAATATTTTAACTTACATTTTTCACAAGGCAATATTCAGAACGTATTCACCTTTCAAAAAATTAAATAAACCATTAAAACTTTTGATATTAATTTAATTTTATGGTTCTTGGTCAAACAAAGTTCTGTGCAGTGACCATGAAGTGTAGAACAGACTTTGTATCCAGAGGGCTGCGCAAAGTGTAATGACGGACGACATAAATTCAAAAGTCACAAGAAAATAAGTAAACGGTGAGCGTCAGGGGAAGTTAACAACAAAACAGGATGACGATTATTGGCTAAACACGTGACCAAGGAAGGTCCTTGTCCATGTGACAAGAAAGTGAAACCTTAGCATTATCTAGCTAACTGTGATTACTATCAGTATGTGATTGTCACGAATGAGCAATGTTGATCAGTGTCGTCATATTATGTTTGTGATGTGGCTTTTGTGTTTGTGTTTTCTGTTAATGGATACTGTTTGTGTTGAACCTGCAAAGTGTTTTGTATTTGCGGTTCGTTCAACACTTCTAAGCCATGAGCAAAGGTAGTCTCATTTGCTGTATACTCGTAGCAGTGGCGACCTAATGAAACATGCCGTTACTTTGAGTAAACTTGTGGATTTTTGTGGAGATGAGAGTTCTTACTGGGTAGGAAATCAACAACTTTGCAGAGTGGTGCAAAGAGAACTATCTACTGCTCAACGTCAGCAAAACCAAAGAGCTAATTGCTGCAGAAAAAAGGAGGCAAAGACAGACAACTGTGTCTGCATCAGTGGAGCTGAGATGAAGCAGGTGAACAGTTATATGTTCCTTGGAATTACCATCCCTGAGGTCCCTAATCATGGTCATCGCACATCACCACCCTGGTTTAAAAGAAGCACGGAAAAGGCTTCACTTCCTGCGGAAGCTTGGAAAGGCCAAATAAAGCATCCGGAATGGAAACATCACAAATTGGCACGGTTCGTGCACGAGCCAGGACAGGAAGGCTCTACAGCGGGTGATAAAATCCACCAGACCATAACGGGTACCATCTACAGAGCATCAGCAACATCGGTATATTAAGATGTCTGCACAGAGATCCAAAGGATACTAAAACACCTCCCACTTCAACCTGTCTGCTCACCCTGCTGCTGTCAGTGTACACACGTTACAGAAGTATCTGCTGCCATACCACCAGACTACAGAGCAGCTTCATTCCCCAGACTGTGAGACTCACATCAACATCAACACTTAACACTCCATTAAATAGAAGTAGAAGGACTCAAGATCAATATATTGTTTTTGTTTAACTCTTGTTTACACTTTATTGTTGGAAAGCAAGGCCATTTTACTCATTTTGTATTAGGAGGCAGAAGCACAGACTGTCATTAAGATCATGGTTTATACAAAATAATTAAAAGCTTTGCAATAATGTGACAATGAGCTTTTTGAAGAGTAGATTACAGTGCAGACACAATGGCCTGCATTGTCTGCATGTATTTTTTTATTTGATCTTATTTATTTTGCTTTCTCTGCAGTTATACAATACTTGCAGGACTCAGTGACATCTGGCCACTTCATGGTGACAGTAGACATGTTAGGAGTGGATGCTCGGACGGGGGTCTTTTATTTTGAAATGCACTGGGCGGATGTTGATTCGGAAGCGCTGTTGGAGCAGTTGTGGCTTCCTCTAAACTAGCTACATGGCTAAAAACCTCCGATAAAACAAAAAACTTCGCCTGAGACAGCGGGCAAAAAACACATTTAGAGCTCAAGCGGAACCGTTCATGACGTAATGGCGTGAAGTCGGTGTCGTCAGTGACCGTTGACGATTTTTAACGTCCGCATCACTTCACACAAGTGTCCGGACTGAGCAGGATGCTAGCATGTGTCGTCAGCAAACCACTGCAGGAAATTAGCTTGTTAGCTTAGAGAGCCAGTGAAGTGTTATTATGAGGCTTGATTTGTCATCTTTATGCTCATACTCGATTTAAAAAAGCCTTGTAGAATGGACACCGAGGCAATAGTGATCCGTATAAAGACACCGTCAGGGGACATGGACTCGTCCGTCGACTGTCCATCTCTTCTGAACTTCAATGACTTATTGGTGAGTGTCTACAGAGCTACAGAGCTAAGTTACAGAGCTAGCTGTCACCCCTGGATCTACCTCTGTTACAAACTGTTGTACAGAAAACACAGTTTAGAGTCTGACAGCTTAAGCTTCTGTGTCAACTTGTGTGAGCAAAACAGATGTATCTTAAGCTGAACTATTAAGTCATGCATTTGTGTTGTGGATCTGATTATTCTTTTGTCGAAACAAACTGTCTGCATCCGTCTAGAGTTGTAAATCTGTGTTTTCTTATGTGACCCTGTCATAATTTCAGGTCGCAATCAGAGATGTCATGCCTGAAGCCACTGTCACGGCCTTTGAATGTAAGTTTCTTTTTCACTCTTCCATGCTGAAACATTTATTCTCCAAGCTGTTGATCACTTGGAAAATGACAAGTCTGAAATACATCGCAGTACTTTTCAAACTGATCATCTCAAAGTTTACACCACTGAGAACTGTCTCAGTGACATAGGCTATTTGTTTGTAACTAAACCTTTGTCCTGTAATTCACAGATTTATTATCTATAGTCAGAATACTGTAAGAGACAAATCTCTCCTTACTACTATATGTGAGCCCTTTAATTATCATTCCCATAAGTTTTTTGGTTAATTAAGGTATTGTCTGTTAAGATGTTTAACGTTACTGAATCTGAAGAGGGCAGGAAAATGCAATCACAAAAGTTGTTTGCATCGTGCTCATCCATGTGTAGGAAAAATAATATAATCATGCGATTTAAACCAGATATAATTATTTAGTTTGGTTTTAGTTTTAGTCATTTTGTGACCAATCTTTTACAGCTAGTGGTGATGATCATGGTCTGTCTCAGTGCTGTAGTTTGTGCTTTTGGATTATTCATAACAACTGTCTTTGTCATATACGACATAAATATCATAATACTGCTTATTATTGCCAAAAGTAGGGCTAGGCAATATATTGTTATTGTATTAGTTTAATGAAATGAGACTGTATATCATGTTAGATTTCTATATTGTGATATGATGAAATCAAGTGTTGCCTTTTCCTGGTTTTAAAGGCTACATTACAGTAAAGTAGTGTAGTTTTCTGTACTTGCCAGACATTATCACTTATTCTAGTGCTTGTCTTAACACTCTCACTCATTATATCCACAGTACTGATGATTGTTTATCAATAATTTTATTATGTTTAGTGTAATTTCTAAGTTACTACTGATGAAATAATTATATTGAGGTATTTTTGATCAAAAATATTATAATATTTAATTCTGTCGTTATGGCAGAGTCCTAGTATTTATGAAGTATTTTGTTTACACACACACACACACACACACACACACACACACACTTGTACACGCACATTTATCCAGTCCAAATCTTAAGATACTTGTGTGTTTCTCAGATGAAGATGAGGTGGGGGACAGGATCACTGTAAGAAGTGATGAAGAACTCAAAGCCATGTTGTCTTATGTGAGTATATAAATACATTAATTTGTTAATGTGTTCATCGTGACATCTATCCATGCCACAAACTGCATGTCTACTACCACTGTAGCAGTTTTCTTCAGGACTGTTTCTTCATTAAAAATAGTTGTAATGAAGAAACAACTGTTCACATTAAGGTCAGAGCTCACTGTGGCCATTTCTCAGCTGCATTTCTGAACATTTTGAAAGAGACATCTTCCCTTCTCTGTTACCCATTCAAAGTTTCTCACGTAAACTTTAATGATCATTTTGTGCAGATCCTCCAATCCACATCTAGGGTCCAAGAATGAAGAATATAGAGTGCTGAATGTTGTAGAAATTGTTAAGCCCTCTGGTCAATTCTGTGATTTTGGGGAACACAAACAGTGGAAGACTCGATACAACATGAAACTTTGCTCGTAGTATCACCAGGGTCTCTACACATGAACACGAGCATTGAGAACATTGTTTGTGTACACAGAGTTTACTAAAAAGAAGGTTTTTGAACAACTCACATTAGCAGTTGCTCTCCTCCATGTTAAGTCGCATTTGGTGATCAATATTTCTGACTGGCAGGACGGCGGCGAGCGGAACAAGCATCTGCTAACGTGAGTAGTTCAAAAACTCTCTTTTTAGTAAACTTTGTGTACACAAACAATGTTCTCAGTGCTCGTGTCCATGTGTAGAGACCCTGGTGATACTACGAGCAAAGTTTCATGTTGTGTCGAGACTTCTTAGTGTTTTAAAAATAGCAATTTTAATGCTATCATAGTAGTGCCCGTAGCACTCCCATTGCAAATGAGTTTGACCCAAAAACGAAATCATGATAAATCTTAAAAGTGCCTCTTTCGTAGTAATTATGCTTTCACACGAAGGTTTGACTCGGATACATTCACAAAAAAAGCCTAGGTTGCATTTTGCCGAGAGTTTCGCCTTAGCCTCAGGTAATAAACAGCCTATTGGTGGTTTTCAGCCACACGCACACGTGCACAAACATACACACAAACACACATATACACTTCCACTACCCATTCAGCTCCCCCACCTACTGCAGTACATTTTCATATTCCACCATACTTACTGTTCATGCCATGGACAGTAAGAGTAATGGCTTGTAATGGGTTTCTCTACGAGGTACACTGAAAGCTAAATGAACTGTCAATTTTTATTATTTATTATTCAGTACTTAAAGTTTTGCCTCATTAAAGAGCGGGGCCCCCTGGGCTGCAGAATTGTTCAAAATCTACTTTCATCTGTGGATGTCTTTTACCCCCCATCAGCTCACAATGATGCTGCTAGAGCCACAGGCACAATTTACACTCCTTGTTTTTTGTCCATTTTTATCATGCATTCACTTGTGGTTGCCTTTTAATCATTAAGTAGCATAGGGTAGCAGGGTGATTAAGCAAAAAGAGACAGCTGTTGTGCCAGTGAGCGTTGTGAAACAAGGATGGAAAAGTATTGACCTCAGCCAGCTTTATTATAAACAAATCCAGCTGACTTGTTTTGAGGTAATGTTGCAGTTCTGCTTGCTGTGCTGTGTGTCCTGTTTGAATGTGAGTAGCTTTGGAGAAACTCACAGGATTGATCTAACGGTACGGTTCAGGACCTTCATTTCTTGAGTGTGTTGGTGTCCACCCCATTATTTTGTGTGTTTGCTTGAATTGCACCTTAAAATTCATTTAACAACTAAATCAAAATTAAGAAGCTACAGATTATGACAGGCCTGTGCTGCGGACCCATTTTATCAGGAAATGTGTAAATGCATAAGTTAAGATCCTCTTATTATGATTTAAATCTTATTATGATACTAATATAATACATGATGAACTCAACATGTCACCAGTATACCTGTGCGTTTTTCAAAAGCAGAGCAGCTGCAATACAGCTTTAACAACCACAAGCTTAAATCAGAGCTGTCCGTGTGACTGGTAGTCAATCTTTTGTGACACCAGTTCATTTTGTCAAATGTATTTTTAATTAAATATCAGTATCCTTGATTTTTATAAGGGTTGTTCTTATCAAGTATTTTTTTCTTGACTTTAAACCAGAAGTTTAAACTTAGACTAGTTGATCAATCTATATAATTACCAATAACATTTACTGAAAACAATAAGTGCCCGATTATTACAACAGCATTCTCATTGAGTGAACACAATCGACTGGCAAAAAGATGTCACTTAACCAGTGTTGTTTTGATAAATATGTAAATTTCAATGTCAAATATGGAAATGACACAGAAGACGTGATATTCTGTGCAAATTATTAAATGTATAATTTATATGTGTACATTCATAAAATTATGCATTTTACCGACAAAAATGTATGTTGTAATTGGCAAGGTACCAATGTTTACATCTCACACATCTCTAATCTTTATCATGACATCAGTACTTGTGGCAGAGAAGGCAACAATAAATATACATTATTATTTCATTTTGTAATTTACAGTGACAGCTCATTGTCCCAACATTTTATTCAGATGATGTGAAACATGTCATGGCAATACATTAATTCAGGACCCCGACCTGCACCTCAGTCGACCCAGCACAAATATTTCGTATCCACAATGCTGCACTGCTTCGTCCACAAATTTCAAAAGCCATTTGTACCGTGAATTTTTTGGCAAACAAATTCAGGAGCCGTGTAATGGCTTTCTGCTCCTCTCGGGACATCCGAGTATACAAAAAGCTGCTGATCACCTGGAAAATACCGGGCTCACTAGAATATAATTTACACTAACCGAGTACTTTAAATGTCTTACGCAAGAGTTATGCATTTCAGCAGTCATTTGCATTTGTGTTCAGATGATTATTTTCATGTCGTGCTTGTTTGCTGTGGTTGCCATTTGGCCTCCTCAGAGACTCTAGTGGATTTTTGCCTCAGTGCTGTTAATTCCAGGTGAGCAGACAGCCATTATGTGAAATTAATAGGAATTAAGAGAAACCCGCATGTTAGGTGAAAGGTGGGATAATTCATTAGAGTCGCTCATGGTTGCCTCTTGTGTGCATGTGTTTCTGTATGTGCGAATGTTTGTGTGAATAAATTTAAAGACTTTAAATATGCTGTCACGACACAGTGTTTTTTCTTAGCCAACGTCGCTGCTTTAACATTGCCGAATGAAAAATTCATGCTCCTTGTTGCAGAGCAAAATTAATGCTCAAATTCTCTAAATTAATTAACATCAGTCTGCAGAGGGCATTTATTGTGAAAAGTATCGCCCATCACTGAGAACATTGATTGCTACATGCTCCTGTGAGACCGACTAGTCTTCCAGGCATCTCTAATCATTGTTCGACACCTTGAAAGACAGACGCCCCTGTTCAAAGTTAAAGACTGGCCTGTGTCAGGTGCTAAAAAAAACATGTGACCTCATCCGTTCCTCGCTCAGCTCCCCCTGGAGGTAGTAGCTCTAATTCCACCATTCTTACTCCCATTTCCCCTTAGTCTGCTAATGATGATGAGACCCAGTCTGTGCTCCCGCTCTCCCACTTGTCCCTCAAGGCTGAGCGATGGTATTTGGCGATCGGACACTGTTTAGTTATTGGCCAACAATGGAGAATGTCTTTTAATAACACACCTAGTACAGATTAGGTGGTAATTGCAGCCTTAATCAATAAGCTAGCTGAGCGGAAAATTAAAGGTATGTGAAGCCCGACCCCCCCTACACACCCTCAACACACACAACACGTTTTTTAGTATTAGGCCCATTGTTCGGATGTGGCCTAGTGAGAACGCTGGAGGGCGAAAGCAGAGGGCTAGGAGCGAGAAGGGACCTGACAGTGATAAATAGGCCTTTTAATAACAGCTGTGCCACTTGGGTAGCCATACTGATCCATTCCCATCCAAGCCGGTCCCACCGTCCTCCCCCTTTCCTCCCCCACAATGAGAGCGCAAATTTACATATCGCTGTGATGACTTGGTAGTTCAGAGCTGATTGTAAGTCAAACACAATGAACGTAGGTGTAGACTGCATAAAGACACTCATCCTCTGGAGTGTCTGACGCTGACTGCTGTCTGATGATGTTTGTTGATTTGGAGCTTCAAATCGGAGCTGACATAAACAAAACACACACACTCACTCTCACAGTTTAACAGATGGTTTGGTTAACTGAAACATCAATTATTGCATTGCCTTGGCAAGCGTGTGAGAGGCTCCAGAGTGTGTGTGCACGTGTTAGTCCTGTAGGATACGAGTGTTTGGTGAGCTGTTGACCTGGAGGAGAGAGGGGTTAATGCTACACTCCTTCAGAACAAGCCCACAGGGCATTGGTCCTCATCGGCAACAGCTTTCAGCACAGCATGCTCCCATTTTTGGGAACAGTGCAGACTAATCCTGACGTCATTTGAATAAACATTATTGTGGGCGTAATATTCTAAAATGTTTCATCATAGTGCTGAGAAAGTTACACAGGATTCCTTTTTTTATCTGGTCTTATCTAAATGTATTTTTTTTGAAAACACATTTTTAATCATTCCTTATTTATAAAACAGCTTTGCTGGCTTTCTTAAAGTCTCCCTCCCGTCAAAACATGTTTTTCTTCTTGCTCCTTCAGTTGTGTGTTTGAGTTTCACTGTGTAGAGTGAGGTGTGTGCAGAGTTTGACACTGGATATTTTCATATTCATTGCTAAAAGTGTAAATCTTTTGTGTTCACTGAAAATCTGATCTTTAAGAGGCGGGCCTATTAGTGTGATTTGTGACACCACAAATTGTAAGCAATCCTGGTCGGATATTCAGCATACACAAGTATGATGAAAATACTTTAAACCTCTGAGAAACACTGAGAATGGATTTGAAGAAGGCATCTTGTGTCCAACAGTTAAACCTTTTATTTTGCATATTGATGTGTTCAGTAAATTTTAATGAGAGCAAACGTTGTGTTTTACTGTTTTTCATGTTTTAGACAACGTCAGAGGCACAATATTGCCCTCAACTATGTATTGACTTTCTTTTCCCCCTTTAGTACTGCAACACAATGAATGAACAACGCATGAATGGACTGCTGCCGGACCCTTTGCAGATTTTTCCGCGAGGTATGGAGTGACATGTTACAGTTTATCATGGATTGTACTATTGCTAAAAGGCTCAATACATCTTTGTAATTAATGTGTTGACAACTAATCACAAGCAAAAGTTAATTAAATACATTAAATTATTCACACAATTTCACAAATACGGGTAAAAAAAAGTGAGCATTCGGTGGCTAGAAGTAACATCGCAGCCTCTGAGGATTAAAATTCATAGGCTCATGCTGTTGTGTTGACAGTCATTTATAAATCTACATTTCTTTTGCTCCAAGGACATTGAAACTACAAGCTTGTATTCAGGCATTGCCCAAAATCTCTAGTGTTTTTTTCCTGAGCTGGTTTTCACTACAAATGTTTTTTCTATACATTTACTCTTTCCCATGTTCATATAGTTTTCTCACCACTCAAAGTCATACATAACCACTAACAGGCCCTGAGGGCAAAGTGACGAAACATTGCATTGTCTCTGTCCTTTACCCTGTATCTGGCTCTCTCTTTCAGTCTCTTTCTCTGTCATTCTGTTTTTTCTTCCTACCTTTCACCAGCTGTCTCAAGAGCCCAACATCTCAATCGCTCTCTTGTCTACAACTAATTTCAGAGTAACCTTCATTTCATTTCTTTTTTTTTTTCTTTTTTTTTTCTTTATAAAGAACTGATTCCTTTTCAGCACATTTGTAAATGGCCCAGTGATGTGTTCTACAATCTAGTCAATTACTGTTTCAGCCGGCAAGACTCCAGGGATCCGGAACATACATGGCCTGAAGGTACCTATCTCAATAATTGTTTCAGTTGCCTTACACAGAGAACGAGGGGAGGGGAGGGTGGGAAGTTGAGGCAAATGGATTGGCAACGCTGTGTTCCACTTATTGAAATGTCAATTGAAGTCAAGGCTCTCCTTTTCTTTCACTCATTTTCTTGCTCCCCTCGTCTATGTTTATGTATGGGGATGGCTGGCTGTGGCCGTCGCAGAGCTCGTCTCTGTTATTCTCTAGCTCACTGTATTCTTGTTCCATTTAGACCATTAAGAGCAAGGTATTGTGCTGAAACCTTGATCCCATTCCAGATCATTACAATCTATGATCCTCTTATTCCATATCATAGGAAGAAGGTAAGCATTGGTTAGAGTGAGTCAATAAGGCGATGTCATTGTTCAACCATGAAATCGTCATTACAAGCCCCCGTCTGCCATTTGCAAATGGCCTTCCGCAGACCTTCCCATTTTATGTTCGGCATATGTTGCTATTGAAAATCCTTGCTAATTACCATGGGTTAAATGACTTGACACCTCCTCCATCTCTCCAGATGATCCATGTTATATCCATCTCCATTTCAATAATAAAACAACCCCCCTCCAAATACTTAAAGTATATCCTCTGAGGAGCTCTGGTAACAACTACTCAACTGTGTCAGTTTTTTTTTTTTTATTTTAAGGTCAGGGGTCTGTTTTGAGAAGATGATGTTTTCCAAAAAACCTTTAGTCCTCTGGTAATCTTTCCCCTCTTTTCTCCGGTTTTAATATAAAAGTAATTGGCTGAGGGGGAGTCTTGTGCACTGTTTAAATTAGGTCTTCCTGGGCACTAATTAAAGAGAGAATCCCCGTGCCTTAGTGGACCCATCACACCGGCCTCTTGACCTCAATTAAATTAGTTATTTTTAGTATTCTCTTTACAGGGTCTTGTCTCTTCTCTTGTATACGGGGTGGAGCATGGGGGTCTTTGGAGTAAACATAAATGCTGATGAATGTAAGAAAACCATGCTCCTCTCCTCTCCTCTCCTCTCCTCTCCTCACCTCTCCTCTCCTCTCCTCTCCTCTCCTCTCCTCTCCTCACCTCTCCTCTCCTCTCCTCTCCTCTCCTCTCCTCTCCTCGCTCTTCCTCACCCGCCTCCATTCTCTCCTACAAAAGCCAATTAACCTTCAGGCTGGACTGAGAGCTCGTGTTTTGCTCTTGTTCATTAGGGGGTCTGGCCATATGTCTGTCTGTCTGCCTGTCTTTTGGCCTTGACCACTTAAAATGTGTCTGTTGTGCACATGTATGTGTCCTTTCACATTTGTGTGTATGTGTTTGCACACCATCAGGTTAATACAAGACCTAACCCAGCCAATGACTGCACTCATGCTGTCCCAGACTCCATGACCAACAACAGGTGAGCTTGCTGGGGCATGAGGAGCATGTTTGACTGCCTTGAATAAACTACATTTGGATGATAGATGAGTAGACTGATGTCTGTGTAACTGTGATGTTTCCTCCTCCAGCTTAAAGAAATCCTCTGCTGAGTTGAAGTGGATCCTGACAAATGGGCAGGTGAGCATGTGTTTTGGGTTTAAGTTGTATCCGACCACTGTTATCTCACTGCTCCTGCTCACTGACGAGAACATTCACACAAGTGGTTGGCTCCTCTATTGATTTTCTGCGATGCCAGTTGAAGGCGTGTTATACAGATTGTGTATTTGGTTATCGTCTCTTTACTGTGCTGCACAGGGAGCGGGAGGTCTGAGGGGTTCCTGAGAGCTAGCCTGTAACAGTCATGTCTCTTTCACACACACACACACACACACACGCACACACACACACACACACACACACACACACACACACACACACACACACACACACACACACACACACACACACACACACACACACAGTAGCTAGCATGTCAGGAAGACAATTAAGCCAGGGGCCTCTCAGGTTTCTGCTGTAACACAGTGAACTAATAGAGCTGTTCTCTCCCTTCTCCTCCATCCTTTCATCCATCTCCTCTCATTCTCTTTACCCCCCCAGTCTCACCGTGTTATCTAATCAATTGAGGTGAACTGGGGGAGGAACGTGTGTGCATGTCTGTTGTGATGCCTGGCTCTTTTTTCTATACAAAATTAAAACTTGGTATCACACAGTGGTAGTATATCAGCCACAGTACAAATAGAACAAAGACTGGATAAATAGTCGAATGCAGAATTATAAATTCTGGCCACTGTGGATGCAAATAATAACAATGTTTTTCATTCCTAGAGTGTTTTTCATTTTTCATATTTTGCAGTTATCAGTTTGGGAATTTTCAGCATACCAGCATAGATAGAGCTCAACAGTGACCTTTTCCATCCACTTCATTCACTCCTTGACATCACAGAAAAAAAAGAGTTTAAGCCTGGAACCAAGCCAACCAACTACTAGATGGATTGTGACCATAAAACATTTGATTCACAATCAAAAAATCTAAAAACAAATGAAAGACTAAAGAACAGGACTGTGTATTTAGTAGTTAAAGAGTGGATGACCACTTGTCTATAGAACTATGATTCCTCTCCAACGACCTCCAGCTCACAAACACTTGTACAAAGCCTGACCAGTGATTTTCACTGTTTTGGAGAATTTTCCTTATCTATAAAAACCACACAGCATGTTGTAAAAGGGGAATCATGGTTGATAAATAAACATTTCCATGTAAACAGCAAGCTCCACCAATCATAGACATAGCTGTTACACTTTAGGACTGTAGAAATCTCCATGACATCGGAAGGAAAAACAGGTTTTATCATTCAGACTTGTGTCTTCTTCAGGAGCAAATACAAACATTTCACGATCTTTTATCTTGTGATTTTGTCCTCTCAGATGATTGTGGCATTATGACTGATAACGTTATCAATTCAGAGTGTTATTGGGATTTTCAGCCCCAGAACCTCATTGTTGAGCTCTGTTGTCCATTCGTGGTTACATCAATTGGACTTATTTTATATTGTGGATAAAATGGCTTTTCAGTTTTATAGTGAAGGTTTTGTTTCATGGTAGTCTCTATGAAATGTATTTCATGTGCGTTTTTAAAGTATGGAACAAATATTTTTAAGTGTGCTTGTGGGACTGTATTCATCAGACATTGCATTACCTTACTCCACGCTGATGGTTACTGTTATTTGACATATTTTCGCATTTGTTCTAATTAAATCAGAACCACAGAATTATCTGAGAGCTCTGTTCAGATGAATGTCATCGACCTATTGAAGGATTTTCATTGGTTATATCAAAATGGGTGAGAGGAGACGGCCATGTTGGGTCATGCTATATTATATTTTACACCCCTGACACTTTTTATTTTATCAAAGAAGAGTGGAATGACAACAGCAAACAAATCGTCATTAAACTCTACATCAGTCACTCCCCCGCTCACCCAAGCACAATGTCCTCCTTTTATAAATTGGCCAACAAATGTTGTATTGATCTCCTCTTCTCCTCCTTCTGTTTTCTCTCCTTATGTTGCTGAACTTGGAGTGACCTGAGCACTTGTCTTGTTTATAGCCTCCAGTGACAATGTAGTCCCCCCCCCCCCTTTACTTTCTCTCTCTCTCACCTGTGTAGTTACACAGATCATCCACTGGTTGCATGTCTTCACATGTTGTAACATCTAAGTAACATTATTGTGTAACTGTGTGTGTTTGTGGCTCCGCAGATAAATGCCCAAGATATCCACTATCAAGAGCAGCTTGGCCATGGAAACGGAGGCACGGTTTACAAGTGAGTGTTTACCGGCACCAACATTACAAGGCCACAACACAATAACTGATATTGACACTGAGGAGATTCCTCTATACAGTGCAAATATTAAGGACGAATGTCTCAGTTAGTCACCAGTTTCAGACAATTCTTGACTTTTCATATTTGTTCTGCTCATTCCATATGGCACACACATCACTCAGTAGGGTTCTGTGAAGGGCACTCCATTGTTCACCACCCTTCCTCTTTTCCTTCATCTGTCCATTTATCTCAGCGTTCAGTGTGACATCTATCAGGCTGGTTGTACCTGCATTTATTTATTCTGGTCTGAAGGTTGGAAACATATATGATATTGATTTGGGGCTGTAAGGTGTGACAGCAATTGACTTAATCTGTCTATAGTACAGCACATTACCTGCCAGCATAGAAGAGCTCCATCCTCTCTGGCTAGACAAATGTGTTACTGCCCTGCTAACGTTATGACAAGGTTGGCATTTGTGTTGCTCTTTTATCCTTCTTTTCCCCACCTTGTGTTCCCTCCGTCCCATCAATCCTTGGCTATTGAGCTGTTTTATTGAGATTGAAGTATTGATCACTGCTCAGGCTAACCTTGACTTGACAGAGTGGTCTGCTTCAGACGGTCCCCAGCAAACCCAGTAAATTTCCCATCGAGCAAGTCTTTTTTTATTTCAAACCACCTTTTTATGACTTTGAAATAGTTTCATTAAGAGCCAATCCCTCATAGTTGGAGGAGAATAAGTTTCCTGATAAGTTTGGCACTCGAAATGGTTACACTGCACTGGGGAAGGCCAATATTGCAAGCCCAACAACTTCTCAGTCAATTTAGCCCAGTGAAAAATCCATATGCTTTGGTGCTGAAACTTTTATGGTTGGAAGGAGAAGATAAACACATACAGCTTCAAAAAACAGACAAAAAAACAGCCTTGTTGTTGATGCTATTAGTTAGCGAGCAGAGGTGCCCAAAAATACTTTAACAGCTTGAAGATGAAACCTTTTTTGAAGCATACTGTGTCCCCAGTTTGTACTACACACTAATTGTAAGCAGCTAGTTTATTTGCATCTTCATCCTTCTAAAAATATCCCAGTTGAGGTCAACAGTTCCCCACCCTGCTGAGGATAGCTAGGGTGATTACTTTCCGTCTACAAATTATTTTTCTGAAACGTCAAGGATACCTCTAAGTAATTGTCAAAGCCCCTAACAAGTCCCCACACCCTACAACTGGGCTTTTGCTTTCCAAACTAACGCAGCTGCATCCTTGGCTGGCTTGCTGGTCCCTCTCTGCTGAGTCAGAAGCTTAGTAAGCACCAAACTTGTTCTAGGCAGCCTCTTCCTCTGCAAAAGTTTTGAAGAAGGTCTACTCTGACACCATGTTCTCACCCAATCTCCAACATGTCACTAGAGAGGTCAGCTCAGTGATGAACTAAAGTCCTTATGAATAGAGCCGTCAGCCAGGCATTGTTCCCCTACCATTCAATGCAGCTGAAGAACAAACAGAACGGTTGGCTGCTCAGACACCTCATCAACCCAAGTGTATCCACATTTTAATTGCTAATATAACAACATAGTTGCTGTAATTGTAGACCTTTGACTTGAGGTTTTGCATCGACATGTACACAAACATACAATTGTGTACAAGCATAAAAGTCCGGATCTCCCCGGCTATTCCGCTCTCTGCCTGTCCACATCGCAAACACACCTTCACCACATATCTGTTCTGAACCCTAAAGTTTGCAGACTATTGGTGATAAGATACTTAAAGAACAACTTCAATTTTCACCTTTTGCCATGAAAAATAAATGAATGTTATCTGTTAGTCATTATTTTTTTTTAAACAGAGAAGGTATTGTAAAGTGTTCGGAGAATCCTGACCTTATATTACTAGCCGTTAGAGCTAAATTAAACTCGAAATTGTGATTTTGTTATGAAATCAGTGTTAATTGTGTTGGTGGCCTTGACATCAGCTCCCAGAAATTTTCATTAGTAACCGTTAATTGCTTCCCTGTTTTTTAATTTTGATTATTTTCTCACAGTAAGAAAAAGGAAATATTTACTGCAGCTCTTCACTTGTCTTCACCTTGTATCAGTTCGGCTGAATTTTTCACTTAAACAGTTCCAATCAAAGTAGTAAAGCTTCTTTTCGGTGAATATCTCATCACGAGTATTCACTGTCATAAGTAAATTAACGTATTTTAAGACTAAAACAGGGATACAGTAAGCACATCTGAATTATACAGTCTGTTTTCACAAAACCCTCATGGTGGGATTTTTTAAATGGTCTGAACAGGAAGATGAGATTATCCAATCAGGTGCATAAACAGATGATAACGTGAAGAGTCTTAGTTGGAGCAATCCCCTTAATCTACTGTCAATCTCAATCAACCCAACCTTTTCCTTTCTGTGCAGAGAGAAAATGAATTGGCATTACGTTAGAACAGTTTAGTCTATTTGTCTGTTTTTTTCAGCTGTGTTTACAGCAGAACTCCTTTGAATAAGAGAGCCAGATGTAGCTCCAGATTACAGGCTATCTCTCTGTGGTATACCTGTTATTCTTAAGGAAAAGAGGAGCGTTTTCGCCGTCGATGCACTTTGTTTTTGTGTCCAGTACATGAACTGTTTTGTTTTAACTACAGCAATCCAGTTTTCAAACTGAAGAAAGATGATTCAGCTTCTAATGCATGATTAAAAGTAAACCATTTTTCCCTACAATTTGGTTTATATTTTTGCAGCTGTGGCCATTCATTCTTTTACACGTATTCATCTAATTAACTGCTGAGATCTTGGATTGAAACTGGGAACGAATATTATATTAGTCAGCCATAGCAATCAAAATGTTTCTGTATCAAGTAGGAAATTATAATAATAATAATAAAAAATACTGTATGGATACTCACTGAGGGCGTGGACCGGTTTCTGGCTTGCTTAGAACCAATTCTGTGTCCTCTTCAGCCTCTCCCCTTTGGTCCAGCTTATATTAGGCTTATCACGTGTGAAAAGCACTACCACTGCCCACCTTTTAACCTCTTAGCCCATTTATGACCCAGAACCATTTAGACTCAATTGGATGTTACCAACACCTCAGCTCTCCATAGCCACATTGTGACCTAACCATCCATCAATGTCGGCCTTTGTTTTTTATTACACACTCTCTCAGAGGTCCATCTTGTCCGCCAATCTAACTGACTCTACGGCTTATAAATACAATAACAAGGACACAAAGGCTATTCTCGTGACTCATGGATCGAGAAGTGCAATTAAAACAGGCACATTTGCCTGACTGTCACTGTGGTGACATCTACTTAGACGCTACGCCTGTTCCTTTAGACTCACAGCCCATTTTCTCCATTGATTTTGTTTTTTCACCACATTGATTAGACTTTAAAGGGCTAAACCTGTTTGGTTAATTGGTGGTAACCTTTTATCTTGTTCCCAGACATTTTCAGATTGTTTCTAGAAATAGTAGAACAGGATTGCAGTTTACACCCGGCATCGTACAGTAGTGCATCTTGATTGGTTTTAATATGCCTGCCTGTTAAGTGCATTTGATTTCACATTGTATTTGTACACTGATTGAAGGTTGTGGAGGCTTTTTGTTTCGAAGGTGTGCTAATATATGTTTCAGACAGTCAAGCAAAATTATTTAGGAGCTTGAAAAAGAATCATGAAATGGTTGAATCTTTGGTATCCGCTGGGGTTTAGTGTGACCCAGTGATGTTCCAATTAATCCTAAATGGGACATTGTGTAAACTGTGAAACCTAAATTACAGACATGCATGAAAAAATCAGCAAGTATACGAAGAACTTGCTTTAGAAGGCATTGCCTGTAGGTGTCACAATGCGTGTGATTTTTTATCTACATCTGCATGTGTAAATTGTTGCTGTTCTTAAATTCCTTTGCTGTAGTTTGCACAATGTGGTGTATTAAGTATATATAATGCTACCTAGCTGATGGTCTGTACACCAATGATTCCCAATGTTTTCCTTAAGGGACTTCTTTGTCATCTCTGAGTAAACTAAACAACAAACAACTACCAGTACAGAAAGACTGTAAAACTGCATAGATAGCTGCAATTCTTGTGAAATAAATAATTATGATTTTATGTTTAACAATCTCATTTATTTTTGATGTCAAGTTCAGTTTTTTATCTCCACCGGCGCTTGGCCATTGTTCTATTAAGTCGTCAGTTGTTTTAACTGCATACTTGTCTAAAGCAGGAAGAGACTGTTCTGCAGAATGAAAGCTTTGTGAAAATAACTGAGGACCCTGATCCTGAGAGGAGAAGTTTATATCTAAAAAATAATAATCATAATGATTAAAACACTAAGACTAGTGCTTAAACACTAAAATATAGAACTTTTTAATATTTTTCAAAAGATGAGTTGTCTTACAACCTTCAAAGCCTCATGAGTGCCAGGGAATCTTTGGCAAGCACTAGTACAGTTAGCGGCCGGGACCACCAGGCTGAGAACCATTGCTATGCACCATCTCATAAAAACAATGTTTGACTTGGAAAACTAGGAAAAGAGTAAAGTGAATGTTTGACCCTTTTGCAGAAAAAAGCAAATCATCAACAGTTGTGCTGCTGTAATTTCTCTCCCAGCCACAAGAGGCCTGCTCTAAAAAGAAATGTCATTTATGGAGTTAAAGAATACAGATGTTCACGTTTCTTGCATGGTAAAGTATATAAAAAAACTTTCATCTATGACATTTGGATATTTAATAAGCCTGTTTGTGTGTCTGTGTGAGAGTCAATGTTTAGGCCTCTGTCTGTCTGTGTCAGTTAGGAGACCCATTACAGCCATATCAGGTGAGAGAGTCAGGGAGAGAGAAAGGCGCCCGTCATCCATGTGGCAGTCTTAAAGTACCACGTTAGCCCTGATCCAGGACAGGAGGCCAGTCTCTCTAACCAACAGCCCCAACTTCAGAGACACAGGGAGAGGCCCTATGAATACTGCATGATGGAGCTTTTATTACAGAGCGAGCTGGAGTGTAAATAAGATCCAGGCAATGGGGCACGTTTACTGGGGTCAGATCAGGGGGAAGTGGCGGGGGGTGGCTATGTAACCTTGTCCCCATGTCTCCCACTGTCACAGGCCTGTCACTGTAACTCATACAGGGATGGTCGGCCCTGAGGTGGTCAAGGACAGTCTGAGAATAAAGCTTTTACCAAGCAGTAGTCACACCATGTCTCCATCTTAAAACCTGCCCTCAAAAGACATGTGTGAAAACTTCTAGATTACTTGGATTAATTGTGTTTGTCTAACTTGGATTTGCAGTTTGTTTATCATTTTATCATTACCCAGGAAATATTAACTATAATTTGTGAACACATCCAGTAAATGTGGGTCTGTAGTGCTTATATCATGGGGATAGTACCCTTTAGTTCTCATGAAAACATATAATAGAAACCACCCTGTGAAAAAGTCCATATATTGATGACGTCAGTGTCTTAAATTGTTTACAGAAGTCATGAAATGATTAACGTTGTGAGACTTTGCAAGAAGGTACATACAGAACAATTCTAAACTCAGAAACTCTCAGATAAAACTTCTGTGGGCCTGGTATGTCTTTCAGCTAAGTGATAACTACGACTTGTTCAGAATGGTAAAGACTAGTTTTAATCTCTTTCAGACCGCCTTACACATGAAACCTACCCGTCAGTATTTAACATGTCTACCCCTGCGATCTTGACTCAATTAACATCTTAATCTTAATTAAGAGGCAGCAGTCATGCTTAACTGATATTGATTGTAGCTTAAAGGAAGACCGAGACATCAAAATGGAAACAAGGCCATCAGCCTTATGTGCAGAGAGCTGTAGAGGAAAGATGCCTTTTAAGATCAAGATCACTTACTAAAACTCTTGAGGCAAAAAGAAATAACATGGTTCAGTTAAGTCAGAAGAAGATTTACGCTTTGCTACCATTGCATATTTATACATACCTGATGGCTGCCATATGGCTTGAAACAAATTTGGACAAGTTGGACATGTTACAGAAGTAGAAATAACTTTTGTGATTCTGCGACATGTAAGATTAAAGGAACGAAGGATTAATAATTGAAATCTGAAATGAATGAAGATTTGAATACGTGTGATCACGTTTTGTCCTTTAATTGAACAGTCTTTAGTTTTCTTTTTGAATTCAGCCGTGATGAGACTGTTCATAAAGTCCTTTAAACTACAGCTCACATATAACTTGACCTAGCTACAGTCAGACACAAGTCTTTGTATACCTGACATGGCACTAATAGGTGCCATTAATTAAAGGCCTGAGCCAGTTTTGAGGTGTCTGGCCGAAGAGCAACATGATACTCCAATCTAAGATGCATTAATCACACCTTGCACCATACACATTCTCTTTGGAAGACCCACTGACAGGTGAGCAGCCAGGTATCACATTCACTAAGGCTGCTTGCGAGCTAACCAGACTGTGTGACGTCCACTGCCCCCACCTCATCCCTGTCACCTGACAGCTGTTGGACAGTATTCGTCCTTGAGGATTGTATGTTGAGAGGTCCTGAGGTATTGTCACCGGTGCCGTAAACTAACCTTCAAGGGCTGTAACTAAAGCCGATGTTTGGCATTAAGGAGTTTGATAATTAAATCATTATGGGGCCCGTCTGTGACTGCTGCTTTACTTGCAACTCAAAACTCTGTCTGGAACAACGAGTAATAAGGCTGACTGGATCTGGTTTTGGGTGGTGACCTCTGACCTCTAACCGAAATGACTTTTGATTTTGTTGTGAAGACTATTATCACTGTGTTTATTTTATTACAATAACAATTTGCTATTGCTTTGACCACAAATTATTATTAACATATTGGAACTGTGACATTTTTTGGAGTGTGTGTAATAAATGTAATGGGATTTTACATTTTCAAGGGGAAAATAAAGGCTATGATCAGAGCTCCTCACTGGGCAGAAAGCTAGTCTTCAATAAAAGGTTCAAGTTAAAAAATTGAAACACAAAAACATACTAAATTAAAGTAACTGCTTTCATCAGTTTTCTTTCATATCATCTCCTGTTTCAGAGCATACCATCTTCTTGGCAAGCGAGTTTTAGCTGTCAAGGTAAGAAGTACTACGTCTGTGTTGTTGACAGAACTTACTTTTTGATAAGTGACCCTTGATAAGGGCCAATCCCATCAGAACATCATCAGGACTTGTTTGCTTTGTATTGACGGAAGGCTCTACTTTATTCCTCCATGTTTGATTTCAGGTCATTCCCCTGGATATCACCGTGGAACTACAGAAACAGATCATGTCAGAATTAGAAATCCTCTACAAGGTTAGTTGACTGATTTTACCTGTTAGTCTTTACCAAAACATTTTCTCCTCTCCCCACTGAATGTTGCTGTACAACCAGACCTGCACTGTTAATAAACCACAAGTCTCTTAATCATGAAGTGTCATCTATCGCCACTGGTCTTACAATGTAAGCCAAGGATCAGTAGTATATGGACACACATGCAACATGTACATGCATTAGGCATGGAACGCCCTGTTTTGCTGAACTATCAGTCTTGTAAAAATCAGAAATAAAATTTCTTTCCAAACAGCTGACAGGCTTCAGATTGATCCCCCGATAGATCCCAATACAATTCAGTGCTGCAGTCGCAATTTTGCTCTCAGAGTCCTGATCACATAATCTCTTTTTGCTCGAATTTCTGATTAGGATAATGTATAAAAACTTATTTTGTATGATGAATAATTGTTTTGGCATGCTGTTTAATAATTAAATTGTCTCTTGATTACAGTGTGATTCACCCTACATCATCACTTTCTTCAGTGCCTTTTTTGTAGAAAACAGGATATCCATATGCACAGAATTTATGGACGGTGAGTTTCTCTGCGGTTGAAGCCAGCTAGTAAATCTTTTTTTTTTCTTTGCTAGCCACAGAAGAGACTTTGGGGAACTGTCCTCTGTCTCTCTACTGTGTATCCATTTACACTTCTGCAGATCAACAGAACGTCTTATTGCTGTGAGCTGCTTAGCATGCCTGTGTGCTAAAAGCTACAAGGGTGTGATAAATCTTGACTTAAGTGCATTTGTAGGTGCGTTTATATGTGCGTGTCTGGACTGGTGCGAGATGGGGCACTGTGTATGTTTGAAGGTGTGTGTGTTTGTTCGAGTGTGTTTTAATGTAGTGATTCCCCTGTTTCACACATTTAGCAGCTTGTCAACAGAGCCTGTCTAACCTCTCAGCACTCTTCATGAAAACTTTTCCTCAATCGGCCATTTCAAGTTGTACCTATTGCAAATAAGTTAAAAGACCCGCTATGTTTACATGGACGGTATTTCTTCGTTCCGATTGAAATCACTCTGATTGATGATTTCGGGTCAGCTATTGACGTGGGATGGGATTAACACAGTCTCGTGTTTAGATGTAACAATATGTTTAATCTGAACAGCTGTGTGTAATGCGCTAACTGATGTTACGTCAGGAGTTCCATTTCCTGGTGGATAATTTATCTCTCTTGTGCGCATTTGAATTCAAAAACAAACTCCCTGCAGTAGACCAGTTGACATTACAGAAGAAGCCACCATCTTTGGTAGGTGGAGAAACATACGTCAGTATGCATTTACGTCAAGACGGTGGGCGTACGCAGAAAGGAAGCAGCTGGAGAATAATCAGGTTATGTTAACATTGGACAATTTGACCATTTTACAAAACGGCTGAAGCTAGTCATCTTCAGCCAAAATGTTGTTAGGTCTGGGCCTGTTTATTTTGATTGTGTTTATGTGGAGCATTTTTATTCTATTTGAGGTTTTAAACTGATCGAATAATTTGTCTCTCGCAGGAGGTTCTCTGGACGTGTACAAAAGAATTCCAGAGCACGTGCTGGGGAGGATCGCAGTGGCAGTAAGTTTCCCTATGAGTTTGACCACTGAGTGAACTGCATTGTCCCCAGTTTTAGTATAGAATGTGTTGATTGTGAACGTCCATGTATGCCTGGCAGTCACAGATTTCAGCGTAACCTCTTATTTGTTCGTTGGATACAGAACAGGTCCGTAGAGAAAACTCATTTTATTAAAATGAAACGAATTAATGAAATAAAAGAAGAAGGAACCACAGGTGTGAATTTTTCAATTAGCTTCTGTTTGGTGAAGTGGTGGACAAAGTCAGTGTTGTTTTCCCCCTATCCTCCAGTCTCTGACTCTCCCTTTCTCCCTCCCTTTCTACTCTAGTTAAAACTAGCATTTTGATAGAAATGGCCTTGGTGTTGATAAATACATGTCTCTTTTCCACACTCATTATCCTCTCCACCCTGTTTTTTCTATCTCCCCCCTTTAACTTTGTCCATAATCAAACAATGACAGCTATTTAGTCAGTGTTAATTCTAATTCACAGCTTTCCCTCCTTTCTGCTGTCACAGTTGTTAATTATCACAGAAGGAAAAGCACCCAAAAGGGTGTGAGTGAAGCTGCACACTGCAGTTGTTTCACTCACAACACCACCTTTTGAGAAAGCAGGACTTCAGAGAGCTTTTGTGCTTCTTTAATTTATCTCAGAGGTTGCCGTTCATCAGAGATGGACGACAGGAGCCTAGAGGCTAGAATCAGCTCTCGACTCCCATAAATGATAAAATCATCACAAAGACGTACACATTGGGAGATGAGTTATACTTACACAAAAATATAATGATTCCATGGCTGTTGTATGAATCTAGCCAGGCAGGCAGAGTCATATGTGAGAGCTGTAAATACAACACCTCCAATGAGTTGAAGCATAGAGGTGTCCTTTCTCCATCCCTAACCAACCCAATTCATTTCTTTAATCCTGAATGAGCTACATCTCATTACTGAGGTCCTCCCTAATTACTTTGCTCCTCACTCAATCCTGCAGACAACGGTCCTACGAAGAAAACATTTTCTTGTTTGCTTGTATCTGCCCGTCTTGTTCCTCGGGCAACACAGTTTTAAGGCTCTTTCCAAAAACAAAAAACACAATAGAATAGAACAGAGTACAAATCCACACTGTTACTCATCCATAAAAATGAGGTTTAAAGATCGGCCATATTCTCCTTTCCAGTATACAATTTCTCAAGAAGGCTGAGCACTGTGAAAACACACTCTGGTCATCAATCATGAAACAGGCAGTATACAGTTAAAAGACAGCACAGCAGTATCCAAACCTTTTCTAATATTTCAGGTTGAATCTTCCACCCCTTTTGCCTCTTGGGCTGTATTCAGACCAAATCAGTCATTGTGGCGATTAGTGCTGGATTGTGCGACAGTGCTGGAGGACACAACCAGGTGGGATATCATTGTTCGGTCCCTGACCTGCCCAGTTTCAGGCTCCCAGCTTGGCAGCAAAAACACTTCTAGAGAGACTTTCTCCATCTACAACATATTTGCAGAGTTTTTCGCCTTCCCTGCTAGTCTCCTGCAAGCTTGAAGTTATTTGATCCTTCAAGCAACATAATAGGAACTAGAGTGATTTGGCGGACCACTGAATGATTGTGCATGTGTCTTATTTTGGCCTGTATGACGGTATCTGTTTGACTGTCACACCAAATGTGTTTCGTCAGCCATCGCTTATAAGTCTGAATGAACCCGTCTGGCCATTGGTTAGCGCCTGGGGCCTTAGTTGTCGCAATGTCCTGCACTGTTGGAACTAGCAAGCCCTTAGTCGGGGCCCTTACAAGCTTATTGACCGCCTCAGTGACGTGTGCCATGACAGCCAGGTTGTGAGGTATAAACAGGGTTATTATCATTATTTCTCTACACAGGAATCTAGTTTGTATAGTTAAATTTGAGATTAGTGAATTCATTATCAGCCATATGTGCTGGATAACCCTTGAATGATATCTGAATAATTATTTTCTCTCTCACCTGTATCTCTAGGTAGTCAACGGCCTGACATATCTTTGGAGCCTGAAGATACTTCACAGAGGTGAGTAAGGTTGAGCATGGGCTCTATGTTATTAAAAAAAAAAGAAATAGTTTAGAAAGACGAGCTACAGAGTGCTGATGTTGCAGTTCTATCAAGCAGTTTGTCTCCGCAGATGTCAAGCCTTCCAATATGCTGGTGAACACCCGGGGACAAGTCAAGCTCTGTGACTTTGGTGTCAGCACGCAGGTACGCTGATTTGTTTGTGTGAGCATGACAGAGAGAGGATGGAAGAGAGAGAGAGAGAGAGAGAGAGAGAGAGAGAGAGAGAGGGGAAGAAAAACAATTGTTTATAGCTGCATCACCACAGGCTGGTGCAATCTGTGTGTGCGCGTCTGCGTGCATATGGTCAACCTGTCAATCACTGCATTCATTTTCAGCTCAAAACATCAGTGGGGTCCCAAGGGTCTTCCTCTCACATTAACTCCCCCCCCCCCACCTCCATTGTTCTGCAGCCTCCAAAAAATCACTTGTTATAATTATGACCCACACACACAACAGCATAGCCTCATTGATATGTATTCAGTAGATGTGGGAGAGCGTGGGTGGCAGACAATAGCCCCGTCATTGTGTGCGTGTGTGTGTGTGTGTGTGTGTGTGTGTGTGTGTGTGTGTTGCTGTTTTTAATGTAATCATCAGGGACAGACCTTCAACGTTTCCCCAAACATCAACCCTGAGGACTCTGTCTCCCTTTTCAACACACACACACACACACACACACACACACACACACACACACACACACACACGTTCCGGCTGTGGTAAATTGTTATTCATTTTTAACCTCCACTTCCTCGGAAGCTCCAAGGTGATTTTTACTCCCTGTATGTGTAACAGCATGGATTTGTCCTTTGCTTTTTTTTACTCTATTTTTCTGTTTATCTCTCTGTCACAAATATAAGCTTCTCCTTCCCCCTCTCACTGTGGGGCGTGCTCCAAAAAAAAAAAAAAAAAGCAGCCATAAGGGAACAGACACTCATTATCACAGTCCTGTCATTGATGGCATGTGCCATTGTATCCACACACACACACACTCACTAATGTCTCCTTGTCTTACTCTTGTTCCCCTGTGCGTGGTTGAGAGGAGCCCAAAATATCAAACTGACATGTCAATAGATTTAGATAATGTAAGTTCAGTCCAGCACCTGTCTTTTTTTATTCCCTAAAATGGGACAATGAAGTAATGACTCCTAAAAGTTATTTATACAGGCTAAGGTTTATTCTTTCTTCTGTTTTATAAACCGCAAGTCTGTTCAACAGTAACATTACCTTCACCGCCAGCATTTGTGATTACATTTGTTTTTCATCCCTAACCCTAGTTACATCACTTTTCACAGTTAGCTTTGTACATGTTAACAATAATTGCCATTTATTTTGGTAAACGGTGTTTTTATGTGATCATTTTGCTTGTCCTCTCACTAGCAGAGTTGGCCTGTCAGTTAGCCCAGCTGACAGCTAGAGTGAGGAAAAGCATCGCTTAATTTATGAGCAGTGAGGTTTGAACTTTACTGCTCAGTTTTGCAAGACAGTTTACACAAGTGGGCGATGTCTAACTAACTGGCATATGACAGTGTCCACGGTCAAACACTGTGATGATGATGACATCATTTCTTGGGATGGGGGATTTCGACTGTGGTTCTGACCCACTGATCTCCCCCAACTGTTTTCCAACGCCACCAACAGACATGCTGCTTTTTTTGTGCTCTCTGGTGGGGAGTCTTTTCAATCACAATGTTACAATTGTACAGGGCTCGATAGTTGACTGTCCTCCATCAACTCGACTCTGAGTCACTATAATTTCAGTAGCTCTTCATGGCACCTGTAGCAGTCTACAAAAAACAACCACAAAAAAAATCATAGCAACCATAAGCTAAGCTCTAAAAATCAACCCAACATTGGTGCTACTCTCAGTGACTATTTAATCAAGCGAACAGTTATCTAAGACACTGAGGTGATCATCAAAATGATCAAAAACACTGAATACAAGAAGTGATGGTTAATACTTTAAACAGGTGTACAATGATAGCTGGAAGGTTAACATGGAAGGACATGGAACATGAATTAACTGGAAGCTACTGACCTAAAGCGAAACTCTCGCCAAAATGCAAACTAGGCTTTTTGTTTTCGGGTCAAAATCATTTTCAGTGGGAGTGCTACGGGCACTTTTACGATAGCATCAAATTCGCTATTTTTAAAACACTAAGAAGACTCGACAAAATATGAAACTTTTATCACCAGGTTCTCTACACATGAACACGAGCATTGAGAACATTGTTTGTGTACACAGAGATTACTAAAAAGAAAGTTTTTGAACAACTCACGTTAGCAGATGCTTGTTCCGCTTGTCGCCATCCTGTCAGGGGAGAAGTGTCGATTTCCGAATGCGACGTAACTTTGAGGACAGTTAAGGTGGAACTCTACTGTCTTCCGGCAACAACGCAACGTGATATCTCATGTGACTTTTCTGGCTTTTGATTTTAGTATTGTTTCTTATATGAGGCTCTTTTTTCAACTTCAAAGTTAATATTGTTTTTCGCTATTGACAAAACAATGAATTATCAGTGCATTTATATGGAGCTAAGCTTTAGGAGCGTTCCACCTCAACTGTCCTCCAGGTTACGTCACATTCGGAAATCGATACTTCTCAGCTGGCAGGACGGCGGCGAGCAGAACAAGCATCTGCTAATGTGAGTTGTGCAAAAACCTTCTTTTTAGTAAACTCTGTGTACACAAACCATGTTCTCAATGCTCGTGTTCATGTGTAGAGACCCTGGTGATGCTACGAGCAAAGTTTCACGTTGTGTCGAGCCTTCTTACTGTTTTAAAAATAGCGATTTTGATGCTATCGTAAAAGTACCCGTAGCACTCCCATTAAAAATGAGCTTTACCTGAAAACAAAAAATACGGTAAATCTTAAAAGTGCCTCTTTCATCGTAATTATGCTTTTACACGAAGGTTTTACGCGGATACATTCACAAAAAAAAGCCTAGTTTGCATTTTGGCGAGAGTTTCACTGTAAGGATGAAAAAGCGCCGCGATCAAGTAGGTTGAAGATGATGTGCTGTACGTAAAACAGATATACCTCACACTGGATGGTTCAAGAGAATTACAGTCAGTTGAAAAGTTAATTAATTAATAGTTAAAAGTAAGTTGTATTGATATGCTGCATAATTATTTTATTATCCACTGATGATTTATTGCAGTTGGTGAACTCTATTGCCAAAACATATGTGGGGACTAACGCATACATGGCGGTGAGTGAATATTTTATGTTCAGTCTCATGTCAATCCTTTTGAAGTTTCACGAGTGAAGATATGATTTAGCACAGGACACAGAGCTTCTAACTTTGTGCTTATAGTTTTTGTTGTTGCTTTTTGCTCTTCAGCCAGAAAGGATATCAGGAGAACAGTATGGTATCCACGCAGATGTCTGGAGTGTGGGAATCTCTTTCATGGAGGTATGATGGTGTTTTAATGGCTCCTGCTACACCAGGCATTCATATACAGAAAGAAGTGTGGGAGATTTGTGGAGAGGAAGTGGTCCATTCATTAAAAAAAATAAATAATGAAGTAATTACACAATAACAAGCCCTTCAAATCATCGTTGCTTATTGACTGAACGGCATAAGATGCAGATGTATCCAAGTACATGTGCATCAGTGTCCCTGTTCATCTCTTCCAATAGGGTTAATCGACTCTTTGACCGACACCCTGCGCTTTCAAATAACATTTTAATGTCAGTATTACACTTCCCTGGCCTCTTGTCCTCCCACTGACATTATTGATTATTCATCTGTTTCTGTCTACGTCTCTCCCTCTGCAGTATAACAAATGATTTGGGCTTCTGCCTCACCTTTGTTTGTCAATAATGTTTCATATCATCACAATTATAACAGTAATGAATGAATTGGCCATGTCAAAATTATTGACATGATCTTTGTGTGATAAAGATGGAGCTTTATAGCAGCAGACCCCCTGGCCCTGTTCTCTGTATCTCTGGCTGTGGATGTGTGCATTAAGCTAAATTAAATGGCTTGATGTCGCACTCAATTTGGATTGATCTTTAGCCTACTAGTTGGTCTATTTATGTTCAAGAAAAGACCCTGAGCATTGTGACGTTTTAATAATGTAATGTTGCCAATAAGCTGCCCTTGACCAAGATGAAAAATGTCCACCCCAAGTGAATTGCCGAATGTCAGGGAGAGCTGTCACCCAACCCCTCGGCCAAAAAATAACACACATACACACACACAAGCATTACATACAACCGTCCTACAATCCTCTCCTCCTTCCCTTTATCCCCCCATTTTGTTCTCCGCAGGTGGTAATCGAGGGGGGGTTATTAACTAATAGCTGATGTTGTTTGATGAGGAAGTGTTATCAGCAGGAGGCCACTAAGCTTACCTCAAAGACAGAAAGTCTCAAGTTCTGCACGCTTCAGTGGCTTTAGCAGCATTTTCTCTGTGTCTGCACTTGAATTCCATGCCATTAAGACACTGGCAATGAAAAGATAAATACATGTTAATATATACATTAATACAGATGTACATAAATACAACCTATGGATACTTTATCATGAGTGCCTGTTTAGTCCAGTGTAGTTCAATCCAACAGCTATGTAAGAACTTCCACCTTTGTGAGACGTGTTCTTTGTGTTGGCTTAACTCTGAGGTCCCATCAGTTCATGTGTTGTTATCATGGACTGTATTATATAACATCAAGGATATATACTGTACGCACACTTACACATTATCTGTTAGGGAGGTGGGTGAAATATTTTGCACAACCTAAAATCTAAAATTTAGTAATTAATTTTCAGTTCAATGGATTTATGGATGGATTTACAGTTTAGGTCAAAAGTTAACATACACTTGTAAAGAAGCTGTATATCATGGCAGTCTTCAGTTCCAATGATTTCTACAGCTCTCATGTTTCTGTGATGGAATGAGTGGAACACAAACTACTTTGTCACAAAAAACATTTTTGAGGTTTTCTTCAAATCATCATTCATTATACATCTTCTGAAAATGTGGCCAAATCTACTGGCTCAAAAATATACATACAGAAACTTGAACAATCAATTTTGGTGATTATAGAAATTTGTGTGAATCAAATAATGGATTTGAACAATTCAGGAAAATCACCTGGAGCCATTTCAAAGCAGTTACAGGTCCCAAGATCAACTGTGCAAACAACTGTAAGTATAGAGTGCATGGCACAGCTGGGTCACTGCCATGAAAAGGAAGAAAACTACTACTACAACTATCACCTGCTGCTGAGAGAAAACTCTGTGGCCACATGAAACAAAAATTGAGTTGTTTAGCCACAAAGAGCAGCAGTATGTTTTGAGGAGAGAAGGTGGGACCTTTAGCCCATGGAACACCTCAGATGTATCATGCTGTGGGGCTGTTTTGATGTCAGCGTATCTGCTGCTCTAAATAAAGTAAATGGAATAATGAAGGAATATTATCTCTTAATTTTTCAAGGAAGCCTAAAATCATCAGCCAGAAGTTTGGCTCTTGGGCGTAGTTGGATCTTCCAACAGGACAGTGATCACAAAATCATGCCAAAACTGGTGAAGGAATGAATAATGGCTACAACTGAGGTTTTGGAAAGGTCTTCTCAAGTCCTGACTTGAACTCCATCGAGAACATGTGGATTGTGCTGAAGAAACACGTCCATGCTAGGAAGCCAACAAATTCACCGGTTCTGTTGAGAGGAGTGGTTAAAAATACAGCTAGGAGACTACCAGAAGCTTGTGGATCGCTATCAGACGCACCTCGTTGAGATCAAAGTGGCCGAGGGACATTTACCAAATATTACATTAACTGTATATGTGTTTTTGAACCAGAAGATTTGGTCACATTTTCAGAAGACCCAGGAAAAAAACTTTTGACTGCAACTGTATGTGCTGTTGGATTTCTGTGTGTAGATACAGTCACTGACTCAGTACTGACTCAGTCTTTTAGAGCATTTTTAGATTGTTTCAAATCTCTAAAGAAGAGTTTAAGAATATCCTGTCACATTGATTATTACTTTCTTCTTTACACAGTTGGCGCTCGGCATGTTCCCCTATCCACAGGTGAGAATTTTCACAGTTTTTAAATTGTATTTGAGACCAATTGTTGTTTGTCCTGATCTCAAACTAAAAATATTTTCTAAAAGGAGCTGATTAGTGTAAACTAATTTTGGCTGTAAAGATTCCTCTTTCAAAAGGTCCTCACTGATAAAGTGTTTTATTTTACTTTTCAAATCAGATTTTGTGAAAAAAAAAAAAAAAAAAAAAAAATCATCACTGATTTTTAAATAAGTCATTATTTTAATGATTTTCAATATGTTATAAGCCTTTTAAAGGAACTACAAGGGACTTCCATTTTTTGTCGATTCTTGTTTCTCCATCGACAAAAGATGTTGATGGTGAAACAAATCATTTTGGTTTTGGGGCTGAACAACCAGACTACAGACCAGCTTCTTTCCTCAGGCTGTGAGAGCCCTCAATTCATTCTCAGCACAAAGCCTTAAAAAAAGTTTTAATTTGTTATTGCTTATCTGGCAGGCATCAAGTCTAACCTGATAATTGTACAGATACAGCCAGTGTCACTGACTTCTTGCTGATTGTCTCGTTTGCTTGTGTTGGTCATATAGAGGCATCAGCATGAAATTGAAACCATTTCACGATCAGTTACTCCAAGCTTCTCGTATACATTTAAAGTTCTCTCCAGTAAATGTTTTAAATAAAGGGATTTTGTAACAATTCCAAACTTCAGATTTTATCAAATGATTGTGATGATGATAATGATGATAAATATGCTCAGAGGCACCAATCGTAATACAAGGCCCTGAATGAGACCAAGACGTCCGTTGACCTCAAGATATAATTTTCTGTCTGTTACTTTCTAGATTAGAAGCTCAGTGTTGACTTTAATTGTATAACTCTACTGTTTGGGTTCATTTTTTTCCCCTCATTACACTAAGTTAAAATCCTGCTCAAATGTAATTGCCGACCACAGAAGTGACTTCCCAATCCCATCAAGTCTTAATTAGCCCTTTAAGATGGGTTTATCTCACTAATCCCTAGCTGAGCAATCTAAATCTGGTTACCTCAGGTTACCTCCTGGCCACCCACCTACACGAATGTGAGGGAGCAGACCTTCTCTAACAAAGAATTGCTCTTTTGAACTATGAAACTTATCCTTAGAAAACCCATATTGCTCTCTGTATTGGCACATTGCTGCATGCTTAACATGTGCAGCCCTTGGACTACTTCATCAGTTTAATGAAACTTCATCGAATAAAGAAGCAGACTGTGGTGAAACCACTGCACTTTCTGCCTTTGACTGCCAGAATGACTGCTTTCTTCATTATGGCAACAATCCTTCCTGGAAAAGATCGAACCAATTGTCTAAACATTGAGTGCGATTACATGTGCACTAGAATCCTGGTTGTGATCCAGTTTTTTGGAGTAAGCATCATATCCTGGTTTCGGCAACCTGGATAAGACCATATGCTGTTTTTTGAGAATTCTCGATGTGCCACCAGCAGTTGTCCTGAAGAAACCAGGATACAGCTGCATGTTGACGCCTGATTGAGGTTTCTGAATGTTCCTTCTTGGTTGCAAAACAGAGTGACTAAGATAGTGACAGCTACAGGCAGATGATCAAAGACCTGGATCCTGATATGATCATGTGTACTGAGAGATGAAGACCAAGTTTTTCATGTTCCATTTAAACCTGAAATCTGAAAAACTGACCATCAATGCAGTGTTGTGGATGTTGGTGTCAGTTACCTCAGTTTGAAAATGTTGCATTAATGTGATCTATTTTGTGCTGTCAGAAACCCAAATGTGATCTTACCAGAATTAATTCAGCATCTAGTTGCATATTTCTACGGCCATCTGTGAGAGAGACTACGGTTGTGATGTAGTGATTCACTTATTTTCTTGTGTTGATCAATAATTCTCCATCCAGGATGATACTATGTGAACCCTTGTTAAAATGATTAAAGGTGTTTTTAAGGTGTTAATGTCACACGATGTGTGGAATGAGTATGACTTCAGCCTTGGGCATGTCTGATTTTAGAGCGTTCCTTCCTTCATTTAATGTTTCCATTATCATGTTAATCAGCAGTCTATTATTTCCCAGATTTAATCTACCGTCATTGATATAAATGGGATAGACGAAATATTAGAAACATCTCAGTTTATTGTTCAGGCTCTCCACTGTCACGCAGCCTTCGTAATCTCAGCGTTAATTTTCCCCTAACTCCATATGGTACTGCAGACAGTTCACCTGCAGGCTGTAGCAGAGTGGTGTGGCGAGAGTGTTCAGATCCAGCTCGTGAGGCGCAGCCAGCCAAAGTCCTCGGGCCTAAGCTGTCATTTTTGCAGACGCTGGCACAGCTGTCTGTGCAAAACCCCCTGCTACACTTCACAGAGAACATTTTAGTACAGACTGAGGGAAAAGTTGGATAAGACGAGAGAGAGATTGGAAGAGAATCCGTGCCATCAGAGTTTACTCTGCAGACTAGTGGAACATCCAGGATAAGTTGTTAAAGTTGAATTTGGCTTTGAGGCACTTTTGAAAAGCCAAATTTTAGCATTGTTTGAAGTCTTTTGTTCAGTCTTTATAAGTGTGCTTGCCAGTTGCTTTAATTTGTGGATGTTGAGTTGATGTATTATCTTTCAATCGTTCATTGTATGTGTGTGCATGTGTGCGCGCCTGTGTGCGTGTGTGTGTGTGTGTGTACGCACGCACAGTGCAGTCATCACCTCATGTTTGTCATGATTAGAGATGGTCTCTTTAATTCCACTTCACCACATGTCGGGATTCATTTGCGTCCTTTGTCAGGAGTTAATGGAGTTTTTGCACGGCTCGCTCTGAAAGTCTTTGAAGACACCAGACCTGATGTGATGTGTATACAGCCGCCAGCACTATTGCTACTGATTGATTTGTTGTGTTTTTGTTTGCTCAGTGCTTGTTTTTGTTGTTTCTCTTTATTTTGTCATATTTTCTCAAATTTGAATGAATTTCTGGTTGAATGAATGTCAGTTTTCTGTGTGTATATTTCAGGAGCTTCCATTACACATCACTGCATCCATCAAACACAGCATAGATGCTTTCCCTTCTTTTAATTTTTTTTGGTCAGATAAGATGGGAAGGAAATGATTTTGCAGTGTTTTGTACTGTATGTCTACAAAACGCTAAGAACCCAGTTCTAAAGTCCAACGGGTTGCAATGCACAGTTCTTATTTTTTGGATAAGAAGGAATATTACACCTCCCTTTTAGAAAGACAAGGTGGCACATTGCAGCCGTTACCTTGCTGCAAATGTGCCACCTTTTCTATCTAAAAGGGGCTTCTGTCTGTCTGTCTGTCTGTCTGTCTGTCTGTCTGTCTGTCTGTCTGTCTGTCTGTCTCTCAAACCATCAGACACAAATCAAATGTATCTTCGTGTCACTGTTTTGTGGCATAAATTGTGAGCCAGACACAGATTTAGAAACTGTGTTCATGAAATAACCAAAGCCAGAACACAACAGGTAGAGTGTCAGAGTGAAAAGTTTCACATTACAACGTGATCAGCGTGGGGGGAGGGACACCTAGGGCTCCATGGGCCCGACGTCACGCTGCGGCCTCTAATCAGACGCTCGGATCAGACAAACCTCCACAGTCAGCATGAAATGTCAGTGACAGTATGAATATGTCAATGAAACTGAGACTGTTATAATGAGAAACTAATCACGTTATAACGTGATGCTGACTTTTATTTTTTGTTTTCTGGTATAGCAGCAATACTCTTCGGTACTTCTGTGTATAAGTTTACTACAGTAAACAATTTCAAATGTATGGAGCGAGTTACTTTTTTCTTTGCTAGAATTTACAGAAAAAGTTGTCAGCTCTTGTCTGTAGACTACTTTTCACTCATATATATTGTGAGGGTTTGTTTTACATATCCTATAACTACAGATAAAGGCCAAAGTTTGTTACATTTTCTCTCCCATATTTGTTTTCGTGTTTTGTCTGCTTTCTATCACGTATAACATTTGCATAACATAATCCAGATTGCATGTGTGTATGTCTTCCAACATTTCAGTGCACCGATAATGTTCGAGCCAGTAACACTCGTTTTGTGCAGTTTTTGTCTCTATGTGTTTCATGTGAACATTCTCTATGAATTCAGTTATGTTTGATTTAGATTTGACCAATGAAACATCCTACTAGGTTTTAAAATTAATTCATATTTACAATTCATGCTGGTATGCTTAAAGTCAATGTCGTTCTGATGGTATAATGTTTTTTTGTAATTAAGACAGCCATTTTGGTGGTTTATTACATAATGCACCAAATTATAACATTTTCTTGATTAAAAAAAAGTGCAGCACCTGCATTTTGGAATTACTGATGCATTATGTAAGAACTTATTACAAAATACGGCAAAGTTTATTACATATTGCGTTCAAGAATTTTATTACAAAATGTGTCAGATTATTACAAAATGTGGCGTTATTACTAGGGATGCACCGATCCGATATTAAGATTGGATATCGGCTCCGATATTGACAAAACGGCTGGATCGGGGATCGGTAAAATGAAACAGATCCACCGGCCGATCCAATTTTTTTTTTTTTTCGCCGTCGCAGTACATCCTACGTCATTCGTCAGCGTCAGTGTGTCGCATGCTGGAAGAGCGCAAGTTGTTGTTTGACCAACTCTTTATTAGTTTATTCTCAGGTTCAGCTGCTATGTTTTATTTTGTATTCCTGTTTGCAGGACGTTACACGTACTCACGTCACATTTCTCCGCTGATTAGCTAGTAGCCCCGCCATCAGCTGTTAGCCTCACCGGTCAGCTGTTAGCCTAGCAACGCTAACTTTCAAACCTGCGTACTCATTACTATGTGGGCTGTCCATCGTTGCTCCGTTGGTCCTCCCTCCACCACAACCTCAGGGTTATTCACCGCCGGGCTGCTTTGTCTCCTCCTCTGCTGCTGCGGTCTCCCCGGCTCGCAGCGATGCTGGATGGTCGCCCCCGCTGTGTGCACGGAGCCTCCAGACGCTAGTTTGTTTACAGACGGTGCTACTGACTTCGGGGCTAGTGTTTCCACCGTGCTGACTGACAGGCGCTACATTCATTCTTTGATTTGTTTGTTCCACTTTGTTACGTGTGTCCTTGGGTACCCTGACAGGCGCTATATAAAAATAAAATGTAAATGTATTATTATTATTATTATTGTTATTATTATTATTAATGTTACACATGTTTACAATGTTCGGTAACTGTTTGATTATTTTGTCTTAGTTAGGAAAGTCTGGTGCCTTTAGTCCCTTTCACATGGTGGAAGCTATACAGTTTATTATTAATTCAACAACGGTATCGGATCGGTATCAGGTATCGGCCGATACGTTCAGTCCAGTTATCGGTATCGGATTGGATCGGAAAAAACTGGATCGGTGCATCTCTAGTTATTACATAATGAATTGAAAATGTATTACATTATCACATAATGGGGCGTTATTACATAATGTGGCGCTACACGCCTCTTTTGAAATTTTTGAAACCCTTGAGGAGGAAGACAACCATGTGATCTTTTAGAAGTGTTTATTCTTAGAGGGAGCAGAAATCACTCGACATCTAAAAGTGGAATTTGTGACTTCTTGTCTTCACACTGAGATATTTTCAAATAAGAAATTAAGCTTGATGTGGCTTGCCTCATACCAGGGCCCTTCAGCTCAGTCGGAGCAAGAAGCTGATGTTCTACTAAACTACAGTCGTCACTTAGTGATAAACAAACAGTTATATAAGCTCTCATACACAATCCTACTCCATACAAACGCAAGTCCTTTCCCCCCTTCTGCATCAACACCTTTACTGATCAAAAATCTATTAGTTTGTTCTTCATAGGTCAGGTATCAGTAAAGTTATTGAAGAAGCATTTTTCAAATATAAAATTCATATCAAAAACAATTTTGTTTACCCTCAGGACAGCCATTCAGATAATGATAGGTCTACCAGATAATCAGCCCACAGAGACAAGAGGGAAAGATAGGAAGGGATTATTAAACCTTTTGATATGTGGTCAAGTTACCTAGTACAAGAAGAAAAAGTGCTCAATTATGCTTGAATAAGTTAGTCTCCCACTATCCAATTTCAACCCCTGGAGCAGCACGCAATTTTGTCCTAGTAATTATTTCTGAACAAATTAGTTTTCCATAGTTGCCTTTAATGTGTCTGAATCAAGCAAAACTGGATATAGAGGCAGTTTAGGAGTCTCTTGGTACTTGCAGAGTGTGAAAACCTGTATTTAATTGAGTGAATCAATAAGTGCTCTAATGCACTGTCAAAAGACCCGGAGAAATGAGCAATTTATTTACCAGACATTATTAGACATTTAGCTGAGCCCAGGTTTCTGGCTTTATATCATCTAGTCTATATGGAGAAGTTATAAAGTTGGGTTTTTAGAGATTTAAACGGATTGTACTGATGAATTCAGTCCTGGGGGTTTAGACGGGAAATTTAAGTGCTTTCAATTGTTTCGCTGTCATTTAAAGACTTTATCTCAGAGGCCATGTCTAGAGCTTCCTATTAAAATGTTCCTATTCTAGCCTCTATTTCTGAAGGACTCTGACTGTAGAAAGTACACTTAGTAAGTCAAACAAGTATTGAATATCTTCGATGTCTGTGATTCTAAAGCCCAACAGTAGTTACACTATGTGGGGTGAAGATCTGCTCCCAACTCACCTTTTCCTGTTTTGCCTATTCAAAAAACTGGCACCTGTAGCCTTGTTGTCATCATACGCTACAAGACGATATCTCTTTATTGTCAATGTTGCACCTGTGACACATTGAGCATGCTCATCACAAAGCTCGCTCATACTGTTTGTAACAGTTATCCTGCATCCCAGCACATCTAGATAACCTGGAGGGCAGGAATAAAGTACTACTCTGGAAATTAGCATTAGTGGATCTTTTACCCCCGCTCTCCACAAATGAGAGCAGGGCCATTAACATTTGTGTGTTTTCATTATGTAAATGGTGTTAACGCGTACTCACAAATTGCCAACAGGAAAGCAATAATTTTCTCCTAGTGATCATAATGTGTCCAAGTGCATCATCTTGATTATGACACGCTAATTACATATTGCCTCGTGCCTTCTTCTCTGTCTTGCCCTACAGATTCAGAAAAACCAAGGATCTTTAATGGTAAGTTTTATTGCAACAGAACAGGAGGAAAGGAAATAGAGGTCTCCCACACTATAGTCTGTTACTCTTGGTTGGCTCTCTCATTTGAACGAACACCCAAATTGCATTTTTGCAATGAAATATTAGATCATGCTTAAACTGCTGGTATTACATTAGGTGCCATTATGGAATAATAGAAACATTCAGGAGCTGAAGGATGGCTTTGACAGAGCTCGCTGCATTTGATTAATCTAAGTAGATTCTTTCTTTTTTTATCACACTATTGATTTTCCTTATTGCCAAGAAATTCCATGTAGGCTAACATGTTTTTATTTTTTTTCCTCTCCCTGTGTCTCTCCTCTTCCAGCCTCTCCAGTTACTGCAATGCATCGTTGATGAGGTGAGTCGTCGTCTTATGTGCTTTTGCATCTAAAGTCAGTCCTAATGGCCCGGAAAGCTTATATTTTGTTTCCTAATGAAGCAAACCACTCAGGCGGCTTTGCTCCCCATTCACTCAACCCTTCACCCTATGCAACTGCCTCAGGCAATACACATATGCACACACACATTACTGTAGAGGTTGGACCTGTCATGAGTGACACACACACACACACACACACACACACACACACACAGCAGTACTGCTCTGAATTCTCCATATAACAGAGACAAAAACCAAAGCAGACAATAATATGTTTTATCAAGACAGTTTCAGCACTTGCTGTTTGTTTCTCCACAAACACACAACTGAAGTAACTGATAATAACACATGAGCACTGAGGTTCACAATCATTTTTTGTTTTTCAGAACATATAAGTCTTTGTGTGTATAATATCAACAGTCAGAACATATGAAACAAAAAGTCTTAAAAGAAAGACACAAATAAAACCTCAACAGAAAAGTGAAAGATCTAACGAGCATGATTTCACAAGATGTTATTAAAAACCAACATATCTATCAACTGAAAAAGACAGGCGTTTGCCTTTTAGTTTAAAATGTAATTGATTTTGACACCGTGAAACTTGGACAAATGTCATTATGTAAAATAAATAGAGAGGAGGAATAGTACAAAGACTCTAATTAAATGAACTTTAAGTGATGTCTTGCTTATTAATCAGCCTCTTTGTGAGTTTTTTATGTAACATCTGATACGCTCGTATGGTACCTCTGTTTTACGTAACACACACACAGTTTATCATTTAAGCAACTTTTAAAGCTAGGCTACATCGCAGTGTGCATTGGTGAGTTTAACCTGAAGAGTTTGATATTTGATCCTACTAAACTGTGTCAGTGTACATGACACAATTTAGTAGACACTATCTACATTTTTATCAAAAGCAGCGATCACAATCTTTCCCTTTTTCTCTCTTTTCTTCCCTGTCAGTTCTTTGCTGACCTACTCTATAGATTAAATAGCATAACACGTCTTTAGGCTAACCCCAACCCCCCCTGAAACTGCTATCACACATTACACATACAATGTCACTTGTCCTTAACTGCCTATAGATTGTCCGTAATTAATAATTAAATGCTTTTGGTTGTAATGGATTGACCCAAGCTGAACTGTTCATTAGTCAGCTAGACGGAGGCATCTGTCAAACTATTTTTCCTGTGCCTTTTCCTGTTCCTCCCCTTGAGGCGAGAGGACATTCTCTGTCGTCCCTAGCGAGCCTTACTGTCCCAGCTAATGCAGTGCTTCAGAGGAAGAGGCAAGAGGATAAGCACTCTTTGGAAAGATGAAGTGGCTCAGAGAGAATGTAACAGTTCAGTACTTTACAAGAGTATACACACTTCATGTGTACTACAGGAGAATTCTTAGCGAAGTGCTCCATCTCAGGGTTCCTAGATCATTACCAGTTCAGGAACTAATTTACTGTGATCCTTATGCCTTCCTCACTAGGCAGTTTAAAGGATACAATGACCAAGTTGACGTCCTCATCAGCATGACTGCTAGATTTGTGAAGGTTTCTAACAGAGCTATTTTATCCATTGTAATGTGACCTCTGTGCACTTGCAGTGTTCTCCTCTACTTTTTATTACACAGTAGTGCACCTATCTCTCAAGATTCCAAATCTTAGATTCATCGATAAATTGCAATTTTTATGAGATGTTTTAGAGGTTAGGGTTATTCTCTCAAGGTTGATTCCTTTATAAAAACACCTTTGGATGAATTTCAATCAGGTTTACATTCACATCATAGCACTGAAACTACCCTGATGCTTGTGGTGTTCCCCAAGGATCCACCCTTGGCCCTCTATTGTTCTTTGTATAGACACAGATACAAAACTCAGTAACATTGTTATGCAGAAGACAAAAAATGTATCACCTATCAAAATCCAGTGAATAAGGCAACTTCTATCATCATCCAAAAATGTTCACAAGCTAAATGAAAAGAAAGTCTGAACAAAGCAACAATGCTACAAATGTCAAACCATTTAATTTTAAATTTGAAACATTTCTATGGATAAAGTGTATTATTGTATTTTAACTCCATTTAGATTTAATACCCATATACATAGACTCCCACTGATCCCACAGAGTAGTTAATTTAATGCTATGGTATTTTTAATTGAGCTAGACACACCTGACTTCAACATCATGACAGTTGTGATAAATTATACCTGTCTCACTGACATTTAGTAAGTATGGCGCATTCACACATACTGTAAATGTGATCCAAATACTTTTTATTTTCTTTAGTTCTGATTCTTTGATATTGTGTGTGGTTTGCTCACTGGGGATTTGAAAGTTGCTGTAATGGCTGAATGACTAATAGGCTCCTGTGAGTAGATCATTAATATTATTGGAGCTAGAGGTGTGTGTATGGTGGGTCTGGAGTGTCACAGTCTGCCTCTGTTTCTTTTTCCTTCAATTTCTATCACACACACCCACACGCACGCACGCACACGCACACGCACACACACACACACACACACACACACACACACACACACACACACACAGTGAGACTTAGCTGAGAGAGGCTGAAATGAATATTTGAGTCTCATGAGGTTCAAAATAGAGACCAAATCGATATAAAGATAATCATTAAATTTGGGTTTATAGCTAAATATACTTAGTGATTGTAATTTTCACCCCAGTGAATCACAACTCAAGGGTGGCTACTCAAAAATCGGTTAAATAATTTGTTTTCGGCTCATAAAACCAATGAGCTGTTGATCTTTGATCCAGATGTGATAGTACAATTGCATAGCTGTCTCTACTGAAAAAAATGGTTATTTTTTTCAAAAGTTGAATCGAATCTTGACCTTAAAAAATTGTAAATCAAATCAATTTGTGGATTTGGAGAATAATTACACCACTACTAGTCCTTCAGAATCTCATCAGAATGGAAGCAGATGGAAATTTGTTAAAACTTTAATAAAAAAATTGAGTAGTCCCAGTATTTCAGGATAATCCACCGAACAAGATGTCCCAACAAAGTTGTTGGGTTTTAAACCAATAATTGGATTTTGAGATGGAGTCACAGAAGACAAAGTTATGTGAGTTATTGGGCATAACAGGAGCAATATTTAATGGAAGATCATGTAGAGAATGCTTCTATGCAAGGCCACCCCATCACGCAAAACCTGGATTCCTTAATGATGAGGGGAACATTTTTGCATCAGCTTTCGTTCATTTGGTTGAGCATTTGGAGAAAACCAAAGGACACTATACTTCTGCACCTGTATAATGGCCATGCAATATGAGGCTATACTGTAGTAGAAGACACACCCTACATCATCACCCCCTCACATTTTAGGGTTTGTTTGTACAAATATCAGCATTTCAAGTAAGGCCACAGAGAGGTGCACCTGTAATTTCTTTAATATTACCTATATTCCATTTAAGTGTATGCAATTATACCATATGAAAGGATTAATTCGTCTGTAGTAAGATGGTGTAAGTACATGGCAGAGGAACATACATTATTCAGCTTAGGTCTTGAGAAGTTCTCTGTAGTTGTTCCTCCCATCTGTCCACTGTCCACCCTCATTAATGTGCCTCTCTCTCCTCTGTTGAATAGCAAGTGGCTCTACTAATAAAGAACTCCCACTTTATTTTCAAGCCTGTAATTACTGATCTAATTTTGCCTAATAATTGCTTCATGGCAATCACATGTATATTTACTCGTACCCTTGTACCCTCGTAGCGTGTGTTCTGTCTCATAGTGCAGTGCGTTGACAACCGGAGGAATAATTCACGCAGACCAGCCACTTTCATCAGGCTGCTTGTCTTTTGTGCTGTCGCCTGCTGCCACATCAAAGCTGTAGCGGTGTTCCTCTCAGCTGGAGACATGAATACATGCATAAATGTGTGTGTTTGTGTTTGTCTGCAAAAAAAGGCGCGTGTGCATGCAAATATGTGGGGAGAAAAGTGCAGAGAGAGATTTTGTATCAGATTTAGCCTACACAACATATAAATTAGTTGTGTTGTCAACACTTTACACAAACTGTGGGTCCACTTGATCCTGTTTTTCTGTGTGTGTGTGTGTGTGTGTGTGTGTGTGTGTGTGTGTGTGTGTGTGTGTGTGTGTGTGTGTGTGTGTGTGTGTGTGTGTGTGTGTGTGTACTATACTACAGTGCTTGCAAATTATTTGGTACTCTCCTTCTAAATGGGGTGTACACTCAGGCTTGTGGTGTGCAGAGCTCAAGGGCATTTGTTTGTGCATGCCTGTGTGTGTGTATGTGCATGTGCTATGATATATTGCTCATCCAAGCGGCGGCAGCACTGTGAAGTGCAGTGAGATTAGAAGGGAACCCATTCCTTTGTTAATTTAAATGGGTTCATGCATCATGCTTTGCGGGAGCCTGCCGATCAGAGCATTAAGGAATGGCGAACACTGCCCAGAGGTGTTTTTAATGGCACAGCAGGGCTTCAGATGTAAAGAGGTTTAATTTCCTGCATTTGAATAAACGCCTGGTTGTGGACCCACGTTTATGAGTTTTGTGCACGTCTGAGTAGTCTGTGTATTTTAGTTTCCTCTCTGAATATCATTGGATTTCAATGCTGTACATATTTTGAATCTTTTACGACTTACTAGTGCTGTACTGTTCATCTAATGGTCAACTTACTTTTGATATTGTCTGATATTTGATATTAACCTCCTGTGTCTGAGGTAAACATCCCTGTCTGGTGCACATGCTGGTGTGTTGGGATGCAGTTAATTTAGTTTCAGCATTCAGTGTCACTTACAAAAGATCAAGGATGTTTCAGTAATCCTGAGTTGTTGATGTTTGCATAATGGCAATTACCTCATTTGTATGGAATGAGCCTGTGTATTTGAATATTAACATTTACTACATATTTAAATGTAACCCATATGTAAATGACAACACACACAACAACCTTATTCCTATAGATTTCCTTTTGAAATAATGTATTTCTTTAACCTTTTCTATCTTATTTGAACCTGCCTATTGTTATGTTTAATTGTTTCTTTTTTTCTGACTTTTACTCTCTCAGAAAAATACATACATTTCTCACTCTAGAAAGGAAAATCCTGTCCCTTTTCACACACACTTTCATATTAATCTCTCCTCTGGAGTTTAATGGCACTTAGGCAGAGAACGAGAGTGTAAGTGTGAATGTGACATTGCTAGTGCTGTACAGTGGTCGAAGTTCTTCCTCCAAGGATTTTGTATATAAGAATAAAAATGAAGAGCTTTTCATGCCAACAGCCAAAGGTAGGGAAAGGAACACAGTGAGGTGATGGAAACGGATGGAGTAATGAGATGAGGGGCAGTCATAGAGGGTCTTTGCAGCCCAGCTGTTGACCAGCTACATGATGCGGTTCATAGAGACTCCACTGCCATCATGTAGAAAGCCCAACACACTAACACATTCGCCGTACTATGTTTCATATTGGCAACAATTTTCAGATTTATTTTTAGTCCTGAGATGCACTGTTCATGTGAGTCTTAGTCACATTTAATCATTTCACCACCTCATATTTTTGAATAAGAAGAAGAAAGAAAGAAGAATACACAAATGGGAGAAGTTAGTCTTTCTAATATGCGATTAACATTGTAAAAGGGTCTATTTCAGCTCAAGCCATCTTTAGTTTGTTTAATTTGAAGTGTAAAAACAACAAATCTATGTTTTATGTTTTACAGAAGGAAATTTGTTTTGGCAAGAAAATAAATAAGCTAATTTTCCAAAATGTCATACTTTTCATTAAGTTGAGATACTCAGCTGTGTCACATCTCCCTTGTGTAATCCACGTAAAGTGTGACCCCCTGTCTTTGATCAGCCATATAGTGTGTAGACCACACCGACTGCAAGACTCAAATTAATTATAGGAATTAGTCAAAGTAGATTTACTTTTAACAATTACCAATAAATCCTGACTTTCTGAATAGCTTTTTCATGGTTGTCATGCTCTTTTAGCTGTTTCAGCATTGGGCTTTGTACACCCATGGAGGTAGAAATTCAAAGGATGACAGCTTTGATGTACTGCAGTTTCTCTTACATTTACACTTTCACCTTTTGAATCACCGGATGTGTTGAGTGGTTGACCCAACAAGAGAAATGTTGTGTCACCCAGCAGGTTTTGTGCATTAAGTTGACTGCCAATCAGCACAAGGTGCTGCCATGAATACGGAGGACAAAGAGTACACCAGGTAGCCTTGAGGTCAGACTCTAAAGTGTTCGCACAAGGTACTTAACGCTGAACCTCACTGAATCCAGGCTCTTCAATGCTATCTACTCCGTGAGCTAATGTTGGATTAGTAATTGTGTAATTATATTTAAGTGTTGCACTTGATCTTGTTTAACTAGAGCACCTTTGGGACCTTGTCTTTTGAAAAAAAAAAAGACAAGCTTATAGAAACCTCCTGCAGTGTTTTGGTAAAACAAGCAACCTTTTCCCCCTCGCCATATTGTTGCTCTGTGTTTGCTGGATGGCAGTCTGTGTCTACTACGTTAGCCAAAACACCTTGATGGTAGCTGGGTATCCACTAAGTTAAGACTATGTTTTTTTCCATTCGGTCGCCATCCCAAAGTGTCAGTATTTGACATTTGAGTTGGGAATGAGACTCAAAAAAATCAACTTTCTTACAAAGTGGACCTTTCAGTTTATGTGTGATTTAGTAATACGAAATTCAACCTAATCTACAACGAAATCCCAATCTTATTCTAGATAAATAAAACACCCTAATCTAGTTTCACATTTAAGTCCTGTGCACGTTGTGTCAGGATTCTCCTGTCAGTGCATCAACTTGTGTTCATCACAGATTTAAATGTTCTTTGTTGTTTCAATCGTTCTGTTTCTTGTCACAGGATCCTCCAGTTCTTCCTGTTGGCCAGTTCAGTGAGAAGTTTGTTCACTTCATCACTCAGTGGTGAGTCACTTCCTCTTACTCCTCAATACAATTTGTTTCCAGAAATGCCAGAAGGACAATATTTTGATTAACACCGTCAGATTTTTAATGTAATTGTGTCTGTGTTGAATGCTGTGTTGGCTATGGAGTAGTTGTAGTGAATCTACTTTGTATGAGCTTAATATGTTTGGCACACTCATCTATCTGAGCCCCGCAGAGCCAGACTGAACAATTACACAGACCACAAGCAGCATTTGGCATTAATGAACCAAATTATTGTAGATGAATCAAAGGTATACAATGGGATTAAAGTGTATTTGCCCTTGTTTGTTAATGCATTGTGGTTGTGATGGTTTTAGCTATGATTTTCGGTGCTGCTGATGTTGAATGAAAAGAGGAATGATTGATTTATCTAATGCAATAGGACAAAAACAATGTTTACCCTGAGTTTGCCTCTGATTCATTAGCCTCTTCTAACCTTTACAGTTGCACAAACATCTCCATACACACCCAAACCACATGTGAGCAGTGTGTGAGTGTGACACTCACTAGCTGGCTGTACCAGCTGTTGTTTATCCCCCATGCCTGCTTTATTTACTCAGACGAGGCACCTCTCTCTCAGGACACACTGAGGTACCCGTGCCCTGCCCTGCCCTGCCCTGCCCTGCCCTGCCCTGCCTTGTTGCTATCTTCTCTCAGTCTATTCTTAGAGGGTCGTGGGCCATTTTTTGTATATGTGAGCCAGTTACGTGACTAATTGCAGACAGGCTCCTGTTGTAATTGCTTTAAGACCCAATATAGGTTGTTTTGACAGGTTGTGTACGTACACATATTAACGAGTACACTCACAGTGCTGAGGAATAAGAAATATTAATTGAAATTAGAAATATTAATTAAATGAGTTTATTTGAAATAAACACGCTGCGTTGTGAGGTCATAGGGTTTATTGTATTATGAGCCCCTTCATTCAGTTTCCGGGGCATAAAAGGGTTGTTTCAAGCCTCCTCTTGAATATTAGAACAAAAGAAATATTAGAACAAAAGAAATCTCTTACACAACGTTTGAATAGTTTCTGGATATAAACTGTTTGTGTCTCTTTTTGTCAGTATGCGGCGACAACCCAAAGAGAGGCCTGCCCCCAATAACCTCATGGTAAGTTAAACCAGGCATTCCATTAAACAGTTCCAAGGACCACAAAATATAAGTTTTGAATAACTGTGTTCAGAGGGTGATCATATTCATGCATTCCAATAAAAATTCAATTAACATAATTGTATTATTGTGGTAGTTTAGGAGCATACAGTTGTATTTTCCGCAGTGATTGAGGTATTTTGGGTCAAGGACCCTCAAATTTTTCATTGCTGTCTGGAAAGAACAGTAATGAACTTTTTGCTGTCAATGAAAGATGTCAGAGAGAGGTTAGCAAGAAACCTTGGGGTAGGATTGAAACCTACCTTAGCGATAATTCGTTCAATTCATTGCATTGGAGGCAACTTAATGAATCAGGTCTGTTTGCTGTACAAGAGTCAAATAATTATAGTTTACAAAAATTAAGTTTTATAGCTGAATGAAAATTCATCATTTCCAAGTGTGTGTGTGTCTTTGTTAATGTAGTAGTATAATAAAAGTGAGCCCACACCATACAGACTTCTTATTTCTTAACATTTACCTGTACAGGACTAAAGGTTTGCTTTCACCAAACCGACCTCAGGTCTCATCTGCGAATTAGTGACATGGAGTGGCTATGACCATTTGTTACTCATAAGTATAAATCACAAGGTCCTTTTTAAAATGTGGTACACATCGCCTTTCCCTTTTATCATTTAGAATTACATGTTTACATTTTTTTAGCTGGTACAACATTGTTACTGCTGATTAAGGTTATGTTAAATAGCCTTTGAGCAGGTTTAGTTTTTATGACCTTACTGAAATATTACAATTTCTAATTGGATAGGCTTGCCATCGATAGAAGTGCCACTTAAAACATAGCAGTCCAGCTGCCACAATAAAATGTAGGCATTTTAAATTCCTGCAAACCGCGGGTACGTTGAGATTTGTACATATTATATGTATAATATCAACATTTCTACAGTACGTGTTGTATCACATTCACATTTGATGTGTGTGAGCTGACTTTATGACAGGAGGGGAGGGATCGTGGTGACAGGTGGGTGATACGGCTGCCAGACAAAAGATGACTGTTCATGATGGCGTCTCAACATTTGTAAAAGTGAAACCATTCTATGTTTAACAGGACGTCACAATATATTCCGGCCGCGTTTGGTACAACAGAACCAGGCAAGCGAAAAACATAATCTTTTCCTAACCTATAATCAAATTGATTCTGTGCCTATACCTAACCAGATCATAAGTGTCACAATATAAAATATCAAATTTTAAGCAAAACAAAATAAAATTTAAAAGTGTTAACATAACACAGTATTAACAAAAGCAAAACATAGTCTAAGAAGGGATGGCAGTGTTGTACCATCTCTACCCAGCTTAACATACTACAGAGATATAGATTGTGTGCAGCGTGTTGGTAATAAAGTTGACTTTGATAGATAAGGGTGAAGACTTCACTAAAGTGTGTCTGGTGTACAAGCCAAACGACATGCTTTCATCCCAGTGTGGACCTCATGATGTTCTCTGTTCTCGCATTATCAGCCAGTCAGTCTGCACAAACTGCCTTTTAACAGTTGCAACACAGTCTGATTTCTGTGTTAGGACCAAGGACAGCGACAGTTTGGTCCACAGAGAGAGGAGGGGCGGAGGTTTGTGTTGAGGGGGTGGAGGGCTGGAGGGTGTAAATGCAGAGCTGCTAACAGATTGTATGTTCTCAGTCTCACACCAGAAAGGAGGAGTAAAGGGAAATGTTGTCTAGACACTCTTTGGGAATTCTTGCCTCCAGACAGAAGTGTTTCTCGTGAGAGAGAGGCCATGCACTACTTCTTTCAGTGAGGTTTAGCTTCAACAGATTGTCGACGCCTCCAAGATTGATCACAATCTAATAGTTGGTGCACCCACTCCTACTATAGAGCCTACTATACTAATAAAAATAATCATTTTAAAGATTGAAAAAGTTTGGCATGACTGTTTAGGGTGGGTACAACTGGGACTTGAAGAGGGAAGTTAAAACGGCAAGAACAATGTCTAACATCTGAGCAGCGTTGTTGTCTCGACTCTGAAACAGCTTGTAAACTGAGTGGCTCCCTCTTTAGTGGTGCATGGTTACAAACATTGCATAAAGCCTGTCTAAGACTGCAAGAAAGAACATTTGTTTTTTATTTAAACTACTAAAGAAGCACCCACCAGGTAGAAGTGTTGGTGTAGAAACTCTGTTTTTTTGCCACTTTTCTTCTTAATTGTTGGGAAGCTTTGGTGTTACCATAGCTTGACAATACTATCATCACTAGACGTAGCTTCCTATTTTAACCACACACTGCTTTTCCTCCTCTCTGGTTTTTAAATTCTTCAGGTCATCAAAGCTCACATGGTGGCGTATTCTTCACTATTCCTGTCGACCTTTTTCTCACTGTCCTCCTCTGCTCCACTTCCTTCACATTTATAATGATCCATGCGATTTTTTCACATTTTCACAGTGTTCTCGCTCTCTTTTCTACTCCTTCTTTCCCTTCATCCCTCTCATCTTATCTTACCTTTATTTTTGTCTTCCTGTAGGCTTTTCATTTCTTCCTCTGCCCACGATGAACTGAGATATAAGGTCACGGATGCCTGCCTTTGTGGCACCAGCCCGCTGATTGTCTTTCTCTCCTCCTCCTCCTCTTTCCCTCTTTCCTCCCCACCTTTCACTCTACCCCCAGCCTCCTGAGTACATTAAAACTCTTTACCTATTCTATCTGTATGTTAATGCACCTCACCACAGCTCCCCTTCCCTCCTCTCCCTGTGCTGTGCAGAAAGTGCCACCATTTGCTCGCAGTTTTTATCTTTGCAACTCATGTCTCCTGGAAGGTAATGTGGGTGGATGTAGACACTGAGCAAATAATGATGTTTTATGACCATTCAAAGTCACCTCGTACCTTTAGTTTGCTCATCAGGTTTCAGCGTGTGGTTTCTCTAATCACTGGTATAGCTTTTATTGATGTTATTTTCCCTGGGATTTTATCCTATTAGACGTACTTTAAAGGGCTCCTGTTTGATTGCATGCCTAGTGCTGATGGGTTTGTCCCTGAGACTTTGAACAGTATGCTGCAGTTACTTATACAGCATACTTTGCTCATACTTTTGATATATTCTGTTCAGTTTAACTGTGTTCATTTTGCCCAACTAAGGGGGCGAGGTTCAAGTTCCCATATTATACTGTTTTTCATCAATGTCACACAGCTGTCAGAGGTCCAACAACACTGTATTCAATATGCAATGCCCCAAACACATCCATGGTCCTGAATTTCAGCTGTCTAAAAGTCGCTTAAGTAAGCGCTACTGAGAGCAGGCTGTTTCTGTGCCTGCACCTTTAAATGCTAATGAGCTCCCTCTGTCAACGCCTACTTGCCTGCTACACGTCCCTATCATCCCCTCTCAGCTAATGGCTAGCTAATGGCTAACAGCTAGCGAAAGCTGTGTCTGTCTCCAGTCTGCACATGTTTCCGGACTTTTTACTGTGACAACCAAGCTCCATCGCAATATTATTAACATTAAATTCGCTTCACATGTCATTGCATAGCGGACCGAAGTGGAGCTAACTAGTTAGCCAGTTTCCAGCTGACTTCAAGATACTCGCAGGCAACTGTAAATACTATCAAACCATGGCGACACTTACCTGTGGCTGGGTGCAGTTGCTGGGTCCCATATGGTTGGGACTGATCCTTTTATGAGGGTCAGTGTCGAGGCAAAGCCAGCTTTGTACTGACCCTCTTACTGAAGCAGTCCGACCTGAAGTGGATAGCACACACATACAAGCTAACAGGAACCGCAGCCGGCACGTTGTCATTAAAAATGAAACGCAACCACTGTCTCTTGTGTTGTTCTGTAGCTGGGACAGAATATAGGCACTTATGTTGATTTATACAACCAACAACAGAGCAATTTGCGTGTCTAGCTCTGAGCGACAACATTGCGAAACACTGTTATCTTACCGTTGGACACACCGAACTTCACCTCAGGGATGAACGCCCCCTCAGATATCTCCTATCATCACGCAGAGGAGGTCGGCCTATGAAAATGACTCCTTTCGTTATGCAATGAAAGCAGCTGAATCTGAACAGCCTGTAGGAGCCCCGTTTTATCAGTGGGTGGGCTGCAGAGACCATGCAGGAATCGCTTGTTTTCCTCATTCTGGGAGTTGGCAGGCTCAGGGAGGACCAGCTTATATATGTAGAGACCAGAGGAAATGTGTTTTTCATAATATGGGACCAGCCTTGAGCCGTCCATTCATTTAGCATTTGTTACACCACTGAATGAGATATTAAACATCAATGCAGAAGCACATGAATTTGAAATATCCCTTGGTGAAGAATGACATCATTCTCTGGGACATAAAGGGCTTCTTTATTCTCCAACTGTGTCAAAATTGTATGGAGACACAGGCCCAGCTGCATATCTGGTTGTGGCAGCAGGATGGTCTGAACTTGTGTTGTGAGGCAAAAACATTAGAAAACTTGGCTGGCTGGCACAAAAACTTCTGAAGAGATTTCAACAAAATGCGGATGGAGGATGGATCTCAGCCCAGAATAGACTCCATTAACTTGGATCCAGGATTTTACCCTCATTTTCTTTAATATTGCGAGTTGGGCATATGTTTCGCATATTGTTAATTTCTCAGATAAGAATGCATGATGTTAATGAAAGGAGCAGGTGTATGTAGGTGGCTGTTATCTGTGAGTGAGTACAAAAGGGTACTGTTGTGCCTTGGCGGAGGTATACGCTCTATTGAGCTTTTGAATTCTTGTTCAAACCACCACTAAAAACTTAAATTGAAAAATGAAATTGACACAAAACTTTTTTATTGTCTTATTTTGATTGATTGATATTTGGCCATTCGTGTCTTCTTATTTTAGCTTCTACAAGTGAATTATGCAGTTTGAATAGACTTTCACATTTTACCTCATGTACTAAATATACTAATATGCAATTAAAGAAGTCCAGTCACTGTGCTCTCCCTGGCCGTATATATATACTTGATGTAACAAGTTCATTAGTTGTTTGTAATTTGATACCTCAACAAAAAGCCTCAACACCAGTGGAAACCTTTACCTAATCTGAGCCCTGATGGTTTTCTCCATCATTCATAATCTGTTTATTTTATGGGACGCTAACAATCAGGAAGAAATACCTTGCAGGCTGAGCGCTCTCAAGCTCAGTTCTTCACTTGTATAAGCAGGAGATCTGTCTTCCTTTCTGGCCTCATTGGTAAAGAATCACATGATGAGCCATCAGAGAGGAAAGTTAGTGAGTGTCTCTCTCCTCATACTCTTGCATCTTTCATTGTGGGACACCCTATCCTGTCATCATAAGCTCATGACGCGGGTCAGTTGAGGAGACTTTCCATTGGCCTGCTCCCAGAACGTGAGCTGCAGGTACTTGGTGATGACCTGTCCTGTCTGAGGTTTCTCCTCCCTCTTCTCCTTTAACCCATTTAGACCTAAAACTCCTGCTGAAAATGCACCCTATAGCCTGAGCATTCCATGGCAAGTGTAAAAAAATTACCATCGCCTACTAAAAAATGCTTTTCTCAGGCTCTGTTGCAGATAAAATATGAAATAAAAAACATTGGAAAGCTTACAAGTGTGGATTTTATTTAAAATACTTTAAAAAATACATGTTGTACGATAAAATTTAATTAATCAATAATGAATAGCAAAAATATCAATTTATTGTCAAAAATGTATAATAAATATTTACAGATACAACAGACAGACAATAGACAACATGGGATAACTGAACTATATATTATAGAAAGTAGATGAAACAACTTCAAACAACAACTTCAAACTTCAAAATAAATAAAAGCCATCATAATGTGGTGTGTGTACATGTAAACGTGGAGGAGAGTACACAGGGTACAGCTGACAGCACTGCGAGGGAAATAAGCTTACTAACACCCCTCACAGTGTTGTCAGCTGTACCCCGTTGCACTCCCAAGACTCGCGTAACGGTTGGTTTCCGTGACTGTGAAATAACGGGCGAAAACCGTGACAGGGGTGACCGGCTCGGCCAGTACTACTTTTACACCCAGCTGTCTGTTGTACGAGGATTTCACCCTGGACACGAACTCCGCCGGTTCCCTGGTCCAGCCGCTGTGGAAGCCGCGGAACTCTTCGTCATCTTCATCACTGTCACTGTCAAACATCATATTTACCCACTGATCTCTGGTGATCGGATCGGCAGGCACCTTCTCGTCAGATTCAGACTCCACACTATTCTCCACCTCCAAATCACTCCCCTCACTAGTACTATCATTAGCCATCTTCAATTCACAAACTTTCCGTCTCAATATTCAATCAATCAATATTTTGCCGGTGGCAGGGCAGCACTTTTTTTTTTGATGTGACAGCTGAACTACGCACAAATGTGTAATCCGGCCTTAAAGGGCCATACACACAAATGTGTATTCCGGTCTAAATGGGTTAATAGGAGGCCAAATCTGTGTGCAGCACCTATTGGCTTATTTATTAAGCTTTAGGCTGAGAAAGACAATATAGCGTTGTGACGCCTGACATTGATCAGTTGATATTTGACTTTTGTTTATTTGCGGAGCCAAATACAAATTATGTAACATTACATTGTGTCTGTCTGTGCTTGTTTTTGCAAGTGTTGACTTGTCTTTGAGTCAAAAAAAGATAAAAACAAAAGGGAATAAGCATGTGGGATCACCGCACCATTATTTTCTTTGATTGTCATTTGATGGACATTTCATTTCTCCCTCCACCCTCTCCCTCGTTGTCCCCCGCTCCCCAGCCAGCAGCCTTCACACAGCCTTTTAGCACCCTTGTCAATGCAGCCGTCCTGTTCTGCTTTTCTATTCATAGGCACACATACATAGAAACACAAATTTCGTGGCCCCCTTTCAACCCTGGAGACACCAGATGAGCCCCTCGGCTTTTCACAAAGGAACCCCTCCTGTCTCTGACTGTCCCTAAATCCAGTTTCAACACAGAAAAACAGATATTATACAGATTTTATACAGCACAGTATCACAGACTGTGGATGTTTGTCTTCAACAACAACAGACTCTGTTAGTTAGTTACACTTTATCTGTCCTAAACCGTGTCAACATTATAACCACTGACCCTTCACATCCACATTGTTTATAAGGCAGCTCCTTTGTTTAATAATACTGTTTTCAAGGCAGAGGAATTGGTGTTGTTCTGTTTTGGGGGTTTGTTTTTTACCAAACTGCTCCAAAAGCCAATAGAGATATTCTAATGTGTCTTACTCACTGACTGATGTAGTTACAATTTTAACATATTGTACTGCTTCATTATAGCGTTACACCTTGAACTTCTACCCTCTTGTGCATATATCCATCGCAGTCTGTTGCACGAAATTCTAAGTAAAACAAAAAGTATACAATTCGAAATGCAGCTCCTCAGCTGTCATCATCTGTGGTCCTCGGCTGCTCACTCACTTGACATGTCTTCCATTATGCTTAATCCTTTCCTGGCAGACTAAATTGTATGGTAGCACGGGTACTGGAATGCGGCTATTCTCCTTATATTTGCCGGTCATCCACAGAATACGGCAGACACGCTCAGTATTCAATCCTCATTTGTATAGCACAATTTACACAAGGCAGCTCAAAGTTCTTTACAGGGTCATAAAATTACATTAAGACGTTAAAAAATGCGTTTAAAGAAGAAGTGATGTGCCGGATTCACATTTTAGATGAAGTTGTGGTATTTTACTGCAAATGTCTGTGTGGATAAGGCCATCATATTGACAGATACAAACCATATTACAAACCTAGTCATCTTTATCTGTAGGTTTTTATGGTAATGCTTCATGTGGGTGATGTTCTGCATGAGTTCATGTGTCTCAAACTTTGGAAGCAGTTTTAGTGTCTGAGCAGAAAGTGTCCTTCTGTTTACATCACTACATGTACTCCATGCAGGCTTGCATGGCATCAGACCTCCTGCCTCCTCCCCCCTAAACTTTTCTGTCAGCACCTCCTCTGCCAAATGTTTTCACATTTCACCCTTGGGTCTCCAGTGGCATAAACTCCATTCACACGTAAAGGGCATGCGATGGCTCTGGTGGGCAACCGTCAAGTCACCTCATTTTGAATGAAAGCTGGAGCCAAATTACACATAGATGGATGTTTAGATATTGTACAGTCAATTTTGGGATGAATATATTCTTTGTAAATTCCAACGTCCTTGATTTGACTGAAATGAGATTTATTTTGTTTGGGTAGAAGAACTGAGAGTAATGACTACTGCAGTTATACAACATTTCTTAAAATTTTAAGTGGCCTTTTTATGAGTGAAGTGATGCTTTAGCTTGACCAAGAATGTCAGTAAATACCTCTGAAGGTATAATGTTAGTTGTTAGTAACTTAATGCACTAAGTAAATAAGTTACTAAGGAAGAAACCTTTCTCAACCACTTCTTACATGTTTTTACTCATTTTACGTCGACTAGTTTCACATATAATCACTGCTGACTGCTCTGATAAAGGTCATCTGCACCAAGAACCACAACAACAACAATAACTATTGTTTTAATCAAGTGGATGGATGATGGACCCCACAACTGTAACGACATCAACAGTGATGAACTATACATTAGAATGACTTTCAGAGCGATTTGATGAACTATAGAAACACTGATAAATACAAAATACATCTGAACTAATAAAGCATCACACTCAGCTTAAACATATATTTATGATGATATTAGGCTGCGAATTGCACAATAAAAACATTGTTATTCTACCTGAGACATATTCCCAAATAGGGGTTGGAATAACAGTAACTCACAGTGATTCACAATTTGTTGCCAATGGTAATGATAGTGTCACGTTACAGCGATTCTGCAATAATTGATACATTGACAATCATGTAACGACACATCATGATGTCAGATCTCACAGAATGTGACACTGAACATTTCGTTTTAGCTGAATGCCTCGTTATCAAACACTGAGTGAAACTTTCTTGTGTGCCATCGTTCCAATGTGACACATGTTTTCATTAAAATATCGAAGTATGCATCATGATATATTGCTGTATCGATATTTTGTCCACCCTTACTCCCAAACACTCTGAAGCACTCGGATGAGTCATGTTAAGATAAGAAAAGATTAGGATGAAGATCTTATCCTGTGGGTAATGGGGGCGGGACTAGATAAGCTTTGGCTTCTCCCGCTTTTCCCTTTCAGCCATGTGTATTGTATTATTTGAACAATGATGAAATGTGATGATGATGAATTGACATGCCCGAAATAAGCAACATAAATAAATAAATAAATGTTGACTCATCCGACATTATCAATACAATTGTCTTCAGCTCCCTGTTGGATTCTCAGAGTTATCTCATGTTTGAATAAGTTTGTGAACCCATATCCTCCTATGCTCACACACAGCCCATGCTTGGCACTACTGTTTACAGAACGATGTCATTCATCAATGCCGAGGATCACATCGTTATAGTTATTGTTACAGTTACCATTCTTGGTGTGGGCGGTCCTGTAGACTGAATAGCCACATATCTCTACTGAAACTCTCATTGCCACCTTTTTTTTTACCGCAATTTCTCTTCTCTCCATGATCAGCCGGTAGGAAATGTAAGTTAAACAACGAGCTACAGTTTGAAATCTCCTCAGTTATTGCTCTTTTGTGAATGTGATTGAGGACTAAACAAGGCCATGAGAATGGTGCCCCCCCTACAAACCTTAGTCCTCTTGTTGTGCTGTCTATTATTCTATACTTCTTTCCATTTCAGTGGCTAACATTTAGTGTTGGGGCGTATCGATAGGTGGATGTCCGGACAAAGCATTGCCTCACCGTGCAAACAGTTCTGAAAGCAGAAGATCGATTTGGAAGTAGCTTTAGATGCTTGGATCATTATGTTTAGAGGAGAAACAGAATTGTAACACGAAAAAAGTTTCCCTATATTCTCTGCACTAAGATCGACCAAAGTGCACACACACACTGTTCATTCATACACACACCATCCAAAGCCAGCCAGTTTCCAGTGGGAGCAAGTGATTAGCAGGCAAATCTGTAAAGACCTAGTTATTCTATCTACCTCTACACCCTTCTCTGTGTCTCACACACACACACACACACACTGACAAACACACCATGTTTCCTCCAACACTATTCTAATGAGGTGATGACCAGTCTCGTGTTATAATTGCCTCAAACTCCTTTTAATTTCTTCTGAGCGTATTAATCATACATAGAGTTATTTAAAATCGCATAAATTAATCTTAGATTAAACAGACCCTTCAAACAATTAAAGTGTTAGGTAGAATTTCCCCTGGGTTTAGGCCATTTCTGTTTGAGCGGAGCAGTTGCAGGTGATTATCCCGGTTTGATGTGGCCAGACGGTGATTAATGTAACTTTTAAATGAGTCCTTCCCCTCGTCTCACCTCCGTCCACACACTGCTGCAGCACAAAGTCAGAACACCTTCAGTGACCCAACTAAGGAGCGGCTACTCACTCTGTATTTATAACTCTCAACTTAAAGGTTTCATACTTAATTTAAGTTGCAAGTAATTTAATTATTAGGTGATTATGCGAGTGTGACAGATGGAGGATGTGTTCTGAATATCCTCGATAAAAGTGTGTGTGCCTGTGTCTGCATATAATAATGACAGTCCAAGTGTAGACCTGACTACTGTTATGAAGCCTCAGGTTTGGCATCATGGCCGGAACTAGCTTGGTGCTTTGGAGCCAGAAGGGACCATATTTACATGAGAGGGTCAAGCTTGCTGTCGTGCAGTTCTACATTGTTTCCTCAGGAATCTGTTAACTAGGGTCATTTTCTTGCAAGATTACACGCAATCAAACTTCTTTTTGAAACCAGATGTGTGCTCTGTTGTTCCAGGGCGTATAAATGTACCTGGAGTGGGTCCAGTCCCTCAAACATGCTGGATATTCGTGATGTTTCATGGATTGGGCTGAAAGATTTATCTGTTTATCTGCTATTTTTAGTCCAGCAAGTAACTTTGAGAAAACAGTTTTGTCAATTTATTTTGTGCCAGCTGTTTTGGAGCTTTCGATCGCAACAAATGATTGAAAACAGATGAAGTTTGCCAAGCTGTCTTACAGTAGTAGATGCTTAAATTTCCCTTTTTCTGAACGTTGTAAGGATCTCGACATTTTAGCCAACAGAGACGAGAAGGTGAAAAGTTAGATGCAAATTGCCCATAGTGTCACTAACATTCTTAGTCGAAGAACACACTCGGAGAGATAAAGATCAGACCTGAACCACAGCTTCAGATAAAATACTGTAAAGTGTCTTTCGCACTGTTTCTACAGTGTCTTTGCATGTGTGCATGTATAGTGTGTGGGTGTGGTATGACAAGCCACGCACCTTAATCCAGGTCAGTTTCCGGCAGATGTTTCGGGCCTGTCGGGGTTAATTTCTGGAGCAGAGTTGGAGTTAGATTTTTAAAAGCATCACTCAGGACTTTCTTCTTTATTTCTGTATCACTCCCTCTCTTCTGAGGCAAGAAAGAATGATTGATGAGATGGGTATTCAGCACATCGGGTGCACCCAGGAGCATCAACTCCAACCATCTCATACCGACACACACACACACACACACAGACACACACACGCTCACACTGATATGAGAGTAATTAACCTCAGACTGTGTTAACCCCAGCTGCCCATTAGAAGGACAACAGGATTGATGGGGCTCCCCCCAGTCCTTCACAATCTCTACAGTTTGTGCAGGATTAGAGCTCACAGGAATGTGTCACCATTTTGCTTTAGAGTATAAAACTGCAGACGACTGAACATGTGATTGTGTGTTCACAGTCAAAAGTAACACTCATGAGCCGAGAAAGAAGTCAAACCAGCTGATGTCAAGAGAGGAATTCAGACACCACAACATCTTACAAATGTATTCGCCCTTCATGTGACTTTATTTTATATACCATAAATATTCAGTTTAACATATTTTCCAGTGTAACCACAAATAGACAGGACTCAATCCCAGGGGGAAGAAAGTGGACCATCACTACCAGTCTGTCCTACTTTGTTACTAATCGTACATTGTCTGCACCAGTTTGCGTGTTGCTGGGGGGTATTTAACGTTGTGCCACCCCAGAAAACAGCACAGCTAACAACAACACCGCTCACTTTGAAATTACTTTCTGCTTCAAATCAAGCTAGTCACAAAAATGCCGAGGCTCATTAATGCTCCTTTTACATTCCAAAATAGATACGCCTGTTTCAAACGATAGAACTACTGCCCACAGACCTCCACGCATCCTGCATGTTGGCATGGTTGTTAAGAAATATAACCTTAAGAGGACGCCACTCAGAGTCAAATCGGTCTCTGCACAGACCTCCATTTTTCCTTCACCACCGTCCAACTCTCATTTAATTCCCATCCAATCTCCTCCCAGCTGTTACTGTGCAAAGTAACATCATACACATGTTCAGTATGTTCATGTTTCATAACCTCGATAATATAGCTTAGAATCAGGCCAAGTGTCTGCCAGATTGTTTGTCATTTGACAGTCATTTTGAGAAGGGCCGCACTGTCTGATTAAATACCTAATGATCAACAATCTAAAGAATTGGGATGGATGTCTTGCATGTCCAAAACTTTTGTTGGCCGTCCTGCAGTTTGAGCCGTCCATGTTTTGATGGCTGCTGTCAAACATTATAGACTGCAGTGAGCTTGTTTTAATAGATTTAGAGTGGTATGTTACATGTCGTAGCTAACTCTTAGCTGTCATAGTTCCTCACCGGATAAAACCAAACAGGAGTTTCGTGGCTTACATTCATGTAAGAACCGATAGATCCGAACAGTTTCAGAATAAAAGTCACACGTTGTAGCCAAGAAGAAAACATGTACTTTGAGTTAAAAAAAGATACAGATTATATTAAAAGACGCACAGTCTGCTCAGCTCTTGTTAGAACTGAGCTCCTGCTAACAGTGACAGTCTGTTGTTGAGGACACATATCTTTGAAATCAGTGTTGACAAGTTCATTTAAACTGGCTGGCCGCAGCGTTGTTTATCTAATTGGACAATCGAGACACCTCAAATCAAATTCATGGTCAGTCTCAGTTGAAGTGTCTCATTTACAACCTCGTCCCCTCTCACCTCTGACCCCCCTGTGACCTCTGTGACCTCTGGCTCTGGTCTGGAAAGTCCCCAGATGAGGCTGCTGATTGAGACTGTTGTCACTGAGATATCACATGTGACGTCTCTGTTTCAGTCCAGCAGCAGTAACAAGTGAAGCCGGCCGGCGTTTGACAAAGTCGATGAGCTACAGAGACTGGTCACAGGTTTGTTGGTTTTCTAGAGCTCATTTGCTATCACACTGTTGATAAAAATCAGTCTAGATTAAAACTGATATAAACTTGATATGTATTGTTGTTTGATAAAGATTGTGTGCTTCCTTTTATCACAAACCTCCTTTTACAACCTGTGATGATTCACGTGGATCATTAAAGATAATATTTCTTTAGAATTACCTGACGAGCCATTAGTTAAACGTTTGGCATTTAAAACAAATCTGTTGGACATAAATATTTAAGAGGGTTTAATGATCTTCCTGTTTAGTTTATTTGTATTTTATTATTATTTCTTGAATCCTGACTGAGGATGATTATACAAGCCGAACTAAACTATACACTTCACATAAAGTTGTGATAATGTTTGTGGCTCCAATCTGTCTGATAATAAAAATAATATTGCAGAAGAGGAACACACTTTTTTTAATAGCTGAGTATAATTTTACTGTTTTTATGAGAAAAACTTATTACTTGTCTTTTTACTGCCACTCCAGTCATTTTTCAGTGTGGATGACAATTAATCTGAAGGTCATATATACATAGTAAGATCAGTGGCGGCAGATATTTATTTCTAAGTGCAAAAGTGTTTATTGAAAAGTGAGATGTAATTGCATTCGAGACGGAGAAGATTTCAAAGATTTGATTTTTCCTGCACAATTTGAAATTTAATCCAAATACTTGGTGGTGTGTCAATGCACTGAAGACAAAAAAAAAATAGATGCATTCCATTGTCTGGATATGTTGTCTCAAGAAAACCACTAACAACAACAGAGTAGCTGTCCTAAATCCAGCCCTATGTGCCTCACTAGCTACTAGGCATAAATTACGCAAATGTGTGACATTGTGATGTCACAAAGTCAGAAGCTGAAAGGCAGGACTACTGACGAGGCGTTTCAGGAGCAGTGTTTTCTGCAGGACAGAAGAGCTCCTGTTGGTTCAGACTTGGACCTTTTTAACCATCTTTTATATGAAGGAAACACAAAAACGAACTACGCCTCCTTCAATAGTCAATCACATTTCATGCCATTACATTTAATCGCAAAAGCTGTTATACAAGTCTGACTTGAATTAATTTATTCATTTATTAACCTTTTTAATTAATGTTGGTGAAGGTTCTCAGTCATCCAGGTCATGGTAATTCTAAGCGCTGTGTCGTAGGCAACTGGACGTGTTTTAGTTTCTTGAAGTTGTTTCACGTCTCATCCAAGAGTCCTCTTCTGTTCCAACTAACTGGAGGAGCTGCAGGCTTTAAATTCTGTGTGGGAGTGTCCTTACAGAGTCGTTAAGGTCTGAGTTTCAGTCGTTAGGGCCACTTGTGATTCCTTGACCCGACTGGACCTTCATGTGGGTTGAGTGAGAACTCAGTACTGCATTGTAAGTGCGAGATAAGTTATGTCTTAGGCTACCTCCTCTGTCGTTCCAGTTTGACATAGATGGATTCTTTTTCTCCTCTTTCAGACCATCTGTCTTCTCTGGACAAGGTGTTAACATTGTGTCCTCAGAAGAATGATTTTTTGTTGGCCCTCCTGTGTTGTGCCATTTGTTTGTGGACAGGTTTTTTTGTCTCCCCAATGTACAAATCTTTTCTCCTGAGGATGTTTCTGCCCCAGTGTGTTGCTGGGTTTGAAGTGACCCGGAATATGATGTTGATTGAAGTTTGAGATATTTATTTCTTTTGTATGAAAAACACATCAGCTGTTTTAAACCAATGTTTAAAGTGAAACTCTCGCCAAAATGCAAACTAGGCTTTTTTTGTGAATGTATATGAGTCAAACCTTCGCGTAAAAGCATAATCACGACAAAAGAGGCACTTTTAAGATTTACTGTATTTTTGTTTTCGGGTCAAACTAATTTTCAGTGGGAGTGCATGGGGCACTTTTATGTTAGCATCAAAATCGCTATTTTTAAAACACTAAGAAGGCTCGACACAACATGAAACTTTGCTCGTAGTATCACCAGGGTCTCTACACATGAACACGAGCATTGAGAACATTGTTTGTGTACACAGAGTTTACTAAAAAGAAAGTTTTGAACAACTCATGTTAGCAGTTACTTGTTCCGCTCGCCGCCGTCATGGCTGCGGAGAAATATCGATTCCCATTGAAAATGAGCTTGACCCGAAAACGAAAATACGGTAAATCTTTTGTCGTAATTATGCGTTTACACAAGGGTTTGACTCGGGTACATTCACAAAAAAAGCCTAGGTTGCATTTTGGTGCGAGTTTCGCTTTAACTTTTGTCTTGTGTATATAAGAATCTACCTAGAATTTAAGTTAAACGTTTTAGAGGGTATTTAAGTCTTTACATGTAAGTTCTCTGATTGGCTGTAGGCTGTATTGTCAATAGGGACGATGCAGTTTAACATATTTCCAATACAAAGAATGTAACTGATTTGGTGCACAGAGAGTTTAGAGCTATTGCTAAATTTCAACTCTTGTCCCTAGTTGGATCTTTACATGTAATACATACAGCTTTTAGTCATCAGTATCATAAAGTCACCATACAGTAAGATATAAATACTACACTACACTAACACACATCACAATACACCAACAAACATGTTATCTACATCAATCACAATCAGCTGAACATGGAACAGCAGATAACAGCAGCGCCTGTATCTCAGTATCATTGTTGATCTTGAATGGCCTGACTGTGCAACAGTTGTTTTCCAAGTATAAATGATATAACATTATGTCTTCTCCTTTATTTTTCAGGATCATTCCTTCATCATACAGTTTAACGACGGTAACGCAGAGGTGGTGTCCATGTGGGTTTGTCGTTGCCTGGAGGAGAGACGCGCTCAGCAGGCTCAGGGACACGTCTGACGTCCTCCTGCTGATGATGGACCCGGACGTTTGAGCCCAAACCTGGAACATTATCAGAGGGTCAAGTACGTCCACATGCACTGTACAAGTGACTTCACATACATGGACAAGAATCACTAGATGTTGAATGCGTTACGTGAGTAAATCTCACGCGGCATCACGTTGAGGAGCTCACATCCTTTGACGTCTGAATCTCTGCATCCAAAAGACTTTCTTTTCACATGTGGGACATCCGCAGCTTCGTCCCCACATATGCCTGATGGAGGTAAATAGTCCTGAGTTTAAGGATCGGAGACAATAAGCGTAAGACTGCAATAAGCTGGCAGAGGAGTCGTGCTCTGTGTTTTGGATGGTATCTTAAAGAACCGTCTTGTGCTTTACTGTTGACAGCCCTCTCGTGAATGTTAAGGTATTTGCTGTCAGTAACTGCCCATGTGTGTGCCTGTTCTTCCAGTAGTGTGATTTATTACCTCAGATAAACTTAGATTGTCACTGTAAGAGGAAGACTTCCCCCCCCCCCCCAAAAAAAAAATGTTTTGTTCCATCTCATTCTTAAATGCCATGTTACAGAGTGGAATTTGACACACATCTTTTTATATTCTGAAGCTAAACAAACACTTTACTGTTGACATTCATCAAGAGGAACTTTGGTTTCTTTACATTTCAAACCAGTTTTTTGAATGCCACTGAATGAACAGTTCCACTTTATTTTAGCAGCCATTTGTTTTAGAGCCTGACCGATACATATGTTTTGGTGCCAATATAGATTTTAAGGAGCAGAAATTCCAATATTAATACATCAACGGTTATTTAATATTGCAATAATCCCTCATATATGGTTATTAAAACAATTGTGAAAAGGCTATGTTTAAGAGGCAGGAGATTTGACTGTCTAAAAATAATCTTATTAATGATAATAAGCTATTTGTATAGCATGTTTCTAAACATGGTTACAGTGCTGTACAGGTCAAAATATAAACAGGACACACAGTTGTAAAAAGTGGTTCCAACAATCAAGATACAACTCGACAGCCCATCATAACATATTGACAAAACTAAGATAAAACTTACGTAAAATAAAGCAATATTATTTTGAAGCCTTCCGATAAAAGTAGGTTTTGATGAGAGATTTAAAAGAAGGAACTGACTTTGCAACTTTACCAAAAATGTAATCACAACATAAGCATCTTTTTGTGCATTATGTTGTGTAAAAACTATGACAAGTTTATCATATCGGACAAGATAAGAGCCACAACCAGTGTATCTGTGATGGGCAGGAATCAGCCGATGTGTCAGTCCGGCTGTATTTTTCTTACAAACAGAAACAGAAACCACTTCTTCTCCTTATAAACCAACTCTTCTTCTTTCTCTTTCTTTTCATTTGAAGTGATTATTCACTTTCTCACATCCTTACTTTAGCAAAACATGTCATGTACTATAGAGAAATGATCCGATTCTATTGCATTGCCTGAAGAGATGACTTGACATGCAGTGCAGTAGAGAGAGAACAGTGCACCAAAGACCTCTGACGACCCGCATGGTGAATGTTGTGGATTCCTCATGTCTGAGGCAAACCTAACAGGTGAGGTGACTCGTACGAGGTGCTTTGACGAGGTCTTTATGTGCAGCCGTTGAAATGTGTAGAGCTCAAGTGCAATTAAATTCCACGACTTCCACAAAGGCCCAGTGAACACAGCCTACAGTGACATGATGTGTAGTGTGTGTGAGCATTACTGGAAAGGAATGTAAAGCAGTTCATCAGCGCAACAGAAAAAGGCTTAAAGTACCTGATCATTACACTCGTGTCGAGGAGTTTCTTCAGTACTGCTCAGTGTGCTTTTGTCCTCTGTAACCGTGAGGAGACATGTGGGCGCTGCACTTAAATTTGACTGTAAATCATCCAAAACTGAGATCACAGTAGTTGTTAGTAGAACAATTAAACATCAGAATGGGTGATTCATTTAGCATTGACCTTTACTTCAGACAGGAAATGGAAGAAACACTGTATATGTGGATAAATCACCAGCTGTGTCCAGGCTCCATACTACTAATACTACGCATGTTTTGAACGTGTAGTGCATGTATACAAATTTATTATGCTATTATCAAGATGCAAATATGTGGATTTCAGTCTAGTTTTCAATTTTAGTTTCGTGGTGTTTATGAACACAATGTAATGTAAGGAAAACTTAGATGCCAATTACTGTAGATGCTTAGTGTCAGTCAAATCAAGGACGTCGAGTAATTTTGTCCGGCTACTTTTCTCCAAAGTGAAAAATGAACATTTACTTTATGGACAAACAATTTGCTTTTTGTTGAAAAAGAAATACAAATTCTAAAGTAAAAAAAACATTTACCATGAGAGTTAAATGCTGGTGGGATCAGTAAAGTCTGTAGGGTGGAGTTTGGACACAGCACCCTGACCTGAGCTAACTGCTCCTTATTGCGATGTGATTCACAATGCGGAGGGGAGGCCTCTCACAGCGCCCTCTACTGGTAGTGCTCAGAGCTCATCAGAACTGAAATCCTCATTGATTTTGAGGTGAATCACAGTAAATAGACTTTTATGGACTCGTTTTCCACGTCCAACAATTCGTTATTGTCATTATAAGTTCAAGGAGTCATGTGATCTGCACAACCACCAGAGGCGCTGTGGGCCCCGACACACCAGGTCAACGGTCAGACAATTTCTGGACCTTCAGTGAGCGTCTGTGGCCATAGTTGTTGCTGTGTGTCCCGCACTGTCGGCACTACTCTGCCATTTTTATTGGCTTTTTGGCTGATTGAGCGTGGATCAGCAGCGGAGCAAGTCAGTGGGAGAGATGGCTGTGATTGGCTGTTCAGCTGAACGATTAAATGAATGAGAAGAGGAAAGGAAAAGCCCTTGAGCCTGTCACCATAGTAATAGTTTCTCCTCATTCTTCGCCTTTGCCTCTTTGCCAGTACCATCTTCAACTTCTTATCAGACACATTCTCCATTAGAAGTCGCTTTATTACAGAGAATGCTGTGACAAGACGCTGCTTTATCATACCTATCAAGAGTCTTCCAGTTTCATTTTTTGAACAACGACTACAGACGGGCGGCACCTGTTGGGGTAGAGAGTTACACAAAGCAGCAGAACGCACAAGTTAGCTGACCGCCGGCTGTAGTCTTTGTGGTGTGTTTGAGTGCAACATGAGGTGATGCAACAGTCAGTCTTTGTTGCTGCAAGCTCTTTAATGTCAATTTTGTGTGTCTGGGCCTGTTGTGTCATGGTCTCTCCCATGTTAACACATTTCATAGGTTCCATTATTTGCCTCAGAAACCTCAAAATGAGGCAAAGCCTTTTTTTATTTTATGTACATAAATATACTTTTACCATAACTTTCTGACGGATGTCTGCAGGATGCCGTTCATTTCCATGAAAAAAATACTTTAATTGATGAGACTCAAAAAATGAAGATGTCAACAGGGATTTTCCAACACTGGCCCAATAAATAGACTATATACTCTGCGTTATACTACATATATTGTCAATTATATTCACTTTGGGGAAGTTTGAACCGTTGATACATCTGTGAGACATCCGTCTTACTGTGAGTTGACCTTATTTTACTAAAGCTATAAATACTTAAAGTGTGGTTTAACTAGTAAATAAGTGTTGGGAAGATTCTGTGGTGGTCACTGGCTGCTCATGAACTCTGAAAATGTTTTCTTAGAACTGAAACGAAACATGAAGAATAAAAAGAGCTTCATATTTCTGATCAAATGAGCTTCAAGGTCCAAAAGCTCTGACACATCTTTTGTGTTTTGGTGTGATGAACTCATTGACTGTGATATATTTTTTCTGCAGTTTTAGATATTTATTATTTTTTTACTTTGCAGCCTGCTTACAACAGTCAGAGTCAGAGATGAGATTCTTGCCCTGGTTGTTTTTTCCTGTTTTTGCCTAAACCACGCAGCATCAAGTCAGTGATGAGACTCAGCAGAAATACTATTGCTGTGATGTTACTGGCTGATTGTGGCCTTCTCTGTAATTATCTGTGTTGGCACATATTCCAACCATAATGCACAAATAATAATAAAACGTTCTTAAACATGATCTTGTGATAATTTGTATTTAGTTATTCCAAGTCTCTGTCTGTCTACGTGCTGATGATATTATTTTCACTGCGACTTTTATTTTCTATTGTCTGTCTACATTACATCAAATCAGTCCGTCCTGGGCGAGGAATCCCTCCTCTCTGTCTCTTCCTGAGGTTTCTTCCATCTTTCATTTTTTTCCCCAGCTGTTTTTCGACCCGAGGAGCTAAGGTTAGAGGATGTCGCCCGTTGTACAGATTGTACAGACCACTGAGGCGATGTGATTGTGATTTTGGATGATACAAATAAAACTGATTTGATTCTGATTTGATTTGACTGTCACACAGATATGAAGTTAACCAGTCTGAGGGTTGGATTCTCAGTTATCCGCCCCTCACTGAGTTTTATTTTGAGTATTTGTGTTTCATGTTTTACCTTCATGCTTCTTCTCTTCACAATCACAGATGTTTCAGAAAAATCTGATTTTAGTTTGACGTGGCCCCGCCTGTTTTGAGCGTATAGAAGACTGATTGATGGTCTCTTCATTAAAGGTTTGACATTTGCAAGTCATGGTGTAGAATGACCTGAACCTGTGAGCACCTTGGTAACTTAAGTTCAATTATAATTTGCATTTCATAATTAATCTTAGTCAACCTTTAATTAAAATCAGACGTCTATTCCGTTATTAATTTGTGCTTTAACCTGTGAAAAGCAGTTCACATTAAACAAATACTGTAGAATCCAATAAAGAGTTTGTGTTTTTTTTCTCTTCAAGCATCGGTGACATCCTGCATTTTCTTTATCCACAGGTTGTTACATTTGAATAGAGAAGATTTATTATAACTCTGTACGTAAATTAACTTTCTGACTAACCGGTCAGAGGAGCTGAAGTAAACATCCTGTTAACAGAAGTTTGACCTTGAACTCATTTGATGCTTACAGTCTTTTAAGTAAACACACAATTCATCCTCTCAACAGCTTCAGATGGAGAAATACAACTCACCAGCTAATGTCCTGAACCACAATGTAGCACTTGATTAATAGTATTTATATGCCAAATGATTCTTTTTTTTATATATATATATAAAAAACTACCGATATAATATAGTAGAAAGTCAGTTATCCAACGCAGAGCTTCCATTTTATGGAGAGTACACAAGTTAAACGTGGCTACATGATGATCAGGGTGAATTTATACAGAATGTCTTTGCGTTCCTTCTCATGTAAAACTTTATATTTCATACCTTGATGTGTTTTTTTTAGATATAAGCTAAATGTAAACAATCAACAAGTGACATCAGCGTCCTAAATCCTAAAATCAATTTAGGTAAATGTGCACGTGCACATGGTATTTTCTCTTGATATTTTGACTGATGCATTCCACCTCTCTTGCTCCCCACACGGACTCTCAACCTGCATGCGACCAAAGCCTGATCAAACATGATCGCTTAAAGTACTTGGACTACAGATGGAAACCAGAAGGCTTTAAATACCAAAATCTTGGTCCCTTACCTACAAATTCTGCATTCATAATGCAGCCATCTTCTTACAGAGGTTACTGTAGTCCAGACTGAAATATGTCAACAACTGTTGGATGGATTACAGCTAACTTTCATGCGAACATTCATGGTCCCCAGAGGATGAATCCTACGACTCTGATTTTTGCTCTAGTACACTGAGGTTGACATTTTATTGTTATTGTTGTATAAAATTCTTGACAACTGTCTGATTGTTTGTCATATTCATTTTGTTATGCATTCATGTTCCCCTCAGGATGAATCGTAAAACTTTTGGGGATCCTCTTTTTGTCTGCCGCCATCGTCAAGTCAAATTTGAAATCGTTCCAACATTTCGCATATAGCTGGATAAATGGCACTCAGTAGAGCACATACCTCCACCAAGGCCCAACAGTCCACGTTTGGACTCGCTTATAGATACCAGCCACCTCAACACACCTGATTCTTTTCATCAATATCCATCCATGCCCTGAGAAATTAACAAAAATGTCAATAAACACTCTGAGACAAACATTCCTGGATCTGTCCCTTTATCCGGATCGGCACCAGAAGTCAATGGGGTCCATTCTGGGCTGAGATTCATCCTCCATCCACGTTTCAGGGACATCTGTTCAGTAGCTTTGTTTAATCGTGCTGACAAAGCAACCAACCAGCAAACGGAACAAAACAGTCATGGATAAACTAGACAGTCGGACTGGAGAAGTCTTAATTAATTACCACATTTTCTCAGATAAATCTCTCTTTTGTCTTGAATGTGTCATGTTGTTAAATGTTAAATGTAAAAAAAAAAAAGACAATAATGTCGAAATCACAACATAATTGTCTTTCTGTCACCATGAACTTAAATGAACAAATGTCACACTAACCCAAGTCCTCTATGGACCTTCGTAGAGATTAGCGTCCTTCACAGCTGCATTGTGTCTCTTAACGTTAGTAAAACTTTGTTCTTTAATCTGAGACCTTGTACGATGTTATTTATACAAGTTTCTGTGTGAATGCAGCCGCACATGTATTGACAATTTGAAAATTATGCCATGAAGACATTTCTGGACCCTTGACACGCACCTAAACAGAGCGTCAGCCAGTCGGCTCTGTGTTGAATCGGGTGTATTATCAACTTTTTAAAAGGAGCCTTAGAGAGCAGAAGTCCAAAACGGCGTGCTCGTTAATACTTATGCGATCATGCAGAAATTCATTTTCATTCAGTCGTGGCTTTGTTCGGTCTTTAAATGAAGGCCGGGTTCTGCAAAATGATTTCATGATTGAGGTTACCTTTAGTGGTGCTGCTGCTGTGACAGATACGTTACCTGCTATTTGACCCCTTTTACGCTGCAATGTAAGCATCAATTATTCCTCTGAGCTAATACAACAAATACTCGCTGTAAGCCAGAATACTGCTCGTCCTTGTATTTCTTTTTTTATGACAAAATTCTCCAGTGGGAAGGAGAATTCTGTACTTAGTGAACCTTGTGCCTCCAATGTCCCAGAAAAGTGTTTTGTGTGTTAGAGCGCTGATTAGAGGTTGAAAAGTGTTGGGGTGGACTCTGTAGTGCACACTGCAGCAACCGTCCACAGCCAGGCAGGAAATCAGTTTGCTTTTGTCACATTGACTGTAGTATCCTTTAAAAAACTGAGTTGGACACCTGCGGCAGATCAATGAGGGAGTTGTCTTCAAGTATCGACCTCAAAGCTGCCGCATGCCGACAGTGAAAGGCTCTTCAGGAGTGTTGATGGCACTGCAGAGTTCCTTGTGATGGCCTGTTCAAGAGGAGGGAACATCTGAAAATGACAATATGGCCAGGCCTCCTTATTCTGAAGTGAGCAAGACTGTCTTCTCTAGTCAGTGGCACACTTAGCAAACGACTACAGTCATTTCATTTGCAACAAAAACCTTCTAAACTGCCTTATTGCTCTCCCAGGAAAAGACAGTATTGGTCCAAACGAGGAACAAAAGGAACAAAGCTCTTGTCATAAAGCTAATGAAACTTGAAACCAAGTAACCATGTTTACCATAGTGTGTTAGCATGCTAGCCAGGGCTGCAGCTATCAGTTATTATTTTCGTCATAGATAACTCTTCTAATTATTTAAGCTGTTAATTGATTCAACATTTTGTCTGTAAGATATTAAAAGATTTTGAAATGCAGAGCTCTAGCCCAGGAGGTAGAGAAGAGTTGTCCAGCAATCGGTAAGTTGCATTTTCGAATCCCCAGATACATGTTGAAAAATACTTTAGCAAGATACTGAAGCCCAAACTGGCAGCCAGGGCCGGCCCAAGCCTCCATGGGGCCCTAAGCAAAATTTGATTTTGGGGCCCTTTATTACCGCCAATAATAATGATTATTAATCATTCACACACCTACTATAAACTAAATGTATTCTACTTATTCTTCTCTGTCATTACAGCTAAATGTGAGATCTTTTTGTTGTAGTTAGATTGTAATCCACAGTGATTAATGCCATGGAAGCAGACACCAGATTTGCAGTACAGCTTTAGCTGCAATAAGAAAAAAAAATGCCTGTGAAACAACTGAAAATTGCTTGAGAAGTTTTTAAATAATATGGATTTGTCTAAAATCATGTCCCTTGTCATATGATTATATCTTATATCTTATATTTAAAAAATATCATCTCAGTATGTTCTGCAGTGCACCGAGCAATTAAAGGCTGTTTGGTTGTTAACTTAGCAGGTACAGCTGAGGTTGCAGAGAGGACAGTGGGCACAGTGGGAGCAGAGGATTGAGATGGACCTGAGATGAAAAGCATATCCCTTGTCATATGATTGTATCTTATATTAGTATATCTTAATGAGATAATTTGACTAGAAATTAAATATATATGGTGACAGTTTTTGATCACCTGATTCATCAGCCTTGGCTGCCCTGAGGAGGGGGATTGCTCTTGGGCTGAGTCAGTGCCTCCTCCAAAATATTTTAACAGTGCTCCTGGGGAAGTTTCATATAACGTATGAGCATAATAGGGAGATGATGTTAAAGGAATATGTTTATTTACTCACATAATTTACTGTGCTCTGCAGCAAACAATTGCAAACAACAAACCTCAAACTATAAGTTAACTAAATTAATTAATTAATGCAAAACCATATTGCTAGCAAACGTCACCGTGTTTGTAATTAACGTCAGTTATTAAACATTTGCTATCAAACATTGTTATCAAAAACGTTGTTTTGATGCCAAAAAGCGACCCAGAGTAATATATATACACTGAGAATCAACTTATTCAAAGTGTTACACGAACACAAAAACGTTAGCTTGAATAGTACGCTATCTACGACGTTTTGAACTAATGTTAGCTAGCAAATTTGCTATTATAGGATAACGTATTTGGAACAAAATATCAACAAATGTTACATTACCAAGACATACCCTTATCTTGTCGTTTTTTTCTCCTCTTCCTCTTTCTTCCTTTTTCTTTTTTCTGCCCCTGAAGGGTAAGTCCTTTTTTGCGACATCTTTCACCTGCTCCTCGCTCCTGGATGCTCAGTGCGCACTGCACACATTACTAGCGGAGCTCTGACATTTCGAGCAGAGAGGCAGTAGGACACTACACTCTTTGTTGTTGGGTTTTTTTTTGTTTGTTTTTGTGCATGAATGTACATTTGATAATATATGAATCATCATCACTCACACATGGAAAAAAATAATTACTTTTTTCTTTTTTAAGTTAGTTGCTCTTGGGGGCCCCCTAGTGGTCACGGGGCCCTAAGCAGCTGCTTAGTTCGCTTATGCCTTGGGCCGGCCCTGCTGGCAGCCACCACCATCAGTGTATGAATTACTGTAAGTCGCTTTGGACAAACGCGTCTGGTAAATGCCATCCAGTTTTTGAGATTTTTGTTTTCTTTCTTTCCTTCAGTGGGTTCATGAAGTTGTTGTACATGTAAAATGTCCTGTAAACTCTATTCTCCCACAGAGAACACTGCTCCTCAAACGCCTCGTCAGCAGCCCCACCTGTAATCCTTTGACTTTGTGACGTCACACTGCATCACCATGTCACACGTTTGCATATTTTATGCCTTTATTAATGGTAGAAATGAAGTTGACCGGAAGCTGATAACATGATCTATGACCAAAACGGTGCTGGCTCATGCGTGTGAGAGCTGACCAATCAGAGCAGACGTGACGTGTTGCATTATTACACTATCATGATCAGGGTTCGAGCTATACGAAGTGATCTGAGCTCTAATGAAAGCTACCACAAAAAGCTTTATTTATTTTATTTATTTATTTATTTATTTATTTATGTGTATATTTGTTTGTTTGTTTGTATATGTATCTTTTTATTTATTCATCTATTTGTTTATTTACTTGTTTATTTATCTATCCCCAGCCCTAACCGTAGTGATCTCAGAGATCACCACAGACTACAGATCATAACTCTGACATGGTGTCTGTTCACAAACTGCTCAGATGAGTTGATGTAACTGATCTGGGAGCAGCAGCGTGGCGCTGTCAGCTCTGCGCCACCACTGTTCGCGCTGCTCCAGATGATGTATGGCTCTGCTCCGGCTGACCTATAGTGATAATATGTCTGGATAAAAATCTGGGTGCTCCATGATCTCATCTGGCGGGCCTCTCTGCGGGGTATTGACCGCGCTTTGTTTGGAGATGCGTCTTCATTTCTGCCTTCATATTCCCAAATTCCCACCGAGCTGCGTCTCCGCTTTGTGTCGGCCGGTGACCTTTCTGCGGGGCGGTCCGGCTCGATTAGCACACGAGGCGGGACAATGAGCGGCACACAGCCATCACCCACATCCCTTTATCAATGTCCTGTAATTAAAATGTCACCGTTTAATTTTCGAGCCTTCGCTTTCCTTTCGGCGGAATCTTTCCTCCAATAAAAAAAAAGTGCAATCGAAATGCTCTTTTCGCTGGAAACACAAGAAGCACACGGAGAAAGCGTTTAGGTGAGGCGAGCAGGCAGAGAGGGATCAATAGGCCGTTTAGTCCGAGAGGAGGATTGATTGGGCTCTAAAATGGGATTTATAGGGGTCATGGTTTTATAGGCTGCTGATACAACTGTTAATTATAAAACATTTGGCCTCAATTGCTGCTGTTATTAAAGCTGTCCTGATTGAGGTGAGCCTGATTTATCTTTTTACATCAGCCGACAAAATGCAAGAGTTTGGAAATAAAATGAAAATATGATCAAGTTGCAGACTGAAGTCAGTGAAGATCAGAGGCCTTTAAACACACTCCTGCTTTTTATTTTACATTTAGTAAACTGAGAAAGTGGACTGATCCACGTCAGGGACCCTAAACTGGCACAGGTCAGACCCCCACGTGATCACATTCTTGCTTTTACAAGATTATTTTCATTGTCGGTTGATCGGTTGATTGTTTCCTCGATTAATCGATGAGTTGTTTGGTCTTTTTTGACTCAAATCAGTGAGATCAGCAGCATTAAAGCACACAGTGCTGTTTTATTTTGTAAATTAAAGTCCTTTTTGTTTTACATCTCTGCAGTTTTAAGACACTTTGTTTGCTGCAGTGGATAAAAGATTACTGACAGATGTTTTCTGTTATTTATAGGCTGTTTTTTTTGCATTGAGTAACACAGTCAGTGACACAAATTAGACCACAGGGACCCCCATGTGATGAGAACTTTGATTTTATGGGTGTTGTCACTGAAACGTTATGGAATAGGACTGCAACTAATCGAGTAGTAATCGATTAGTTGCTTGGTCTTGAAAATGTCGACCCAATGTCGATATTCAGTTTACTGTCGTCGAGGAGGAAAGAAACCAGAAAATATTCACATCTGAGAATCTGGAATCTGAGAATCATAAGCGATCAGTCGCCGCAGCTCTAGTGTGAAATGCATGACCGAAGTGATCACGCATTCTGTTATTATTCTATTATTAATATTAACCCCCAGGATCCCCGAGGTCAGCAGGATAGGCAAAGGTAGTTTCAACATACTGAGGCCTTCATGGCCACTAGGGGGCGCAGACAGAGGAGAACAGAACAGTGTCATTTCAAAACTATTCATTTCAATGTGTACATCTTTAGCGATTCATTATTCCAATCCAACTGAGACAAACAATGTTAGCTGAAGGCCACTTTTGTGTCTGAATACAGAAATATAAACAGATAAACTAACATGTCGACCTGACCTGAATAACATGAAAATATGCGAGTAGATGCAGTCCGCCACGTGTCAAGAAAAGATAATGAAATCAGACCGTTTTAACGATTTTCTTTAAAGAAAATGACTCAGACTGATTAATCGATTATCAAAATAGTCGCTGATTAATTTAATGGTTGACATCTAATCCATTAGTTTCTTCTGAAACACACAATCAAAATATGTGCTGTTATTGTGCTGCTTATGGTGGAAGTTACCCGGGCCTGGACCTCCGGGGGCCCCCGGTGGACAGGTCAGGCGGAGGTACTCTAGACACATGTCGTGGACTTTATTGCCACTAGGGGGCGCAGACAGGAGAGAAGAATAATGTTTAACATGCATTTTAAAATATTCATAACAGAATCTCAAGTCCAAAACCATATTACAATGTTTATATGTTAATTTATTCACTTCACAACACAGATGTTAGTCTTCTTCTTTTAGGAGCACATGATCAGTCAAATTTAAATAGATACGCTAAAATAAAAGAAAGACTCAACTAAATTGATGAATATGATAATAATCATGTGGCATTTAAGTACATTTGCTTGTGTATCAATTATCAAAATATGCGAGTGAGGGGGGCTGAAAAATCTGCCCAGAGTAATCTGTCCATTGTGATCCGGCCCTGGAGTCAGGATCAGGATCACTGGATCACTGGATCACTTAACAGGACTGAACTTAGTCTCAGATTGCTGATCAGGCAATCAATCAATCAATAAGTCAACATGTGAAGAACAGGCAGTTATGGATTCTAATCCTGAAGGGTTCAAACTACAGCAGTTGTTTGTGTAGAAGATAAAGAAAAGTGCATTTTTATGACTTTAGATGAACAAGAACAAGAAAAACAATGAAGGAAAATTAAATGTGTTGAAATAAAACAGTCCACTTCTGAGGTTTACAAACTAAATGTCAGGGGTTTATCTTTTTTACAATAACTTTCATTGAGCTGTTTCACGAAAATAAATTAAAATATATATCTATTTGTGTATCCATGTCTGTATTTATTGCCCGGAGTGTCTCCAGTCTGCGGATCAAACGGTGTTTCCAGAGCACATCGACTGTCGCCTTGAATAATCCATCAGGTCCGGGTTCACCTGCTGAGTTAGACTTTAGTTTGGACTCCTAATGACTTAAAACTGAGGCGCATTAATGTTTCAGGTTAAAGGTTTGTTTAAACAATTGAGCGCATATCAATGAGGCCGCGGGTAATTTGTATCCACACTAATAATAAAGCGCGCGCCTAAAATTACCGCTGAAATGTCTAATTAAAAACTCCTCTCCGCCGCTGCGCCCGGCGCGGCGGCTCACGTTTCCCCCCGAATCAGCAGCGACAATGGGCCGCATTCAAGTCGGCGGTGTAAATAATTAAAAAGAGAGGAATAATTACAGTATAAAATTGTAATTATTGGCGGGGGCTGCAGGGGAAGCCTCTCCACGCTGAAAGGGGAGAGGATGCGTTCAGGATCGGGTTCAGCATCAATATTGCAGGGAGGTAAAACAGGCGAGCTCAGGCTGCGCGCCGGCTGATGATGCTTCACACACACTCAGCTCACACACTCCACTCACACACACTCACCTCAGTGTGTGCTGGTAGTTGATCTGCTGTCCGGACGCGTTTTTGATGAAAAACTGAGCTGATGTTTGGTTTCACTTTCTTTCTTCTTCTTTGTGTAATTAAAGTATAATTTACTCTCATATCAATAACAGCTCTGTGCAGGACCGGTCTGAGGCTTTCTGAGGTCCATGTTGACATTTTGCACACTGGCCCCCATGAAACCCCCCTCGTTAAATACCCTTACTGGAGCCACCCAATAATTTTTACTCTCAATTAAAACAAAGTGAAAGACATATGTAGCGTGGGATCATGGGAGCTGTTGTCTTAACTGCTTAACAACCAGCATTGCCGAGGACAATCTGTCTGACACGACGAGGTCATTATTAATGTTTTATTCAAGTTGTGTTTATTCTCCATCGTCGTCTAAAGTTTTCATGAGTCATTGCAGAATTAAACATCAACTACTGATCGCTGCTCAACACTTTTTTGGTGTCACCATGCAGCCGGTGCAGCGTCACTGTCAAGATCTGTCGTCGTTTGAAGATTGTCGGAAACATTTTGGGTGATTTATTTACACAACTTGACAAAATATCCATCAAAGGTGGACGTTTTTAGATTTTTCAATGCAGAAATCTTACATATTGCATCTTTAAAAGGCTTTTCTGCCAACACAACCCATGAAAAGACCGTAAACCAACTTTAGTCCATCTCACAGTGCTGACCTGTATTTCTCTACCCTCTCTGTGCCACTCAGCTCCGCGCACACCTACTCCTACATAAGATGTTAGGAAAACAGCTCTCAAATATAAAGTGTAATATTTAAAAAAAAATAATAATAATAAATAGTTTTCAAAAACAGCAGAGTACTATACCAAACGTGAGGAAACGGTGCGTTTGTTGGGAACTATTTTCAGCAGCGGATTAATAGACAGAAATATGAATAAAGAGCCTCGAAAGACTGCAGCAGGTTCTGGATACACAAACATTTTCCCACTTGTTGGTTTTTGAGTTTTCATGGGATTGAGAGTTATAAAACATCTTTTTTTTTTTTTTTTTAAATATAAAACACCCTCGTCCTCTCTTCAATGCTGCAGCTCAGGGTGAATAAGTTCCCGTCTGTGCATACCTTGAACACAGGTGTGTCGGAGAACGAGGTCTCAGAGAAGAAGGCTGTGAACTCCAGCTCACCGTCAGCAGCAGGTTAGTGACAAAGTGGCTTTAAACTCTGCGCTCACAGCGCCGAACGATGTTTTATTTTATTTTATAAGTGGAAAATAATCCTTCTTGACTTCTGATCAGCTGACACGATAAATCTGCAGCGAGCTAACATCGAGAATCTTTAATGATAAAATAGTTCTCATCAGTTTGAACTTTGATGCAACCTCCAGAATGCGGAGTGTGTGTGTGTGTGTGTGAGAGAGAGAGAGAGAGAAAGAGAGAGAGAGAGAGAGAGAGAGAGAGAGAGAGAGAGAGAGAGAGAGAGAGAGAGAGAGAGAGAGAGAGAGCCCTGAGGCGTCATCACATCTCATCTCAGATTCTCTCCTCTTTAAATCTGAACATAAAACGCCTCCAAATCATTTTACGCACGAGCAGAAATCCTCCAATCTTTTCTTATCTCCCCCCTCTTTTTTTATTTTACTTCTGTCCTTGATTTTCCTGCTCTCTTGCTTCTCTTTCGTCGCTCGGGCCTCACATTGATTTGGTGGCCGGTGTGGAGGCTTAACAGATGGCGGTGTAACTTGATAAATGAGCCCGGGCCTTTTGTCATTCTTGCTGCCCTCCATAGTGCCACTCGCCCGCCTCTGTTTTGTCAGCTCGCTCCCGCTGCGGTGGAAATAATACAGGATGTGAATGATTACAACTGAGTCGATGCTTAAAAACACACTGATCAGTGAGGCCGGCGGCGGGGTGCAATGTGGGGTCCGGGGGCCCCCTAGACGGTCCTTGACGGGGTCTGTCGGTCCCGCAATCACCAGTGTTTTAATTTCACTCTTTGAATGATCGTTTTGCGGATGTTTCCGAGACTGTGTTGTTTTGTGTTTTCCTTAATTTTATGGAATAAGTGTATTCATAAACATGCGCTAAAATGTGTCTCCATTTGGGGTCAGCAGGGGCCTAATTGCGCGTGATATTTTTCTGTTTCTGATCGTGTTTGTGCGTCAGAGCTGCAAAAGTGTGAATTATTAAAACTGGTGCAAGTCTTCAAGAGAGGGGGGGAGAGAGAGGAAGGGAGGGAGGAGGGAGAGAGAGAGAGGGAGGGAGGGGGAGAGAGAGAGAGGTGCCATGTGCTTCCTGTCCTCACGCCATTCACCTCCCCGGGATCCAGCGGAATGGAGGTCCTGTCTGCTGCTGCTGCTTCCTGCGCGCAAACAAACTGAAATAAAGACTCCAGCTCAGAGTTTGTGCTCTCACACCGTCCTGCCCGCGGCTCCTTCTCTCACTGGACTCACCTGACCTGCATCTCCATCTGTTTTTTTCAAATTACTCATCATTTTTTCCCGTCCCGAACCCTGTTGGAGTGTGTCGTCTTTTTATGAGAGAAAGGTATGTTTTTAAATTAACAATCCATCAGAGAAAAATGGTGATAATTGTGCAGCTCCTCTTTTTATTTTTTGCTCTTTCATTTGGCTTGAAGTTGTTTTATATTTATTGGATGAAAGCTCGTGTAATTCCGGTCAATCGGTCGCTCTAAAAGAGTTTTATTAATTAAAATCATTAGAGCCGCCGCGGCCTCTGCGAGGACAATGACGTGATGCGAAAAGTAAGTACACGCAGGTGAACGTGAGATAGGCCCGCTTCAACCTAATTTCCAGCCACTGGCTGAGGCTAATCCGCGTAGCAGCTTTAATTATATATAGGGCTGGTCTTTTATTAACAATGCGAAGACGCGCGCTTGGATCTGTGTAATTACCAGGAAAGCAGCTTACAGTTGTTCTTTTCCTCTCTGCTAAGCGCATTGGCGCGTTTTGCCTTCTGTCCTTATCCGCGCGTAAGGATCTTATGTGGTTCTTAAGCAGTTGGCCCATCAGTGTAGAGCCGATTTGTAGATAAGACGAGCCTACCTCCAGCGACCCGGTTAACCTGGGAGAGCAGGCCGAGCCGCGGAGGAGCGAGCCGGAACCAGAGATGAATCAGGAGGCGCCTGATCGATTTCCCTTCTAAAATAAACTCAGAAAATCATCACGTTACTCTGAATTTATTATTATTATAATTATAACAACAATTCTTATGATCATTATAATTATTCGTTATTATTATTATTATTATTATTATTATTATTAGTGTTATTATTATTATATTAATGTTTTTTATTATGTCCGATAAATATAGAGATCAACATTAACATCTATTTATCATTAAACTAGTACTCTATCATTTTAATAATAATATTGATAATAATTTATATTAATAATAATAATAATAATAATAATATCTTTCTCGAGTGTTTCTTTGAGGGCTTTTTGTTTGTCTTTAAGCACCATTTTGTTTCCTCGTGTTTCCTCGTGCTGCTCTGTAAATGTTGACGCTTCCCTCGCTGTCACAATCCGCCCCCCGGGTCACTCACGTCTCCTCTTTGATTGACAGGCTTCCAGGGATGGAGTCGATGCCCGGACAGCTTCGAGACGCGGGACGAGACGCCAGCTCCTCCCCGAGTTCAAAGCAGGACGCGCCGAGCTTCTCCAGCCCGAGCTCCCTCAAACCGAACCAAGTGAGCGAGACCTCCCTGTACGGGGTGCCCATCGTGTGTCTGGTCATAGACGGGAAGGAGAGGCTCTGCCTGGCACAGATCTCCAACACCCTCCTGAAGAACTACAGCTACAACGAGATCCACAACCGCCGGGTGGCTCTGGGCATCACCTGCGTGCAGTGCACCCCCGTCCAGCTGGAGCTCCTCCGGCGCGCCGGGGCCATGCCCATCTCCTCCAGGCGCTGCGGCATGATCACCAAGCGGGAGGCCGAGCGGCTCTGCAAGTCGTTCCTGGGAGCGCACAGCCCGCCGAAGCTGCCGGAGAATTTCGCTTTTGACGTGTTTCACGAGTGTGCGTGGGGCAGCAGGGGCAGCTTCATCCCCGCCAGGTACAACAGCTCCAGAGCGAAGTGCATCAAGTGCAGCTTCTGCAACATGTACTTCTCCCCGAATAAATTCATTTTCCACTCCCACCGCACCACAGAGTCAAAGTACCTGCAGCCGGACGCGGCCAACTTCAACTCGTGGAGGCGCCACCTGAAACTGACGGACAAAAAGTCTGAGGACATTAATCACGCGTGGGAGGATGTAAAGGCCATGTTCAACGGCGGGAGCAGAAAGAGGACTCTGCCCATGAACGGGTCGGGGATGTCCTCGTCCATGAAGTCTCAGGCCTCGTCCAGCCTGGCTCCAACCCGCTCCCCTGAGATCCCTCACAAAACGTTACGCTGCGACGAGGATCAGGGGAGTAACAACCTGAGTTTGGCGGGCGGCGCTCGGACCTACCCAGTCATCCCAGTGCCCAGCAAGAGCTTTGGCATGCTTCAGAAAATCCCTCCACCTCTGTTCCCACACCACCCCTATGGCTTCCCGAGCTACGGCCTGTGTCAGAAGAAGAGCGACGGTCTTCCTGACGCGAGCAAAACCAACGTGTCTGGCGTGTTTTGGCCCGGCGCGAAGGACACCCTCTACCCCGCCTTCCCCATGTTCTGGCCCACAGCTGGTGGCCTACCAATGCCCCCCTATCCGGGCTCTCCACCCAAACCTCCTCCAGAGCTGCAAGGCATCCGGCAGGGCGAGCTGGACTTATCGGACCAAAGCGACCGCGGCGCAAACACTCCCAAAGACTCCAACCACCACCCCAACCACCAGCAGGACGGCGGAGAGCGCTGCTCCAGCTCCCAGTCCTCCTCCAGGAACGACGACGACAAGTCAGGGGACGAGACCCCTCAGAGGAAAATCAGCTACATCTCGGCCTTCAGACCTGTGGTCAAAGACGCGGAGACCATCGCCAAACTCTACGGCAACCGGGACGGCTACGGCGTGCGCCCTGGCTACCTGTCCCCGGATTTTATCAGCGAGAGCTCTAGTTACAGATCGGTGTCACCGGACAGGGACAGCGTGGTGGACGACGACGACGACGACCCGGACGTAGACGTGGAGTCCAACCGCGGGCAAGACGAGAACGAGCTCATCCAGATCTCGCCAGGACGGGACCACCACGAATCCCCTGTCCCGGACCGGGTCTCCTCTGGTGCTGAGGAAAGTCAGGAGCAGCCTGAGGTCTCCAGCCCGGCAGCTGCTGCATCACCGGAAGGCTCCGCGCACACTGGGTCATCAGATGAGGACAGACGGATGCGTAATTACTCCCCTCTTCATGAAGTAAGATTAGATTAAATGAAAGTTTAATGATCCCCGTGGGGGGACGCTGAACTGTCGCAGTAGTGAGCGGAGAGTATGATCAGAGTTTAGGCCCATAAAAATGTAATCAGGATCAATTGGTGTGGAATTTAAAAAGGATCAGATGGAGACATTCGATGGGCACATTTTTCTTTTTTAATTTCGGCGAAGTGTTTGGGGAAAATATCATCGAATTGTGCTGCTGAAGTGCCTTTGAGCAACTCTTAAATAAAGGACGAAGCCCCTTTAATTTTTTATCTATCTGTCGCTGATTTAAATCAGGGTTATTAAAGCACCTCATTTATCCTCATCTGTGTTTCACTTATTCATATTAAAATGTTTCTCCCATTATGAGACGCATTTCTCCCAAAATTGGTGCTTTTGAATTTGTTTTCTTTCAGGATTTATCTCAACGTCTCCACGAGCAAATTGCAGCGCTTTGAAGAAAAAAAAGGGGCCTCAATTACGTGAAGAATCGCAGTAAATGACGCGTAATTGGCGCGCTGTTGTTCAACACGAGCGTGTGCTTCGTTCTTACAGGTGTACGCTCAGGAGAAGGACGGCCACGCGCTCCTGCACGAGCTCAAACAATCGGGCAGATCCAACGGTAATTACCTGAGCAATTTATCATTTGGTTATTTGTGCCAACCGGGTCGTTTTCAGCTGAGAATGTGTGTGTTTCTTTGTGTTGTTCCAGGCGTCCATCACGTGTCTGAACTGCAGAATCAACGCACTGCGACGTCTCATCCGGAGCTGAAGGACAGACAAGGTTGTTAAATTCAGGTTCAATTCAAAATCCAAACCCTCAGCTGCTCTCTGTGTCTCTCCCGACAGCGTTTCAAAAACATGTTGAAATGATTTGAATGAATTGTGCGTTAAATTGGCGTGTTTGGTTGTTTCCGTGCAGCCGATGGAGCTTTGCGCATCGACATCAGCGTGCATGAGAGAGACCTGGAGAACATGGCCAAAGGTAAGAGGCTGCTTTCAGCATCAGGAGGAGACAAAGGAGGGAGGCAAGGTGCAGCAGGTGATTTTAATTATCATCAGCAATTATTCCTGTTTTGATTGTAATTCGGGTTCATGTGTCTCCAGCCAGCAGATGCATATTTATAGGACCTGGTCACCACATTTAACCAAGACGGATATTTATTTTTAAATGCGAGAAATTAAATTGAAGCCAATATTTTGCTGATTAAATTGCACATTTAATCCCCAAATTTAACTGTTTAATTATCAAACATTAAAAAAAGGGGTGTGTGATATGAATATTAAACGTTGATTTCCGCCTCATTTAAATGCGGCTCAGCGCCGCCGGCCTGCTAAAGATGACGTGCCAAAATCCAAATGTGAATTTACATTTTCGGGCCTAAAGTGTTCCCGTAGTTGTTAAACCACTTAATCACGAGATGTGGGAGTTTTTGACTTATTATTGTAAGAGGAAATCGTTTAGAGGCTATTAATATTTTAACGAACAGAGCCATAACCCCGAGGCACGCCAGCTAATTATTTTACAACGCTTGGAAAAACCCTGGGACTCCATTATTATCGTCTCCAGCTCCGGGCGATGCTTGGCAATTATACCGAGGCAGCAGCGACAGGCAGCAGCGCGCACATGGATCTGAGCGAGGGTGGAAACGCACCTGAAGTCGGTTTACTGAGCTGAGATCAGTCTTCATGAGGAGAACGTCGAAATGTATCACATCAAGTGGGATCAGATTGATGGAAGAAGAAGAAGAATCTTTATTGTTTGAAGATATTTGTGTTGAGATTGGTGTTGATCTGCAGTCATTCAGATGTGTGTGTGTGTGTGTGTGTGTGTGTGTGTCAGATAAGGTTTGTTTCAGTGTGCCAAAAAAAATAATGATTATATATTGTTTTACGGTTTTAATGCGCCGTTTTTAACACACGTGCATCAAAAAACTAAATAAAAATCTGGATAAATGAAAGTCATTCATGAATACTATTTGAGTGAAAGTCTTTGAGTATCTGATATTAAATCTACTTAAATACCAAAGGTAGAAGTAAATCATAGATTTAATCATATATATATGACATGTAATCATATATTGTGTAGGCCTATATTTCAGGTTGACTTTTGCCCGCCTGGCCAACTATAAGTTACTAGTACAATACTCAACATTTTTCGTCTGATTACTGATTAAGTAATTCCTGCTACTTTGGCTCTGATGCAGTAATTTGAGAATTAACTAGTAACTGAAGTTATCACATAAATGTAGTGGAGTAAAAAGTGCAACATTTTATACTTCAGTGGAAAAATAAAGTAGCAGAAAATGGAAATGCTCTGTACTTCAGTAAATGCACTTATTCACATTCCATCACTTACTTCCAGTGAAGTCACTGTTTAAAATGTACGTTTGTTTTAAGTCATGTTTGAGTAAAAGGAAAGTTATCATGTTAAAATATTACTTTAGTAAAAGCGAAACTGCTTGAGTAAAAGTCTTAGTGTGCCTGATATTATGTGTAAATATCAAAAGTATGAGTATTGTATACAATTATACGATGTGTCGACGGTTTACCTGAGTGGCCAATAATCTCAGCATTGTTCCACTTATGGGAACAAGTGTAAAATACATTAATCAGCTAATGAATTAATTTACAAATGAGCTATTCTGCTCTGACACAACATTTAATCAAATGGAAAGTAACTAGTAACTTAACTTATAATACATTTAGTGGAGTAAAAGGTTAAATATTTGTCTCTAAAATGTTTTGGAGTTTAAGTGTAAAGTAGCAGAAAATGTAGGCTAGATACTCCAGTAGAGTTCAATTACCTTAATGTTCTACTGACGCAGTAGTTGAGTAAATGTACTTAGTTACATTCCATCCCTGCGTATCATCCTGCACTGCCAGTCAATATATATCCTGCTCTGTGTTCAAAATCTGCCACTGATCTCAGCATTTTCCCTCTCAAATCAAAATGAGTTGGATAATTCATTAATTTACAAATGTGCTACATTTTCTCCGATGCAGTAATCTGCCAAGTAACTAATAATTTTATTTATTAAATAAATGTAGTGGAGTAAAAAGTGTTATATTTGTCTCTAAATTGGAGTGAAGTGGAAGTATAAAGTATCAGAAAGATGAGAACTTGGATGTGTCCGCCATGTTGTTTTTTATATACTGGACACACAACGCCAACACAGTTAACTAAGTGACTGTAAGGGGTTTATAAAAATCAGTTGCGTCTTCATAATGTCCATACAGACAGCATATAAAGATGAACAACACTATTTATGAACCATTTAAAGTCTTATCAACGCGAGCTGCAACTTCACAATAAACAATTTCTTAATAAATGATTTATGAGGCACAAGAACAACTGCTAGCTCAAGTTTAATTCATTATACATTTACCAATTATTGATGATGGTTATTATAAATTTAAGCATATATACATTTGTATTTGTATTGTACTTGTATTATTTTTTAATCATTTTTTACCTTATTTATCTATTTATTTGTTAATTTCTTTATTTGTCCTGGCTCCTAACTGCAGTCTATTTTAGGTGTGGTACACACATAAAGAAGACCCTGAAATTATTTATTATTAATTGTTTTTTAGTCAAAGGAAATACACCGAAAATAAAAGTTTAGGTGGCTGAAGAAAGAGTCAGTGACCATCACCTGAACATAAATGTACGAAGAGATGAACCCATGAACAAAAAGATGCACAATGTCGCACATCTTTGCTGTAGTCTAACATTTTTGATAGTGTATATCGCAATATTGTGACGCCAACACGTTTTATCTTTTGTCTTCACAGAGGAGTTGCAGAAGCAGCTTGTGGAACAAGTCGAGCTGAGGAAAAAGTTGGAGAGAGAGTTTCAGCATTTGAAAGGTAGGACACAAAGTGAGTCTGATGATGATTCTCCGTCTCTGTTTGCAGCCTCGATGTTAGACGTTGTGCTGTCCTTTGAATCCAGGAATGTGTCTTTAAATGTGCTCAATGTCAGAGCGTCTCCATCTGATGTGGCCTTCGGTACTCTTCAGATAATTTTCAGGATCAAATGAAGCGTGAGCTGTCCTACAGAGAGGAAATGGTCCAGCAGCTGCAGATTGTTCGAGGTTGGTCTCTCTGTACGTCGTGCCTCCGTAGATTATGACTGTAAAGCAGATGTAGATCAATGCTCTTTAAGTTTATGGGGGGACAAAATTGAGCCACAAAAGAGTAACACGAGCCGTATCAATCAATCGGAAAGCAAGTAGCCTTTAAACTGAAACAGAAAGGAAAAGTGACACTTGCATATTGAAACTTTGTCAGTTCTCGTCCGGCCTTTTTCCTGTAAACTCCGTCTTTTTTTCTCCTGCAGTTGAGTAAATTATTAAATATCATAAAGGTGAAACTGAAACCACACTGTTTTGTTTGCAAAGGTTATTTTCTCCTAAATCATGCTCTGGAAAATTGAACAGACAGGCCATTATGTAGTGCTGTATCAGTTACATGAAGTAGACAGCAACTAATGCCGCCCGTTAAAGGATTGGTGTAAGGTTACCGTAGTTTAAATACAGGGTTCAAGTACACAGAGGGGTCACTCTAAATACCATAGGGGCAGACGGCATACATTACACTCCTCTACTACAGATGCTACACTCACATCTTCGATCTTTTTTTGACCAATTCTTTTTTTTTATTTTTTGTATTCATCTTATTTTTGGATAGACACTTTGTGCAGCGAGTTGGACCAAGAGAGAAAGGCTCGTTATGCAATACAGCAGAAGCTAAAAGGTAATTTATCTGGTCCAGAACAGAACAAGAACACACGCCAGCTTTTTACATAAACATAAATATGCAAGTGCTACTTTTTTTTATTTACATCTCCTGTGATCAGTGGTGGTAGATATTTACTGTAGGACAGCATTAAAGGATAGGTTCATATTTTTTCAAATCTGACTTAAAACAACACTCACATGCCCAGATTTACTTAATTAGTCACTTTAATTGTTCTTTCTGTCCATTCTGGCTGCAAAGAGATTATTTTCTTAAGGCAATTACAACATAAGTGATGAGAAAATCCACACTTGCAGCTGCACAAAAGCTCATTTGAGGCTTCGGCGATCATGTTGTTACGAACCCTCCACCACAGCTCAGGGAGGAAAGATCACCAAAACGTCTGAGACGACTTAAACGTCTACTAAAGAATCTAAATCAGCACATCTGCAGTGAGGAGACGATAACCTTCTTCTGATTTAATATGTAACATTTCTGCATTAACTTGTCTTAAACAACTCAACCTTTATATTTAGTAGTTTAGAATTGTGTACTGACTGATGGTCATTTTGTTTGTATGTTTTCATGTCTTTGACTATTGGAAGAAATTCCTCACTGTGCATTTAATACACAAACCAAACATAAAGGACATACATCCATCGTGTTTTTCACAGTTTGAGGTTCGACCGGCGCTCTTTTGATGACGTCATGTCGCCGTGCCCTCTTCCTCTGCGCTGGTGTGATGAATTGTGACTGGAGAATTAGCACCACCAGCTGTTTGACTCCTTGTTAAAATATTCAGTGCCAGATGGAATACACATTCTCATTTTCCCTCACCAAATTTCTGAAAACTGAAAATTAAACTACACTTGTATGGAAATCTGGTGCAAGAGAACACAAAGGACATTTTGTATAAAGATATGTGTAACTCAGACGACTGAAGCTTGCAACACAATAAAATGTTGGCATTGTACATTTACGCAAACCACACAAATTTGTACGTTTTCCTACGTATCATATGAACAATACTTATTATAAGGCTGGTTATTCTTGCCTTAACTTGAGAAGTTAATTTACTACGTCACCATTATTGAAATTCGGCCAAATGTCCAAATAAACGAGACAATAAAATCAAATCCATAGTACGTAATGAAATAAATCTCTTCTCACACTGTCATAAACTTTACGTTGTTTCACCTAAACAATTTTACATTGTGACAGCACTGTGGTTTTGTTCTGGTTAGTCTGAGGCACAAGAAACAAAAAGATCATGTTTTGGCTTGAAAAACACACTTTGGTTGACTTAAAGACGGCTGGAAAATGTCCTGACATCTTGTTAAAATGTCCAGTTGTTTCCTGATTACAAATAGTGAAACACGGCCTCAAACGTCGGTCCTTAACCTTTTCAGCCATCTTACCTAGCTGTCACATGGCCACCATCAGGTGCTGAAGTCAGCTCATACACATGTGTTAAGAACATGATATGAGATGTTTGGTATAAATCTTGATTTTGATACGTATAAACACTTGATTTATCCTGTCCGTGGGCTGCAGAAGCGTACAATGACAACATTTTACTCATGTTCACACAGATGAGGACTGTGGATGTTGTCCTCCATCACTTACACTGAGACCATGTTGAGCACAGATTTCTTTATGGACAATAGGAGCAACAACCAAAACCCGTCTAAATGTAAATATGGACGTGTGAGAATTGTTCCAAGACAGACTTGAAAAATGTGAACCAGTCCTTTAAGAGCAGCATTAGGCCAACAACCAAACTCTCACCTGTACACTGAGCACTACTGTGAGCGAGTGTTTGTTCTTCATGTTCTCACTGATGGACTCGTTCCTCCCCAGAAGCTCATGATGCCCTTCACCATTTCTCCTGCAAGATGCTCACCCCTCGTCAGTGTACCGGAGCCTGCACCTTCAAGCCCCCGCTGCTGCCTCCGTAGTGCCCGGCACGACCCCCCACCCGACCCCAGCACAGCCAAAAATAAAACACCACCCACACACAGGTCCGCCTCCACAGCTCTCACCTGTCACCTGAGGACTACCCACCTGCTGTACAGTCACACCACTGATTTTAGCACTTGAGTGTACAGACTCGGAGAAGGTCCTCTCAAAAACTGAACTCTTGAGTGAAAGACACTCAGAAGTTGAGTTCATGTTATGTTGTGAATCGAAGGATTGTGGATGTGAAGCTGCAGAGGAGTCTCTCAGAATCAAAGCCGTCTGCTCTTCAGCTTCTCCGAGAAGAAAAAACAACACTATACACATAAACATATATATATCACGTGACGATGTGCAATGGCTTGTATAATTGTGATATTAAGTTCAAGATGAATCTTCATTATTTAGCTTTTGTTGCTTGTTTGAATATCTTGGGTTTTTACATACATTATTTGTTATTGATCTGTCATTGGTTTAATTTATTCATTGTCTAGATGTTTTGTTTGTAACACTGTACATGTTGTTAAGCACTTTAAATGGGCAACATTTGACCATGCCGTCCGATACCAAATTCTTTTATCCAGAATATGTTTAAAACAGAGCGCATTATCAGGAGCACTTACTTCAACAGCCGCTCAATGGATGATTTTTCTCTCACCGAGCTCGAAGATTATTAAAACAGTCCTGAGCCATTTATAGATGTACAGTTTAGACTATTTTAACACAAATCCAGCGACATGATCTTCTCCGTTTCAGGGTTTTTTCTATCATCACACACATCTGTGGGTCACAAGAGACGAAACCAAAACTTTTTCCTATCATCTGATGATCTGATTTTATAAGAAGAAGACGCTGTATGAACTGAAACATGTGTAATCCGCCATCTGCATTTCATTCTCTGTCATTTGTTGAATTTGGTTTGTAAAAAACACAAAGCGCCGTTCTAAGAGAAACAAATCCTGATTTCTGACACTACTCATGAGTTACTCATTTATGTATGTACCCATGTCAATATTAATAAAATGTGAAAGCCACTCTCTGCTCCACGTCTTCACCTTTTGTGTCTCTCCTGCCACCTACTGGGCTCCACGCAGAACAGCTCCTCCTGAGTCCTATCATATTTCCTCTTATTGTATTTGAGTTCAACATGATCTCTTTCATTAGCCGGCTACATCGGAGCATGACATGTCCAGTCGACTTATAATGTTTGACGTGGAGTCGGGGGAGCGGGCTGATCTAATAGTGAAATCTAATTCTTCTGATGGGAGGGCTAATAGATATTGATTACGCGGCTCCTGCTCCCTGGATGCTTCATACTGAGACAGATACTCACATAATGTCACTGACACACAATGAATGTTAATTTTCTGTGAACGTAATTGCCCTCCGCGGTGAAGCCGGTTCCCTTTGAATACTAACGAGGCCTGTGAAGCTGAGCAGAGCTGAACTACTGATGGGATGACCGGCTGATGTACTGTACCTCCATCGAGCTGTTTAACATTAAGAAAACCCTGATTAAAGCTGATCTGTAGGGACGATCACGGATGGATTATGTGACAATGAGGCTCTGGGCACAGATATGTTAGAGACCTCTCACTCCTCACACACAACAGGAAGATCCACAGATTCAAAGGGACGCAACAACTACAGGAGAAGTTTTGTGTCTCTTTTCCATCACTTTGCAGCTGTTTGTAGATGTTTTGCATTGCTTTGTGGTTCACTTGGGTCTGTTTTTGGTCTTTTGGCACCCTTTTGTGCCCATTTTTAGAGGTTTTGGTCTCTCTGCAGTCATTTTGTGTGTCTCTGGTCACTGTGTCTCTTTTGAGTTGTTTTGTACCACTTCTAGTCACTTTGCTTCTCTGTATGTTTTGTGTCTTTGCAGTTATTCTGCACCACCCTTTAGTTGCTTTGTACCTCTATATGGTGTTCATCTCTTTGTGGTTGTTTTGTATTCATGTATGGTTGTTTGGCATCTCTCTGTAGCTATATTGCGTGTCCTTAGGCCATTTTTTGCCCTTTGTTGACTCAAGGCTCTGACAAGTGATAAAAAGTCTCCTTAACAGGGAGATTTCAGACTTTTCAAAACCCTCTAAGTTGACTGTAAATGGAGAGCTGCTGACTATTGTCACGATAATTTAATTATCAAGTAGGACTTTCATTCAAAATGTGCCCAATGTTTCCTCACACTGCTCTATGGTGGTGATAACTTTTCCTACACATATATGAGACCAAGTAAAATACACAGTTTACACATTAGCACAACACAGTGATGTTTTGTTGTTGCTGTGCTTGATGAACATTATGAACATTATTTCCTTAATTTAAGGAACGCAAAGGTAACAGGACGGGATAAATAAGTTCTTTGAAAATAACAAAGGACATTTTAAAGAGAAGGTGTTAAAATAATTTCTAAATAAGAAACACAAAGTTATGAACACAATATATTACACATCGTATCAGACACATTGCTGGAATAGCCAGTAGTTGATGTATTTGCATGGAAGGAAAAGGAGATGAGTATTGCCTAAAAAATATAGCAGTACCAGTAATAATTCATTGTAATTTATGTATTGTTATCATGGATGAATTAAATGTAACCAGCATCCAATGTTGAGACTGCTGTAGGTGGAACTATTTATTTAATTACTGATTCTTTTTGAGTGTGTTTATGTGTTTGAATGCAAAACTGTGATATGAACCTGTGATTTTTCCTGTAAAATAAATGTTGTAGTGCAGTATTTCTCTATGAAATCTTCTCATGTTGACGTATAAAGTAGCAGAACATTGGTTTTGGTTTTGGTTCCTTTCCACCTCTAAATTTAGCCACTTTTTCATCCCTATATTTCATCCATGAACAGTTTCTCAAATGTTGATTTATATCATGACATATCTATACTGATATCTGGTTATATACTTAATAATTACACGACAGATACTGTTCTGTTGTATAGGATGGTATCCATATTCCTCCGTCCTGGTGTTGTGTTACATGTTCAGCAGCTCAGCTTCAGCTCTCTGCTGTCACTTTGTCCACAGTGAGCCGTTTACATGAGCCAACATTAAATCCATACACTGTTATATCAAACATTATAAAGAAGAATCATGTTTTATCTTCCTGTTGTCTGACAGTATTTGCAGTCTGTTCCACTGATTCATTATTTGCTTGTCTAAACACGTGTGGTCAGTGAACACCTGTCCCATTAACAATGCAACAGATGGCAGCGATACATAATGATATAATAAAACCTCTGCATGAAACAAGCTGCACAACTAGTTTGTCAATAGATTCTTTGTGTGGATCTCGAGGGACGGAGCATTTTCTGATAATGGATTTGGGCCTGAAGCCTAATGTGTTCATGTGAGAGTGAATCTGTGTTCAGTGTGGAAGCATAAAACCATAATACCGACAAAGACGGGACTGCTCAGGAACAAACAGGCTGCACAGGCCGAGCAGGACCTGAGAATTCACTTCATGTCAGTTCAGACTCATCTTCATTTGAAATGAAAGGGCGCCACCCACTGGATCCAACAGCACCCAACACTCTGCCGCTGAGTTTCTCCTGTCACAGTCATGTTCAGCTGTCTTCTTACGGTATTAAACCTTTATTAACAATAGTAGTAATAATAATCATCATCATCATCATAATAAAAAGAAGAGAATCTGATTTTTTTGAGCCCCTTTCAAAAAACAAAGTGACAAGCACATTATCATCCAGAATTTACGATTTGAACAAGATTAAAACATGAATTTAAGAATAATGTTAAATAACATCAGTTCAGAAAAAGTCGCACAACACAAATGAGCTTTAGGAAAAGTTTTAAAGGAGGACACTGAGTTTAGCTGCTGGTTTAGACCTTTGTTGTGACTGACATCACATATACTACATTCATATACAGCCAGTAGTGAACTTCATGTCATTAGAATAGTTTAACTAGCAGTCGGCTGCTGGTAGTTCATCTACATTCACATTTGCATAGTGGAGTTACTTAAAGATACTTTCTTGCCATTGTCTGTGTAGTAACCAACAAACTGCAAACACTTTTGGGCCTTAAGAAGAGTAGAATTATTTTATTGTTTTCATCTCACCGTTGCTTCTCTGCTATAATTAAAAACATGACATTTTCTCCTGAATATTGAACAGTGGAATATTTTCTGTTGTTGACTTTATGGCACGTGAGTTGAGCGCTATGCAGTAAACTCAACTGAGGGACAATTTTTGGTGGCATTTGTTCTTTGTGTCATAATTTTCTCCTTGTTTAGTTTATTTTTATTTGTTCTCAAAATAGCTTAAACCACTGTTTCTAAGAAGCGCTATTCAGTGTTGTTGGACGAGAGATTGGTGTCAAGGTCTCAAGAAAAAAAGGAGACTGTACTTGATGAGGGTTTCTATGGGGTCAATCAGTGGTGGTAAACATTAGCGATAAGGAGTGGTAAATAAAATAGTTATTCTCTGTTTATGTTTGCTTATAGAAGACAAAGGTACAACATTTAAGTCTCTGATGATTCCTTAAATTGAATTCGTCTTGTGGGTGTTTCTATAGTTTGCAGGTTCCACATTTTATTGTGTTTCATGCGGTGTGGGACCGGTTGGGCCTCGACTTTGTCTCAACCCCCCCAAAAGTCTTGGTCTGGTCTCCATTTTTACAGTGTTTTATTTTGCTGCACACATCACACAATAGCCCTGCAACAACAAAAAGAAGGCTTTCCCAGTGTCTTAATGATTTGGAGTTGAGATAAAGTTTTGCATTCATTTTAAAGTTATTGTTAAAAAGTTAATATTTTCTGTGTACTTCACTTGCTGCAGTAGTGGGACAAATATTCTGATGAAAAAAGATGGAATCCTTCACCGAAAAGTAGTAAAATTAGAGAAACGGAGTGTTAAAATGTTGACAGATATAATAACCCCCATGTTAGTTTTTCATTTATACCAAGAACACGACCTTCGTATCCTCAGTCTTTGCTTCAGCTCTGATTTTGTACTTTTTTTGTTATTCTCTGATTTTATACTTTACAAAAAAAATTTTCTCCTTAAAACAGAAGAGGAAAACAGCAACAAATAAGAAAATGAAATGTTTTAATGTTATCCTGATTTAGTTTGTTGGTTAGTTTGAAGCCAGTTCTAGTTCTGCTTGTCCTGTACACAACTCTCCTCCTCCAGTCATCTCATATTTCTGTTAGAAAATAATCTTTTAGTTAGCTGAGGTAAGAAGTGCAGTGATGATTCTGACCCCCACATCCCTGACAAGACCTGCTGGAGGGTGTGAGTGAGTGATACCGTTAAATCTTTACCATGACAGAACTACATATTTGAGTTTATCAAAGAAATGTGCCTGAAGCACGATATTTCATACCAAAAGTTCAAGGTTGCTGCCTCTACATGCATGTTTCCCTTTTTATATCATGGTTCCAAACATGTTCGTGTTTGAGGGTCAAATGGACTGTTATTATGAACACTTTTTGTTTCAGACCGCTTTGACTACTTACATATATAATATATAACTAACAGAGAGCATAAACAATGAGATCCACTTCAAATAAATGATAAAATGCAATAGTAAAAATCTGGATTCCTCAGCAGATGTGTGTCACTCAATACAGCTCTCAGATCAGCAATAACTGGTCCTGGTCTTCTTTCGTGGTTTATGTGAAGAAAAGAAATGATCACAGTACACCTTGTTTGCTTAAATGCAAGATATTGTTTATTACTTACTTAAAGTAAAAGTTACCTGTACGAATAGAACTAGAGTATAGACTTAAAGCAGATGTATACAAAGACATAATAAAAGTAATAAGCCCACTGAGGCAATGTGATTTAAGGCTATATAAATAAAATAAGATTGATTTGAAAAATACAAGCAAGAGTAACCTAAACATACATTTCTATGTATGTACAGTAGATACTGTATACTATGGGTCCACTGATTATTGTCCTAGCTGATTACCAAAATGTGAATTACATTAATAATTTAAAAATGCTCTACTCTGGCTCTGATGCGGCATGTCATCTGTAAAGTAACTAGTAACTGAAGTTATTCAACAAATACAGTCTAGTAAAATGTCAAATATTTGCCTCCAAAATGTGGCTGAGTGGTCGTATAAAGTGGCAGAAAATGGAAACACTCAAGTAAAGTACAAGTACCTTAAAATTGTGCTCAGGTACACTACTTGAGTAAATGTACTTAGTTACATTCCACCACTGTTAAATACATTAGAACTGGGGTGTTGTACATGTGCAGAGGCTTTGTCCTCGCTGCAGCGGACCAGGGTTTGACTCCCGGCCTGGGTCCCTTTGCTGCGTGTCGCTCCCCCTCTCTCTCTCCCAACCTGTTTCTTGTCATGTCTTCAACTGTCCTGTCAATAAAGCCAAACAAATATACCTTAAAAAAAACACATTAGAACTGAAGAATTGGAGAGCAGCCTGGTTGCAGTGTAACAGGATTTGTCTGACTCTGAGGGCTTTACAACAGAGTCATTCTTACCACATGAGAAACATACAGGAATGTGGTGGAGCAGGTCTGTTAAAGGGTCAGTTCGCCCAAATCACAGAAAAGGTATTTAGTTTGCTCCACTGGGATTTAACCATGCGGCTCATGTGGGTCTTATCTGTCCACTTTTTCAGATATCTGAGATTTCTGCCTTCATCCAAAACAACAGAAGTGATTGAAAATGTGTTTATCCAGATCACAGCGCTGATAAAAGATTTAAGGGCAGCCTCATGTACCAGGAACAGTTTTTTTTTTTAAGTAGAGATAGTGTTACTCTTTTTCACAGTGGTTAACACAAGAGTCAGATGTCTTCATGCACGTTTCCTTGAGTAGAAAACAACTCAGGTATAACTCAGGTACAGTGAAGGCTGGAGCTGCAGGTTCGTGTTCACATCTAATCAGAAGAGATCAAATTTTGAGACCTTAGACAAATGTATTATTGATGTGAATCATCAATCAAGGGCTTTTCTATTGCAATGTGTCAGGTGTATTCTAATCTTACAGACAGTAATGATTTAAGCTGAATGGTAGAATAGATTTTAATTATGTTGGTGATGAAGGATTTAACCCACATAGCGGACAGATCTGCTTCAGGGAATCTGAGCCGAGCGTGTCGAAGTGTGGCACCGTTTTTGAGATGTGGGACATTGTTTGATATTTGGGACCGAGATAAGATCGAACTATTCGGTCCACATTGTTACAGGCAAAGATGGCCTGCAAGTTTAGAGTTCTTTTACATTACAAAGCGAGTGTGTCACAATGTGCTTGTCTCTGCCTGGATGATGCTGAGATCCCAAAGGGCCTCGTCCTATATCAGCCTGTCTGTGTCCATAAACCGTGATGGTAACTGCCCCTTCAGTCAGCCAGCTCCTACAGGAGCAAAGAAAGACCAGTCTCGTAACCAATCATTTAGAACTGAATACACATTTTTGCCGTCCTACTGCCTACAGCGTTCATTAAAAAAGTACATCTGGACTTTGTTGTAATCCACTCCCCCTCTCAGGCTTCACCTTGCAGCTGTCAAACACCACCATGCAGAGTGGATCCTTGGTGCTCCAACTGTAGAGCCACTTCAGTACTAATGAAAGACTTTAGAAATCATTTTAGCTGTTAATTATTATTTTTTTTTAGCCTTTACTGAGCCCGGTTAGTCCCACAGAGATCACAGATCTCTTTAAAAGGCAGTGTGGCCAACAATGTCAGCAACACAGAGTTACAACAGTAAATGAACAGAAAACACACACTGAAATAATCAGATTAAACATTTGCACACACCTGGACTCAACAGATCTCACCGTAGCTTGGGAATTGTCTAGCGGTACACTCTAAAAAGTAATACAGTGAGCAGTTTGCATGGACCTTTTTAAAGCGAAACTCTCGCCAAAATGCAACCTAGGCTTTTTTTTGTGAATGTACCCAAGTCAAACCTTCGTGTAAAAGCATAATTACAACAAAAGTATTAAGCATTTTCGTTTTCGGGTCAAACTCATTTTCAATGGGGTGCAGGGGCACTTTTACGATAGCATCAAAATCTCTATTTTTAAAACACTAAGAAGGCTCGAGACAAGAAACTTTGCTCGTAGTATCACCAGGGTCTCTACACATGAACACGAGCATTGAGAACATTGTTTGTGTACACACAGTTTACTAAAAAGAAGGTTTTTTAACTACTCACATTAGCAGTTGCTTGTTCCGCTCACTGCCGTCCTGCCAGCAGAGAACTATCGATTTCCGAATGCAACGTAACCCGGAGGACAGTTAAGGTGGAACGCTCCTAAAGCTTAGTTCCATATAAATGCAGGGATAATTCGTTGTTTTGTCGTTAGCAAAAAACAATATTGACCTTGAAGTTGAAAAAGGAGCCTCATATAAGAAACAATACTAAAATCAAAAGCTGGAAAAGTCACGTGAGATATCGCATGGATAGTTGCCAGAAGACAGTAGTTCCACCTTAACTATCCTCAAAGTTACGTAGCATTCGGAGATGATACTTCTCGACTGGCAGGACGGCGGCGAGCGGAACAAGCTGCTGCTAACGTGAGTTGTTCAAAAACTTTCTCTTCAGTAAACTCTGTGTACACAAACAATGTCCTCAATGCTCCAGACCCTGGTGATACTACGAGAAAAGTTTCACGTTGTGTCGAGCCTTCTTAGTGTTTTAAAGAATAATTAAACAATTTTTTTCTCAGTTCTCTTGTGTAACTGAGGTTGGCAGGTGCTCTGGGTCCATCCAGGGGCCAAATGTATACAACTCTGTGTATATTCAGGTTTACAAATCTGTGTCAGCACAAAACGGGAAACATGCAAGCGCATTGTCAGATGTATAAAACCCCACATGCATCTGGTCCCACGCGTCTTTTCCTCATACATGTCAATCATCCAGAACTTTTACGCAGCAGCACGAGCACGAGCAGAAACTGTCTGAACATCCCCATAATTATGGTGTCTGACTCCTGTGAGAGGCCGAGAGACGCATCTCTATGCACAGTGAGAGGAGGAGAGAGGCTCCCCGTGCGCTCTCCGCTTGATGAGCGGTTCTCATCATGGGTCAGAACATCAGTACGGTCCCTGAAACTCACTTTCTCCTAAACTGCGCAAAGGCAATGTCCTCTGTCAACACCAAAGCTGTTATTGTATCATGTGGCACAGCCGTTACGCACATCCACTACCCTTAAGTGTTGGTTACACCTGAAGGATTCTTACTCCCCAATTATACAGGAAAATAATCTTTATTTACGTATATGAAGATCACATATTTATTTGTCTATTTACATGAGGATCATTATCATTATAATTACAATAATGCACAGTGACAAACATATTTACAGAAGACAGTAGAAACAAAGGTAAACAACTCTCACATCACTGTTTAATCATAGTGAAGAATTTAAACATGTATTGTAACACAATTCAGTGAAAAACTGCTATTAATAAAATGTCAACCTAATTCACACTTTAAATATCATTTTCCTAACTATCACCAACCACCACAGTAATCAGACTGAAAAGGCTGCGTTCCTGGTACGTGTTAAATACGCACATTCTCACGCCCTGTTGTATCTTAAGACACTTGGAAACTGGCATAAGTACATATTTCGTGTTTAGGCATGGTTTATAAATCTGGCTCCAGGTCTGCACTGTCTGGATCAGATGTTGTGGCACCTCTGATCAATCTTCCTGATCATTGGCAGTATCTCCACCACCATCCTGCCACGAGAAGGTCAGAAACCATCTTAAAATATAATACCAACATCATACTTAAAAATGGCAGTAAAACAAAGAATATTGTGTCTGAAATTAAAGGTATAGTCCAGGTCTTTTCATGTGGGGTTGTGTGAGGTACTCATCGCTACAGTCAGTGTGTTACCTGCTGTAGTATTTTAAAAATGTTTGGTGCTTTACATCGCAGACTTATGCGCTTATACATAGGAATAATTAGAGTCATTGTATGGCTGAGAGAATCAATTACCAAAGTAAAACTAACTTACTCTAAAGTTCAAACATCAACACGCATCACTGCAGTGTTTAAATCAGAACAAGATGACACATCTCTGCAGGGCATGAACTCAGGTTAGCGCTACACAGGTTTAGTGCTAATTAACATCATTCTCTAAAACAAAAATAGATATAAAGACTTAGCCAAAGAGCACGAACAAGCTTAAATTCTAGCACCTTACAATAACTTAATTTGCTAAAAACGTACTATTTCCAATGTGTAAAAAGATTCTTTGACCTGTGTCAAAACACTCATTAGAAGCGCCAAATGAAACAAAGCAGAAACAGCACTCAGGCTTACCAACTGCACAAACTGCACTCACTTTCTCTTGTTGAGTGGATTTCTATATTTTAAGTTTGACAAACTTCTTTAAAGAAGTTATCAACTGACTGAAACATGTAGCCGTCTTACCTCTTTATGTAGAAAAGGCTCTTGATTCCAAGCCTTACAAACTAACAAACCTGTGAATACTTTTTGTCAGTGTTTAAAAAAGCTACAGCAAAGCATATTCACAGGCGTACAGTACAGGGGCTTTGGTCATGGGAGCAAACAGCGAAACGGGTAACAGGAAAAGAATCACCTTATTGGGTTGTGCTGAGAATACGTATGAACACGAATTTAATGAGTTTGTATGAATACAGCCAAACATTTGTAAGACTTGAGACTTAAACAAACACAGACTTGTTGTGATGTAGCTGTCTGAAAATATCTGTTTGTATATAAATGAAGGTCTATTCTGTTCTAGTTGAGCATAAACTTCATTAGTAGTCCTGATACAAATCTGAACTCACGGCCCTCTTATTGTCTTGAACTTTCAGCTGCATCAGACGATCGACATCAGTAGATTAATCTGCTCCAGTCTTGTACAGGTACCAAAAAGTCATACTTAGTAAAAGTAAAGATATCTTGAAAGGCAATGATACTTGAATAAAACGTCTAAATAAAAGTATCTAATATTAATTATGTGTATACTTATACACTATAGCTCGACTGATCGTATCTGATATGCAGCATTTTTCAGAAGATCAGCTTTTTAAAATCTGATTTCAGATACCATAAAGTAATCTAAAGGTGTACCACTTTGGCTCTGATGCAATGATGATGTAATCTACACAGCACCTAGTACCTAAAGTTATAAATATATGTAGCGTTAAGAGTAAAAAAAGGAGTAAAAAGTACAATGTTTGCCTTCAAAACTTAGTGGACTGGAAGTGTAAAGCAGCAGGAAATGGAGATATTCAAGTAAAGTACAAGTACCTACGGATTGGATTTAAGTACAGTACTTAATTAAATGTACTTCACTGGTTGACTCAGCAAAACAAACTCTGTCTAGAGCTCAACTATATGACATTAAACAACATTTCCATATTTTAGACTGTATTGTGATACACAATATATTTCACGATATTTGACAATCTCCTCAAAAGTGCTTAATAAATGTTTGGAGTCAGAGATGCATGATATATATATCGAGATAATTTATCAGCCTGATATTGGGACATTCATATTACTGGCTTGTTTTTGGTATCTGTGAAATTATAGCCAATAAATAAATACAAAAATACAAAGACAAATTGATTTAATGGACAAGCACATCATCTCCACACTGTGATACAGAAGGTTTCCAATCTGCCAGTAAACACAGACAGGAAGAACAAGTCACGTTCCACAAGTGTTCAGAGAGGAAGAAAAACGTTCAGTTTCAACACAACAAATCTTATTAGAGCTGTGTAATATTAAATCCTCCATGTTTGCTCACAACATTTCAGCCCTTCCTACCATCAGGTGTGCATAAACCACAGGTTCTTAACTTGTATTTTAGAATACAAAAATGTTGAACGGCCACTATGGAGTTTTGAATAAGGAATTCAAACTCAGAATATTAACATTTGTAATATTAATGAGGCAACAATACAAACTCAAGAGACATTTATTTTACATAACAGAATAAACAAGCTGCTCTCAGAGGGAAATTACTCACAGGACACTGTTTGAAGCTAGAAAGGTGGCAGGGTCCGCCACATATAAACAAAGTAAAACAGAATAAATTGCGTTGTCCTTTAAGGTCAGTTTGTTTATTCAGTTTATTTAGTCACAAAAACAAAGAAGTTTGATTATTTAGTTTGTTTAGGCAAAAAACAAAATCAACCAATGAATATCTTTCTCTTCTGATTAAAATTGCCTCCTCAAAATGACATAATGCACCTTAAAATGATTGGTTATAAAGATAATTGGTTGTCTTATTGGTATCAGGTGAAAAAAATCCATATTGTCCATCCCTCCCAAGAAGTGGGTGACAAAATAATATATTGCATTGGTTGTTTTTTTTTTTTTTGTTACGTCAATATCAATATTGCAACAACATTGCTTGGGACGACTATCTGTACTTTCACAAAATATGAATACTATGAGATTTTTGATAATTTATCATCAGCAATGTGGATTTGATGACTAAGTAGGTAGAGACAGGTATAAGAACAGTCAGCCTTCAAAGGCGCGATTTATAAGAAAAATATTTGCTTCAGTCTCACACCCAATTCGTCAAATAGTGAAACCTTAGGATAGCAGCCGACTTGTCCTACAATCCCAACAGTAAGTGTTTTTGACGACTTGGGAAGCCCAGAGCATCATTATTTGACGAGTTCCGAAAGAAACTCGAAAACAAACTTTTCCTAAACATAGCACCTTTAAAACCAGGAAAATACACACTCATGACGTAGCATCATATGATATATATCTACATGAGACGATGTAAAGTCCCATATAACTCGTTTGTTGTCGATCTATTTTATTCTCTCACTCTGTAACATTTTACAGCAACCCTTCTTCTGTTTTCCTCTCATCTTTTGTGGCCCTGAACGCACCGCTGTCGCTGGGCGCGCGTTCACGCGTCGCTCTGCGCGTCCCAGTCATGTGACAACCCCTCAGCACGCCTGCGCATAGAAATACAAGATGGCGGAGAGTGCGGAACTGAAGGTAAGGCGCAGCCTGAAATCATTATAAATTTAGTCGGTTACCGATCGTTCGATTGTGAAGTGACACATCGTGTGAGCGATGTGAAGCCGCGGGGCTCAGGTGCGCTCACCTTTGAGCTTTTCCGCTCAAACGCAGCGGGAACTTTATTGAATCCGCGAGCGCCAAAGCTTGCGCGAGCATGTTTATGTTGATATTGAGCCGCGCTGTTTGGTGAACGGACCGTTTTCTCCAGAGCGCCAGCGGCTCCCGGCTGGGCGGGTTTCACTTTAAAACCATCCTCCGGGTCCGCTTGCAGCGCGGAGACAGCGGCTCACTTCGTGGCACCAGAACCGTGTCTGTGAGAGACGTGATGTGGGTGAAGCGGTTCGCTCTCGGTGGGTTTGTCGCGCCGTCGGACTGTCAGACAGTTTGAATGTGACAGCGGCTTCATGCGGGGCTGCTTCATGCTCATCCTGCACATCCAGCATCAGAAAGTTCACACGGAGACTTGACATCGTGTCCGAGCGGACCGAGTGAGTCTGCCGCTGAAGTAGCGTTACCTGCCTGCTCGTTAGTGCCCGTGACTCACTCTACCTGTTGATACCTGCGTGATGAGCATGTAACGGTGCGCTGACAGCTCACGAGCCGCTCATCGCGAACGCGTCCAGGTGGTGAATTCCCAGATATTCCTCATCGTTCATGCGCCTCCTCTTTACATTACTGTGTTCTCTGGCTGCTCCGCCGAAACTCTGTTACATTTTAACTTCGTGAAGCAGAGTTGGAGCATATCAAGCAGGTATTGATCCGTGAGTCTTGGGCTATTTTTAGACGTTTCCCCCTGTGTGTTTCCACTGCCTGCCCGGGGTCTGTGGATCCATACATGCTCCTCTGCGCCAGCTGCTGCACAGCACACTGTAATGAACAGGTTTTCAGCTGCACCCCGCCTCTGTAGAACAGCCAGATGTGGTCTGACTGAACAGGCTCCGGTTCCTTCTTATGAAGGGCTTTCACTGAATAATGAGTAAAATGCAGTGACAGCTTCTAAAACTAAACATGTGCTTGTCTCTTCTCATTTTGACACTGTAGGTTGAACACTTGTGGGGAGGCTGCAGTAGGGCTGGGAAACGCATGTGATTTAAATTGTGATCACGCTATAAGAATAAGTACAGTTTGATATTTCGGAGATTGTTATTCGGGGGCCAACATTCAGCGTTTCTCCAATCAACGGTATCAATGATTATTCTGTCAGATTGCAGATAAAGTGAACACATTTAAGAATGTGCTGCTTTGGTTCTGATGCAGCATCTTCTCACACAGTGTCCCATCTACAACAATATCTGACTGGCAGCACGGCACAGTTAATATCCCATAAACACTGACTAATCTGAGTCTGCAATATAGCTTGTAACTAAAGTTAATAAATACATGTAGTGGAGAGGATGTATGTTGTAGCAGAAAAATAAAATACTCAAGTAAAGTATGTAGAAATTATACTTAAAAACAGGATTTTAATATTCACAATGTTAATGAATAATAATACAAACTCAGAGATGTTATTTTTTTCCCTAAGAGAATAAACAAGCTGCTCTCTGAGGAAAATAAGGTCCCAGAACACTGTTTGAAGCTAGACAGGTGGCAGGGTCCGCCACACATAAACAACTCAAAACAGTATAAATTGTGTTGTCCTTTAAGGTCAGTTTGTTAAGTCAGTTTATTTAGTCACGAAAACAAAGAAGTTTGATTATTTAGTTTGTTTAGGCCAAAAACAAAATCAACCAATGAAGATCTTTCTCTTCTGATTAAAATAAAGTACACCTTTAACAATAAACTCTACTATCATGAAATATGCTGATTATTCCCAAGCAGCTTTTTTCCATCATAATCTGTTAAAAGGTAGTTTTCATATTGGGCAACATATGTGCAGATACTGATGTATGGTTCAGGCCCTCATGATTATTTTCATTCCCATTTATTCAGCAAATAATTTTCTATACCTATAAAATGTCAGAAATAGTAGTGACTGCTCGTGTCTACAAATCGCTTATCTAGTCCGAGCACCAGTCAGAAATACGGCTGATGATAAATCTGCCCATTTTCTTCATGATTAATCCAAGAATTCAGAGCCCATAGAGATGTTTTCAGACTGCTTCTTCTGTCCAACCCACAGCCCAAATCCCAAAGACTCTCCATCTACTGCCACAAGTGACAAAGAAAAGCCACAAACACACATTTCAGGTCCAAGAAGCTGAAACCAGCAAATGCTTGACAAATTAAAAATGGAGAAAAATATTAACTGATCATTAAAGTCAGTCGACTAATTGTTGTCTTTTGTCAGAAGGACAAAGAATTTCTGTCGGTCGATTAATAAAGTAATAGTTACTTTTCTGCTTGTCTTTGGACTGTAGGTTAAATTAAAAAGTATAGTCTTTTGAGCTCTAGCTGTGACAAGCATTTGTTCTGATTTTTAGAGTTTAATAGATTAATTAAATAATACAAAATGATTATCAGTAGCTTCATCCACAGTTGATTGAGGGTGGGTGTGTTTCTGCTTCATGCTGCTCCTGTTTAAATAAAAAGAAGAGGAAAAGGAAGGAAGTCTTTGAGCCGGCCTGCCTTCATGTTGTGTGCGTGATTGTTCACCTCTGGCCCTGCTGTTGACTCTTCAGCACTGATGGACCACTGATGATACTTCACAGACTCCCACTGTGAGGAAGCTGTTAGAGATGCATAGATAGTTATTTTAATGTTATTTCTGCAGCATCAGATGAACACAGCTAGAAGGTTCCGGGGCCGGATCGGACTGATCTGAGGACTGTGTTTATAAATCCACATAGAGAGGTGTAGTTTAGAATTGCTGATGATTCATTTGGCTTCTGTGTTAAAGTGTTATCACAGAGGTCATTTACTTGTGAATTTCTGTGGACAAAATAGTTTGATTGAAGATAGCAGACAAACTGACGGAGACATTATTTGAACACCTCTTGCTTCAGAAATGCAAGTTCAAAGTCTTGGCAAGATAAATGAGTCGATGAAAAAGCTGAAATGCTCGACCTTGTACTGAATTTATTTTCTCTAAAATGATTAATTTTAATGTTAGGTCTTGCTTTCTGCTCCACCTAGTTTATGTGTTAAACATCGACTGTGAGATCTTCATAAATGAAGATGGGAACGTGTTTGAAATGCTGATTTAGACTTTTCAAGCAGAAACACCTCTGACGAGACCTTTTTTATCTCCAACCTGAGCTCGACATAACAGTTCAACCAAAATGCTCAGAGATGATACTCCCTTTAACAAGCCTTATTTAATGTTTTTAATGTTTATCTAATTTTTTAAATACATAACATACATAAGCGTATAATTGAACAGCCTCTGAACATAAATTAGAACAGTCTTTAATGTTTGTTTTTTTTTTTTAAATCAGTTTGTAAAAACTTTTTGAATAAATGACTGAAGTGCCACAAAATCATTAGATTGCTTACACCACCACAGGATTGGTAGTTTTTGTCTCAAATATATTATATTTGCCATAGATGGCACTTTTTCTTCAGCAGCAGAGACTCTCTGTAGTTGTGGTATTTTTATATATAAAGCTAGGGATGTCCCGATCCGATCACCTGATCGGAAATCAGGGCCGATCACGTTGTTTCAGACTCGATCGGAATCGGACCTTAGGCTACATCCCGATCAGGTATCGGATATATATATGTATATTTATTCTCATTATTTTTTATCACCGTTATGTGGTGGTACAGTCAGACTGTCCGACATCACTTTGCTGTAGTGACGCTATCGGACCCAAGCCCGATTTTTTTTTCTTTTTTTACGTCAGAGCACAATTTTTGGCAGAACGGAGACGCGTGCGTAACGTTACTCTGGCAGGCTGCATTTGATACTACACATTTGATACGGCAAATAAAAATCAAACCCTCAAACAATACAGCGAGTTCACTCAAGCAATACAGGCAAAGACACCGAAGCAACAAACACTCGTATACTTTCAGAAGTTCAGAGAAATATCCTTGAGACAGCGACATGGCCAAAAATATTACAGAGAAGGTAATTAAATTATCGCTCTGGATAACCAGCTCATCTCCGTGGTAGAGGATCAGGGTTTTCTTCGTCACCTGGAGTTTTAGAATCCCCGGTGTGCCCTACCATCTCGGCATTACATAAGATTTCTTCCACTTTTGAGTTACAACGCTTCTATACGCACCAGTTTCGTGGGTCTCAAACAGCAGAGCATCCTAGGAGATGCTGAACGTGTGTGAAATAGACAAGCAATGCGTCCACGTCAGTTTACATGACAACGTAAGGAATATGAAAAAAGCAGGGGATGATATGGAGGTACCAAGTGTGTGCTGCGTCTCACACACTTCAGCTGCTGTACACGAGCTGCTGTCACAGTGCAGCGCCACAGACTCACCTGCTAACACAAGGAAGGTGGAGGCCAATGTTGGAATAGCATATGCAGAATAAGAAAGAGCCTTATGAAAGTATATACTTTGTTTCAACAAAATAAAATAAAAAATATTAAGGATTGCAGGTACTTTATTTCTTAATGCAGCTGTATTATCCAGGAAAATATTAGTTAAGGCTGAGTATCGGATCGGGACTCGGTATCGGCAGATACTAAATATTAAAGGACTCTGATTGGATCGGGGTAAAAAAAAAAAACCTGATCGGGACATCCCTATATAAAGCACCTACATTACCTCTCAAACCACTCGTGACTTGCCGTCCATCCCGACTGAGCACGTTTCTGATGTTTTGAGTATAATTACTGCAGCTTGCCGATGAAACAGCGCACACAAACACAAACTAACGATACTGATAAGTGACGAATAACCGTACGCTGGTATTTTTAGGACAACTGGAGAAGGAGTCTGACATATTTTGTCTTTATTTTTTCGTCTTTGGATGTAAATATGTAGAGATGTTCAGCTACTGATTTTTCTTCCCCAAAGCTTCAGATTCTGAAACGTTTGCTATTATTCTTATTTCCCAGCTCTGTATGGATGTTATGTTACAGGTGAACTTGAAGTTACACTACCTGCTTACCATGTATGGATATTGGTTACCTGTTAAGTAAAAAATCTGTTTAGTTGCATACAGGTGTAGGGCTCGGTGTCATTTCGATACCAGTACCGATACCAAGAAAACTTTGTACTCAAGTTCACATTTTCAAAGATAGTTAATTCTATAGATTTCAGTGAAAAATGTAAAAATGTTATTGATGTCTTACCTACATAAAACTAAATTGAAGAATATATTCTGTCTGGATGAGATTTCCGTCAGTTAAAGAGCAAATGTCTGAACTCGGTTGAATTCATAAAACCCCAGTTGAAACCCTCACACAAACTATTTTTAGATTTCGAGAGTAGGACAAGGACATTTTTTAAGACTATGAGCTTGTCACCTTTTTCATGCTGCAGTAGAGACCTCTGACAGTTCACAGGGCTGATGGATCATCTTTAATTACTTCTTTTTTTGTGCACTTAATATAGTCAAGCACAAATGTCATAACAGATCAGATTTAGCTAATTCTTAGCTCTAAGTCTCACTGTCAGATTTCTGTACTGTGATACATTGCACCATACATGGTAACACTGGTGCAACAACAAGGGATTACTGCTCATAAAAACTGACCGGTTCATGTTGTAATGTTAAAGTAATCATCCTGATTTATTCCCCCTACGGCCTCCTTTGTTATGTGAATATACTCATTAGGACCTGAAACATCAAATGATTAAAAAAGAGCCCCAGTAACTGTGGTACATCGCAGCATTTTACTGCCGTTTCACACCTGAGTTGAAAATGTGTGTTTTAATGACTGCACCATGTGGTGGTTTTGTCAGCCACCATAGGAGCAGAGAGCACTAAACTAGCTGTGATGTTGTGCACTGGCCTGGTCTTACTCTTGCAAATATGAAGGACATAAGAGACAGAAGGAGACAGCAGACCAGCAGAAAGAGATGGCTCAGAGGAGGTAAATGCAGAGAAAGTTAATTAAGAGGGAACTTGAAAAATAGAGGAATTTCCAAAAACATGGCTGTATGTAAACATACTGTAGTCTATATTTGCTCTGTTACATATCAGGAGGTGACTAATGATTATTTGCATTATTGACTCATCAATGTAATCATATTATCCATGTATAGTATACAGGATGGATGGATTATAATGGCAGAGGAGAAGCACTCACACAGACTTTAACACATTTGTGCAAAACATTTTGCAGGAAAAAATTCAATTTTTTTTTACATTTTGTTGCATGCAGCACGTTTTATAAAGATACCTTTAACTTTGTTGAGTGTCAGCTTTGCATGGTGAAGGATTATTATTAAATGATGACTCTGACCAAAAGTATTACGTATGTCAGAAAATGGTGAAAAATACCCATTACAGTTACCTAAAGTCTTGAAATTGCCTGTTTGATTCGACAAAAAATGTACAAAAGCACTAAATCTTTACAGTTGATAACGTGGAAAATGTGAAGACTTGAAGCAAATGATCGTTTCGGCAGCTTCTATACTCCGATCAGCCACAACGTCACAGCCACTGACCGGTCAAGTGAATAACATTGATCATTTAGTTCCAATGCAGTGTACCTCTGGGAATCCTTGGGTTCTGGAACTCGTATGTATGCCACTTGGCACGATTCACCCAGGCACCACTGTAGACTAACTACACCCCCTCATGGCAGGACAGCACAGCGAAAACTGCACACATCCCACCGCGATTGATCAGCTCCGGGATGTGTTGGATCAAGTCTGATCAAATCAGGCCCCACTGTGGATAAGACTTGCTCCGACCCAGTGAGGCACGAACACAGGACCTCTTGGGATGTGTTGCTGTGTCTGGCACCGGGGTGTTTTGCTTCCATGAATTGGACTTGTTCTGGCACGTCCAACAGATGCTCGACCTGATTTAGATCTGGGGAATTTGGCACGGATCACCACTTTGAGCTTTTTGAATGTTTTTCTCGGTGTGGCACGGTGCATCGTCCTGCTGCTGTCGTCCGCGTGTGCCGTTATCATGTGGGGGTGTTCTTGGTCTGCAACAGTGTTTGGACTGGTTGTGTGTGTCAGAGTGGCATCAACATGAATATCAGACCCAAGGTTTCCCAGCAGAACATTGGGTTGTAAAGAGACAATCATTGTTTTTCACTTCACCTGTCATTAGTGAAGTGTTGTGGCTGATTGGTGTGTACAGGTTTGCACTTCTGCAGGTTTTGTTCTCGGTTGCCTGAGGCTGGATATCATGACTGCTTGCACAGTGAATTGGTGCATAAAGCTTTGGCGCAGACATCTTAGGTAAAATCTGTGCTTGTGAAAGTCTCTGATGTTTCCAGGCCCCCAAATGTGTCCTGTTGCATTGCATTTTGTTTCACAGGAGTCCCGATCTGCCTCAGCTTCTTTGAACTGTCTTCTCTCTTCTGTGGAGCTGCTGCAGCAGCAACCTGGCAATACAAATAACTGTCTGTGCGCTGGCGGCTTATAGGTGGAGACAGTCTATTTGTAGAGCCTGTGGCTAGGTTAATCCCTAATGATACAGGTCCTCTTCTCTGCTCCCCTACCTCCTTTCAACACCTGCCTATTTCTCTTATTGTCAGTGTCATTATCGCTGCAGTTAATTGTCAGTTAAAGGAGAATTAGACGTCTACATGGAGATCACTGGAGTGAATGATAACTGTTCTCATCTGTTGGTGTATTTAAAGCTTTTATGCATGTGCAGATGTCCGTGTGTGTTTGAAGCTCGACCAGCATCATCTCAGTCATAAAAGTACTGGAAATGTAAATTCAGATTGGTGGTAGGTGGATTTAAGATGCATGGCAGTGAACACCAGAACGTATAAAGCTCACAGTGTGAAACAGATGTTGCATGTCTCATCTGTTACAGAGATGTCAGAGGTGTTTAGTGTTGAGCTGGCTGGAACCAACTGCTGTAGACTTTATTGCCTTTTTCTTTCTGCACTCTCATTTAGTGCAGTTTATCAGTTGGGCTGCAGATAACGATAACAAACATGCTTTGTCACTTGCAGACCGCAGGACACGTGTTCTGAATGTTCAGTCAAACCAGCATTTCAGCTCTGCTATTGTCCAATATTTTAACCCATGAGAGCAGCCTTCGACTTCTGTGAGGCTCTGGCGAGATGGAGTGGTTCTTAAACCCCTGTGGTGATTTTGTTGTACAGTCTTGTTGCCATGGAAACATGTCACATTTGAGATAGAAATGGTAGCAATGGTGGTTCTAAGGAGCGCAAGAAAGGGCCAGTGTCCCTGTAATTGTAAGCCTAGACTCCCCTCTGGACCCTTGACTGTGGTGAATATTGTGGTAAGGTGAAACAAAAATTTAATAGATGCTGAACAAATGTTTCGGTTCCTGCTGTGTAGTCAGACCATTTTAGGTGTTAGTGTGTGTTTTGTCCAGTGTGAAAGGTTATAACGTTGATGACATGAATTACATCAGCTCAAATAAATTCTTAGCGAGGCAAGTAAAGAATGGACTCTTGAGGCCCGTAAATTGTTCATCAGACCATACAAAGAAGTCCTTTTTGAGATATTCAGACTGTGCAAAATTGCATTTGCAACACCAATAAGCACTTGTGAACAGTTTTTATGCTCCAAAGTTGGTCAAAGCTCATTTGTGGTTTACCGCAGCAAATTACAGATTGAGTCCCCTGAGCATCCTTAGTATTGAGTCTTAAAGGACAAAGGCCACGGGCAAATATGAATGATTTTCATTTTGAAGGTTGAGTTAAAAATGGGTGTGATGAGTCAAGGTGTCTGACATGGAGGGGTGGGGAGGAGGAAACGGGGCCATTGGACCCCCCTAGAAGCCTCTGGCCCACATCTGCTTTACGTGGCGAATCATTACGTCTGAGTTTCAATTATTGCCACCCACTCCATCATATCAGCTAACAAGACTCCATCTTATGACGGGATCACCAGTTAGATCACCAGATCAGTGCATGTGTTGCCATGGATCACATGACATGAAGCAACTAAGGTTGGACAAAATTGTACCATGTTTAATGTTGTACAGTTTTTGTACGTGGGAACATTTTAGGGAAATCTCACCTCTCTCATGTCTCATCCTCCTCTGCACCATACATAACACTGTGGCATTGTGGCTAGTGTCCCGGCACAAGGTCAGCTTTAGTTAAATGTACTTCTTACATTTGAAGAGTAATGACAATAACATTTAGTATCCGCTTATAAAGACACTTATGCGCAGGTGTTTCCTCCATTATATCAGTTTAACGTCTTATCATGACACCTGCAGCCCCACAGCCCTGTGTCTCAGGTGAACTTATTGTATATCTTCAGAGCGGATGAAGCCACCTGATAAATGGTTCTCTTGAATCCTGAACAGTCAGCTTGAAGGGTTAATGGCTAATAATAGCAGTGAGCGCTTGCCGTAGCCTCTCCAGTGACCTGTAACATGAGGGACGGCAGCTTAAGACACTGATTCTTCAAACACTCTTCATTCTTTAGGAAGTAGCCCGCTGTGAGCGGAAAGTCCCCCTGCATTTTAAAGAAAACAGCTCTGTGTGTTTTGCTTGAAGGATGAAATTAAATAAAAAATGTTGTGATGATCCACTTCCCTGTGGAATAATGGCCGTGGTGGTTGATTGTGTATTCAGTGTATTGTGTTTATTGTGCATTAAACCCATTTCTGAGAAGTTATCAGCTCTGTGTGATACCAGCATGTTTCTTCTGTAGGGAACTAAACTAAAAATGCTCATCAAAATGAATCCAGAAATCTCTGTTTTTTTCCACATTATTATTAATTGATTTTCTCAGATTGTCTTTTGTTTTCTTTCGATTGACTAATTGATTATTTCAGCCTGTACAGAGAAAGTGGAGTGATGTGGGTCCACGCAGTAAACAAGATGGCTACAACACCCAGCCTTTACTGACAGTTTATTTTGTTAAACGTTGGGATAATCGTGATTTACACATTCATGAATATCCTCCAAATGACGTGAAAACTTTGTCAAGCTTGATAAACTGCAGTCTTGAATTTATTTTGATTTTCATTTTGAAATGCCCCAAGATGTAGGATCCATCTGATACAATAAACAACATTTGTTTCTATACAACATATATGTTATAATTCCATTTTAGTCATTTTTAGAGTTTTGAGCACATTGTTATGATTATTGGGAAATTATTATAAATCGCAATTCTTTTGGCCAGAATTATTGTCTCATGCCTACATCAAATAATAGTTTAATTTTTTAAAACACTTTAGTCATCGCTAAAAAGGAATAAAGGTGTAAATGCATGTTTTCCTTCATTTAAATCGCAGCATACACAGCAAGGAACAAGATATTTGGGTGCATGTGTGTCTGAAATAGTTGCATCCTGGAGCCCTGATTTTTTAACAGATGTCTTCATTCTCCACCAGACAAACTTCCAGATTCGATAAGGGAAGGACCCAGATTTGATGAAAATGCAATCAAACCCCATCCCTTTTACGATTTCTTTGCAGTTCTGAGTGTTATCCAGAATCAGCTTATCTCGGTGAAAGTGTCGAACTGTCCATCAGCTTAGCTTCAGAGGCGAGGTATTTCTAGAAATGACTTTTGCAGTTTTCAATAGAGGTGGCAAAACTATTTCAGGCTCTGCAGCAGCCTGTCATCGACCACACAGTTAACCACTAAAAAAGATGTCTTCCTTAGATATTGGGCTTTACTTATTGTATGTGTAATAAACAATTAACAACAAATAGATTAAATTAAATATTAACTTCGTATTTATTGCAATAAGACAATGACAACATGAATACATAATTAAATATTTAATTGAGAACACCTACAATTAAATGACAATTGGAAAAAAATGAACAAAAAACTCTTCATTCCTTTCACTTGCGTGAACCTGGTATATTTAACAGGTTTTGGACAAGTGCAGGCTGCTGTTTTTTCATGAAACCATCCTAAATTCAGCTCAGAAGAATCCTAACTAAGTATCACATTTGTTGTGTTTTTAGCCATCTTTGGTAAACCAACAACAGGCATCAAAGGAAACAATGAAAGGTTCTTTGCCAAAGGCTGTAATTTTAATTTAACATCTTGGGGAATGTCTCTAAACACAGTATTGAGCATCTCTCTTTGATTTTTTTTTATGGCTACATTTAGAAAAGAGAAATTATATTGATTTCAGCAATAAACAAATTACAGTAGTAAGACATGAGAAAGAAAGAAATGGGATTGAGAGACTGGTTTCTCCACCTCGGCTTTCTTCTTTCTCTGAATGAAGCTCAGGACTTAACCACAATAATGTAATTGCTGTTCCCAGGTGGTCCTGGGCCCAACATCAGATAGGACACTAATGATAAAAAGTCATCTGTGCTGTCTACCAGCAGTCTCAGGCTCTCTACAGTTGCCCTTCATCTCAGTGTCTGCAGACCTCCGCCAACTCCTCAGGATTAAAAGGGTGCAGAGGGCGAGTGCAGCTTATTGGTCCTCCTACTCTTCTTCATTTTCTCACCAAGCCAGTGCAATGGGATTTTGGCGTCTAATGCTTTTGTTTTGTGCCTTCAAGCTTCCGTTCTTTCTTTCGCCAAAACATGGTCAGGTCATTGATGATCTAACAGGTGTCTTGCCCTCGCTCACTTTTCCATCCGAGTTTCATTTCAGTCTTTTGTCCACATAGATTGCCTCAAAACTGTAGTGTTTGTTTGCTACCTGCAGCATGTACCTCCATTTTTATGGTAAGGATTACGAACCTCCGTATTATCACAGCTTTGTGCCGTTCACCTCTAAAGGGGACGGGTTTCAGATTCACTATCTGCCTGTGGCAAGCTGGGACTAGACCTCTAGCCTCAGGTGCGGTGGCACAGCATTTAACGTGCTAATGATTAAAAGAGAGATCGTACTGAACTCAGTCCAGCGGGGCCTCCATGAACTGATCCTGCTTGGCGTGATCCATATTTGAGTCCCAAACTCTTTTGTTTCATCCACAATGCGCACTGTGATTTCGATACCACAGACGCAGGAGGGAGAGAAAACAACAGGCGGAGAGTTAAGCCTGAGTCAGAGTAGCTGGAAGGCTAAGAGGTGGGGGGATGGGAGGACAGAGAGGGGAGGAGGATCGGGAGGGAGCTGGCACTCAGTACAGAGACCTCTAGCCGAGAGTGGGAGCTTTATATAATGGCCAGGTAGTGTGCAAGCTCCCCCTCCATCCGCCTACACAACCTCCACACACCCACACTCAAACACACACATCCTGCAGAACCTTTGCAGAAACTGCTTGGCACAACATTATTAGCCTCACCATCTCCAAGTCTCCTGAGACTCCAAAGAACTGCATTACTGTTCACCTCCTCAAAACCAAGTAAAGTGCAGCAGATTTTATTATTTTTTTTAGCTCTGCTTACAAACGCTGGGCTCAAAGGGAAATGATGCTAGTTGCTTAAAGCCGCTATTTTGGTCTGATTAGAGGTAACAACCAGCTTTGCCTCTAGGGGGCACTAACAGGGGTTTTGGACTATTACTTTTCCCATGACACAGATAAAACTCAGAACTTGTCGCAAAGCCTTTGTTTTGTGGCTCTGTTTCCAATCTGGTTTGAACTCAGGTCAGTCACTGTCAGCCCTCTTTGAACAGGGCGTCTCTGTTGAGGATGGAAATTTAATTCAATAATATTAACGTTTAAGCGTCCCTTAACCAAAGGGGACTGTTGGGACTTAACAGAAGTATGCCATTCTCAGTTTCTCTTGTGCATCCATGTCCAAGTCACCTGTTTCCAATAGGGTTTTTTCCCCCTGGGGCCTGGGTTAGTCCGCTTTAGCCAAGCTGTAATGACGTGTTTATCAACTACAACCTCACAGCAGGGGGTACCCACACTGAGCTGTTGTGGTCCTGTTAGGGAGCATGGTGTGCCACATCAAGACCGTGTGATGGTCTGCTTCCTTTCTGATTAGCTATGTGGCTGTGGCTAGGCCCCAGCTTCTACCTGAATCTCTTTAGTCTTGAGTTGAGTTTCACTCACATGTTCCAGTTTATTCTTTCACATCTCAGCGTTATTTTACAGTTTACCGATCACTGTCATTTATATCAGAGCCGTCTTAAGTTGCTGTGTACACACGTCCGGCTGTTCTTGTTCACCCTGTAACACCCCACATAGCAACTTTGTAACGCACACCTATAAAACAAAGACATCATAAAAATGTAAAATAGGCAACATTGGTAGTTTTGGGGTTTGACCAAAAAAACACTTGTTCACTATAAAAGCTATGAATAGGGCTTCAAACCTCAGTCGTTTTGGTTATGGCGGTTCTGGCTCAGGAGGTGGAACGTGTCGTCCACTGATCACAGGGTTGGTGGTTTAATCCTCAGCGCCTCCTGTCGTCATGGTAAAGTGTCCTTGGGCACTGATATACCATACTATATACATACTACAATATAGCATACAGTAGTATTGCAAACTGTCAAATGAATGTGTAAAATTGGTCATCCATTCCTGATTTTGGTTTAAGACAAATTTATTCTGGTAAAGCTCTTGGACCACTTGAGTAATCTCTTAATATGTGAGACGTTTGGCTTCTCTTTAAATGAAGAAAGGCTCTTTTTCCCACAAATTAAAATACCTCGCATTAGCCTGGTCTACATGGATGATATTTCTTCAATCTGATTAAAACTCAGAAAATATAACTCTGGCAATCACAAAGTCATGTATTCATTCCTAGAAGCAGTATTTGTGTTTCGGGGTAAGTTGATTCTGGCTTCGAAGTCTTTTCAAACACTTTCTTCTGTTTCTTACCTTTTGACTCTCAGGATTGTCATTAGGCAGTAATATTTTCTCATTGATAGGATTAACAAAGGTCAACACCCCTCTCAATATGATTTAAAATGTCTTCAGATTGGATCAGTCGCTTCCGATTAGGGTGGTAACATGAGACATTCTTATTGTGATCAATTATTCTAATTGTTAGTGGAATATTAGGGGCCATGTTAAATGCATCTATTGTGGTGGTGCCGCCTCCTCAACATGAGTATCGTATCTGTGCAGTGTGCAGTGCAGTATTTTACCTTACAGACTTCGTATCTTGTCATCCTGTGCACTCAGAACAAATACAGGCAAACAACATATTTTTTTCATGGTAGATCTGTATTATGCCTTCATTGAATTCCACTTACATGCTTACAATAGAAAACCTTGACCAACACTACCATCAGAAATTGCTTATTGTTGTCGATTCTACTAGCTGGGAGGTCTTAATCCCTGGTGATTGTCTCGTGTTAGAGTTGGACTGTTTTTATAGAATTGATTGCAGTTTAAACCCTTAAAACCATCAGCATCCTCGATCAATGAATACAGGCAATACATTGATGAAAACATGGAAGTTTCCGAGCACCTTCAGATACATTTGTGAAGAATTTAAGCGAAAATAATGATATTGCTTCAGGTTGCAAGTTCGAGCCAAAATCAAGGTGTGGTCTAGAGGCTCTTGTTTCACAGCATTACTTCTCAGTGTCGTCATGAGGAGAGAAACATTCAAGTTGTACTGTGTCACCTCAGGCAATGAAAAAAAAATACCAGCCTAAATGTGTCTTCCTATGCAGGCTGAATTTGCAACAGGCCATTTCACCAAGGATCTTTTCTAAGTATAAGTGGAGGTAATCATCATTATCAGCGAGCTGCAGGTTTTCAGCTAGTTGCAGGTTTATTCATACTCACACACACAACAACACACACATATGCAGACAGTGTCATTGTGTGCATCTCATAGCATGATCATGTGACTGAGCGGTGCATTTGAGGTTTTACACACACACGCCAGCCATTTGGCCTGCACATGCGATCACTGCAAGCTTAATGATCTCGTGTGGAGTGTAGGTCTGATGCTTTGTGTGTGTGTGGGTGTGTGTGTGTGTGTGTGTGTGTGAGAACATGTTTCCCCTCGCACGGTAACTCTTTGTGTGCCAGATCTGTGGCATGTATTCTCAGTCATCGTGACTGCACTCTGCTTGTGAGCTTGGCTGAACGGAAGCACCTTGCATGATAATTTTAGATATTTGGTAAGATATATGTTTGCGTGTTGTTTGTGGTCTTTTTCCCTTTTAAAGTTTGTTTCTGTCTTTTTTGATTGTGTGTGACCTCAGAGAGAAAAACAACTGATGTGAAAAATATTTTTCATAGAGGACATTTTGACATGTCAAAGTGGGGACACGTAGTAGATACCGTCATGATTATTATGGAGCGTGTACATTTAAACACCAAACATAACTAGAAAATAATTTACAGTTGATACCAACTTTAAACAACAGCACATCCACAGAAAAATATATTAAAGTTAAGGAAAGAAAAATAGGACTCGATACTAAAAAATAGCACCTTTAAATCTGTTTTAATTGTAATAAACTATACTGAGCCAGTACTTATTTATAGCTGAAATATATGTCTTTAGCATTTTGTAGTGCTGTTTTTTTTGGCAGACATATAGTTTAGTACTGATTAAAACTCCAGCAATTAGTCAATTAATCAGTCTCTTGGTTAACTAAACTAATCTGTAAACTGTAACAAATTCATTTATGTTGAGTCATTATTTTAGTTCCGGCTTGTCAAAGTTTTCATAACCTTCTATCATAGTAAACTTGAGCTTGATTTGTGCCTCTGTGTTGAATCTAACCTCTAGCCATAGCCTGATGTGCACCTCCCGAGATATTTTAACTGCATGTGTGGCAGACTCTAACAACTATAACTCGTATATTTTCTGGCTTCTCCTGCGGTGCTTGGCATTGGTGCTCATACCAGGGATTGTAACCTGTATCTTCCCCAGTAAACACACCACCCTCTTCGGTCATTGGGGCCTTGCCAAAAACGCTCTGCCTCTCAGTTGTTGGATTACTTGATCATGAAAATAATTCAAAGTTGCATTGTTTACTCTGTGCTAAGCTAAAATGACTGGATGAGCTTTGCAGAGCTGGTGTATTGGTTTGGCTCTAGCCAGTGATCTTTTTCAAGTGCGTAAAGAAAATAGAAAAGCTAATATGATCAACAACAAGATGACAGAGACACAACTGCAACAATATACATAAAGCAGATGACAGCAGAGAGATAGTGAAACATCGCTCCTGTCCCTAAAATAATAAGGGGAAATAAAAGTTGAATACTGGAAAATAAACCATGATAGAAGTGAGCGAGTGTCTGGAGCTGATAACCTGTACCAATCAGCACCTTCTCAGAAACCAGAGCTCATCACCGGCCTGTCTGCAGCTGTGGAGGTCAGTGTTCCGCCTGACAGATAAAACAGTCCATTCACGGCGGCTCGGCCACTGGCCAGTACCAACCTGTCTGTCCTCATCAAACAGGCCTCTGAGCTGACTCTGTCCTTTCATTATATCCAGCTTTCTTTGTGTCACTCCATTAAAATGTGTATATAGCCAATCTCAAGACACAGTGGCTGTCATTAACAAGTTTTTTTTTAGACGGTGTAGGGATGAAATCATGATTTATTCTGCAGTACAATACCTTGGTGATGTCTGCAGGTAAAGGTTTCGCACTACTTCTGACTTCTGTCGCAACATCCTGTTCCTCTTTCTCTTGGACTCTCTCAAATTACAAACAAGAAAAACTGATTCTGACACAGTACATGTGTCAGGATTGGCAGCTGGAGAAGGGATCATATACAGGCAACTTTCAGTTACGGAGTGGACTTGCGGTGGTTGACAGTGATCATCATCACAGTGTGCCGACAGCCACCTCCACCTGAAACACCTCCTGTGAATACACAGTTGGATTCCCATGACATATTTTATTTCCTGCAACAGCCTCTTCAGTCAGAGTAGATCTGAAGTCCACAGAGCACGCATGAGTTGTTTTGCATGTTTCATTAAGCTGTGAGTGTATACAGTGTTTTAATAACATCTTAGCCCCTGACAGATGCAGCAGTGTCACTGTGAACCTCTTCTATCTGTCTCTGTTAACACACAGGCGTGGAAAGAAGTTATCTTCAGTGTAGCTCTGTGTTTTGAAACGTTACTGTGATAAAAGTTGAGAAGTGGTAGGCTTTACTTCAGGCATTCTGGGAGTAATATTACTTTTAATTGTTTGCAAGTAATATGGCATTTGGGTCACTTCCAAGGCTTGGACACACATTAAACTCTCCCTGTTGGATCATCAGTACAAAATATAAGCAACTCTCACTCTTTATCTGGTTTCTTGATGTAAAAAGTAAAACAATACATGCCTCTTTGCGTAAGACGTTGAGAAGAGAAATTAACTATTGCTCCCAAAGTGCATTTATGTAAGAAAATTCAGTTACCAGGCTTAAAGATGTTGTTGCAGGTGCTGCTAATAACAAGTGGCAGCAAAAGAGTACGATTCATACAAGTTAGAGCCGCAGCAATTAGTGGATTTATCAAGTGGGATCAACAGAAAAATAAAAAACATTTACTGATTACAGCCTCTGAGAAGTGAGGATTTATTGCTTTTTTGATTTTTATATAATTTTGTTCTGAATATCTTTGAGGTTTGGGGCTTGTTTTGGTCCAGACTACAGTTAGGAAGCATTCAGACTTTGTCACAGCTCCAGTTTGTGCTTCTGACTGGTTAATTGGGATCATATTTACAGTCGTGTCACCAGCATTACCATACTGATAGAAAAACTGTATTTCTCAGGAAATCCAGGACTTAAAACTGTCCATAACATAAAAATGTAATATATCTGAATAATCTAGCAGGCTTTTGTGTTTTAGTGTTGATATTACATTATTAAAAGAAAACCATTATGAGAATTTAAAGTGGTAAAAACTATTACCCCCTCCGTGCTTTCACTGCGAGCTGTGGAGAATTTTATTTGGTTTGGAGGCTCAGCTGTTCTCTCTCTCTCCCCCTCCCCCCTCCCACCCCATTCCCTTTATCCCTCCATCAGTCATTCCCACCAGCTCTAGACACAGCAAATTATTACCCTACAGCCCTTTCTCCAGTCTGACAAGAATCTACCAAACATACAGAGAGAGATGAAACTGTAGTTACCATCAATCAGGTCCAGCTCAAAGTAAATAGTTAAGACAGTGTCTACAGCAAACCGGCTCATTATATAGAAAGGAAAGCTGTTTATTAGTGCCTAAACTTCAGTTTCTGTTCCTTTTATAAAAGATCTTTGTCCACACCAACATGCAGCTAACTATCTTCTTCCTCCTGCACACATCGTCTGATGAGGAGTGGAATATCCAAGTCCCAGCTACTCTGCTGAGTGTCAGCTGTTAAAGCCTTCATTCTGTTTCCTCCTGATAAATAGGCAAGGCTGTAACACAGTCTTGATTCATATTTGATAAGCACTGCCTTGTTTGACGGTTTGCCTTGAGTTTTGTGAGCAGGGTGCGTTCAGTCGCCCTTTTATCCAGCTTTCTTTCGGTCTGAGGTGTCGGTGTTCAAGTGCAATATCTAGTGGCAGTGATTGTCTCATATTAGGGATGCACAGTATGTATTGTCCAATACATGATCGGCCAAATACTGAGAAATGTATTTTATTGGCTGTTTATCGGTAATGGTGAAATTTAGCCGATCAGTAGAGAGAATAATACGAAGCCAAAATGCCCTCATTGGCGTAAAGATTGCCACATTTACGAACTCAGTAGGTGGACGTTTTTATCTTGAGAACTGGTTTGCAATCAACTAATAAAGAGAAGAAGAGTAGAATATAGAATTACTAAATCATCCACCTTCGCTCACTACATCTTCGCCTTTCTTACAATCAGGTGTGCTTAAACTACAAGTTATGAAGTTTTTGAAATCTAAAAATGTGGAAATATCTGTTATCTAGTCAGTATCAGCCATGAAAAATCGGTAATTATCAGTTACTAGTATGGGCTAAAGAAAAAACACATCTTATATTTAACTTTAAAAATGGCTTCTAACTTTATTGCCATGCAGACCTGACCTCATTCAAACAAGCTTACAATTAGCCATCTTTTTTTAAAGCCCCTCAGAGAATACACACCGAGTTTATTCTTCACACAAGCGGAAAGAAGGCTGATCGGGCTGCAGAAGCAGATCGAGCCGACCAGAAGCCAAACCCAGGAGTGGCATTAGAGCATCTGCTCAGTGTTCATGATTAAACACCCTTTTCAAACAAGTTGGAAATAATGGTGATAATTACAATTGAAGCAGCCCAAAAAAGAAATGTAACAGTTTATCTTACTTAGTTCTACCTGTGATAGAAGCACACAGTCAAGGATAAAAGACAAAATAAGGACAATCTGAGGAAGTCAACAGTATCAGGCAGGCGTGACATCGATCTTACAAGGTGTTGTAATGCAGAATGTCTTGTGAAGGATCTACAAAGATGGGTAGCTTCTGTGTCCATTAGACCTACTTGATATCACTGTGTACTTGTGACTCGGGTCATCAGCCCAGCAGTGTTTTCTCCAAATTATGGACCAGCAGAGTCTGCCACAGATGTTTTGGAAAAACTCAGCAACATGTCGCAGCAAGCCCCAGAGAGAGAAGGCGTGAAACAAAAACATGACTGCAACTTTAAAACTTTGAACGGGTTAGTCCGAAAGTCCGATCAGACATTTGAGCAGCAATATTTCAGCATCAAGTTGACCAGAGACACAAGGAAGTAAAGGTTATGTTGGGGTTAATGTCTTCTTCAAGTCTCTCTTTTGTATTTATGTAAATTCCACTTTGCAAGGAGCACCGTGTGTTTTATGTTTATTGCTCTGCCAATGGAGTTGAACAGGGCTTTTATTTCCGTCCTGTTCCATCTGTTCATCCATCTGTCTGTTAAAAGGAGTGTCTCAAAACTTTTTGGAGAGGTTAGTTGTGTTGACTTCTATTAAAAATCCAACATTTGGAGCTGTCATACCCTCACAGCTGCATGCCATCAGCAGACGCACCTAACCACAATCAGCTCATGTGAAGGGGGATGGAATACCAGTGAGCTTCTCTCTCCGTGTCTGCTTAACAACCAGCAGTCCCGTTGGATGAGCTGAGCCTAGTTTTTCACTTTAGTTAGCTTGTGGCTAACTATGATTTTAATAAGTGAGTTATATACAAATTTCCGCCTGTACAGGTGTCATGAACAGGAGATTAGCTGTAAAGCCTGTTTTTGTACCAGGCTGTAAACTTGTGTATTTCTACTGTGAAGTTGGGTTCTTTAAATATGGGGTCTTATGAGGACTGACTCCCTTTTAGAGCCTCAAGTGGTCGTTCAAGGAACTGCAGCTTTTGGCACCTCCACATTGGCTTCATTCTTCAGCTCCAGAGGTTTCTGCTTGGTTCTTATCAAGCCAGCGAGCTTTGATACTGGCCTGATATTCAAACTGGTGATGACAAGTGCTGCACTGAGCTTGTAGCAGCCATGAGGCTGTTATTGACCCAAGCAGCAACCCGTCAAACACCTGGATGGTCCCTGAGCCAACAGAAACCACAACCTCAGGAGGGACTTTTTTGAGAGCAAATATCACGTCCCAGAAACCAAAAAACGGAAACTTTGTTGTCGTCGTGGACAAGCAGACAAAAATTCCTGAGTTCCTTATTAGAAAAGAATATTTTCCCTCGTTCTCTTTTGTTTTAGTTCTAATTCTGAATGTGATCTAACGTTAATATGAGTGCTGACTGTTGTGATAATTTTCTGTATGTGCATCTTTAAATTGATATCTAATCATGCAACTGTATTTTGTTTAAGCCTCGATCGAGCCAGTGTCGTAATGTGAAGAGATGTCATCCACCTTTTATGTTATCTAGTGTTTTTTCTGAGTACAGTGAAATAACAGCAGTCTGTCTTTCTTTGCACATACCTGATACTGTTCTTTTTCCTAAATGAGTTTTGGTGCAGTTGTTTACTTGCCTGTGGAAATTTCATCACTCTGGGTTTTTGTGCGTTTCAGTTTTAGTTTGATGTGCTGGTAAAAATGTTGTTTTCTGGGCCTTTCTGTTCTGACGAGAATCACTCTGGCGGACACAGTGAATCTTATCTTTGGTCCCCGAAACTGTCACATTTAGATTTACTGTTTATTGCCACAAAATGTCACAGGCTGGTGAATTTAAGGCCAAACCTTCCTCCTTAAAAAGCCACACTGGTCAGCATGCTGTGTGTGTTTGTGTGTGCGAGGACTCCCTTGTTACCACCAGCTATTCTCTTTGTGTTGCATCCTCTGCCTCTTTCACTCTCCTTCCTTTGTTGCAGCTTCCCTTTTGCACCTACATGTCAAGTTGTTTCAGGAAAACAATACAGCAGAGCACGTTCGCTCTCACACAAACGGGCTTCGTGCACTCCTGGCTCTTCAGTGCGGTAGAATAGGTGGGGATGATTTTTGTGTTTCACGATTGAGCATAAGGGGTAACGATTTAGCTTTTTATGTCTTCAGGAGAACAGTGAGCAACATCTGCCTTGCTGGCTGTTAATATCTCGACGCTGTGATGTCAGAAAGCCTCTTTGATGTGACTTTGAAGCACTTCATTGTGTTTCACTGGCTTTGATCAGCGTCCTGACTGAAGCAGCCGTTGATTCAAGCACAGGTTATTTGTTTCATTAGGGCCCTGCTTCAGTATCAGGTAGAGCTGCAGCCATCAATCAGTTAGTTGTCACCTGTGAAATTAATCTCCCAACTATTTCGATGAGCCATTAATCGGTTTGAGGGATTTTTCTTTAGTAAAATTCTCTAAATAAATGTAAATTAGAGGCGACACATGAGCAGCTTTTGGAGCCGATACTGATATTAGGGAGTCAAAAATTCCGATATTTATATTTTGGCCGATATATGCAAAGTTTTGCAACAATCCCTTAAATGTGTTTATCACACATTTGTGGCAAAGATGTGTAACGGAGGCAGTTTTTTGTTTAACAAAAATGTTTTGTCTAAAATGGCATCAGTGAACTAAAACAGTGAACTTTCTGCATTGTGTTCTTTAAAACCAAAAACTTTTCTTATTGGTTCATGTCAACGACATATATGCCAATATCAGGCAACTAATGTATCGATCGGGCTTTTCTTTCCTCCTCTATGACAGTAAACTGAATATCTTTGGATTGTGGATAAAACAAGGCATTTGAGGACGTCATCTTAGGTTTTGGGAAACATGATTGACATTTTTCATCATTTTCCGACTGTGAAAATGGTGATGAATTAAAGTGATTAATCAAGAAAATAATCAACAGATTATTGTTGATTGTTCCTGAAATTATCATTAATTGCAGCTCTAGTGTGAAGTGTTGGAGGTTTGGCTGTAGAAGCATTATATTTTACCCACATTTACAATTAAAGAATTCCTTGTTTCTAGCTGTTTTAGGGAGATATATTCATAATTCTATTAGAGGATAGAAATAAATTTTAAAAAAATCAGTCATTATCTACTCACTCTCATGCTGATTGGAAGATAAATGAAGTTTCGTAGTCCACAAAATAATTCTGGAGCTTCGCAGCAAATCGGCATTGCAGCGTTCTCCTAAACCACTGAGGTAGACGAGGACTTGTTTTAAAATGTAAAAAAAAAAAAACAACAACCCAAAAAAAATTAAAGCTCGTCGGGTGTAATCCAAGTGTCTAGAAGCCCCAACATCCCAAATTTATTTGAAAAGATGCACGTGCCCCCACTTCAGACGGGGTGCGTTCCAACTCGTCAGCTCCAGAAATGTTTTGTGGGGTAAGATAACCTCAGTGAGCGGGTAGATTATGACTGAATTTTTTTTTCTGGGTGAGCTGATCCTCTAATCCTTTGAGTCATTTTTAAGCACAATTTTCACACATTCGAACGACATTCCACCTTCTCAGATTTGAGGATTTGCAGCTTTTGTTCATCTTATCATATAAACTGAACACCTCCTGGTTTGGAGTCGCGAGTCAGAACTGCTTGACTGATGGTTGAATATCATCAGAAGCATCAGAAACCTCCTCCCCTGTGCTGACCGGGATGATGGAGGGGTTTAGGGGCCGCCTGTCCTGGGGAGGAGAATGATTGACTGATGGAGATGGAGGACAGGAAAGAGGAGATGTGAGCCGTTCATCCATCTCTCCTCCAACGCCAGCACCATCATCACTGTTTTCTCTCCTCTATTTGTTTTCCCTCTTTTTTTTTTCTTTTTTTTTGGGAAGCCAGAGGAATGTTACACATCCGCAGTGTGGTAGAAGACTGTGTGTGTGTGTGTGTCTGTGTGTGTGAGCCCCAGTTTGTGTCTTTTGTGTGTGTTTGCTCTGTAGCGGGTGGGGGCGGGGGGCTTTGGCGTTTGTGTTAAGGTGTGTGTGTGTGCATGTGTGTGTGTGTGATGGTGGGCAGCCAGTGTCTTCATTTTTCCACACAGCCCTCTCCTCCGCCACATGCATATTTCATGGAACTGGTCATTTATGTCGCCAGCAGGAGAGTTTCTTGGCCGATCCAAAGTGCTGTGAGTGTGTATGTGTGTGTGTGGGTGTGTGTGTGGGTGGGTGGGTGTCTGTGTGTGTCTCTGTTTCCTGTCCAAGTTTAGGATTTCCAAACAGAATATTATTGAATTATTAAAATGATTGTTCAGTTAAAGAATATCTCAGAATGTTAAACCTCGGAGACGTGACAGCTGCTGTCTTCCTGCAGCACCTGTGATTGATCTTCTCTTCCTGCTATGAGAGCCGACTGAGTTTGACTGATGTGTTTTTTAAAAAGCTGTGTGGTTCAGACTGAAGCCATTGGAATTACGTTCACAAACGTGTGTCTGCCTCCTGAATTTTGTTTTCCTCCATGAACTTGTCGTTACTGCATGTCTGGAGGACAGGTCTGTGTCCTGACTGGTAATTGCGTCTGAATCGGTACATCGGGAACTTTCTGAGCATCTGTGTGTTTGTGTGTGTGTGTGTGTGTGTGTGTGTGTGTGTGTGTGTGTGCCTCTGCATATGTGACAGCAGTACACAAAATGCAGTGTTTGGTCTGTAAACAGCAGACTCGGTTCTGTCACTTTGAGCAGCGTGAAGCCCAGATTGTCTGAAATTATTCTCTTGATGCAGGGGGTAAAAATGTCAACTAAGCACCAAAAAAGCCTGAGGTAAGATAGGAAACATGTATTCATGTTAATAGTTGTTGCAGAATGTTTGCAGTAATGGGATTAGTAACGTTTTTTATATTTTCAAAAATTAATATATCTGCTAGTTGTCACTTCTTGCAGCCAAATGTTGTGTCTGTGTGCGGTGGACCCTTTGGTTCCTGTGGGTTTTGGGGGGAGGTCTCCATAGATCCTACTTGTTCTGGCACGCCCCACAGATGCTTGTCAGATTGAGATCTTGGGAATTTGGGGGTCAGGTCAACACCTTGGGCTCTGAGTCATGTTCCCGTTCCTGGGCAGGTTGGCACTGCCATGGAGGGGTGCTGCTGCTGTGAGGTTATTTACTTGGTCTGCGGTGGCGTTTGGGAAGGAAGAGAAAGATCTTCATTGAGTGTTTTTTTTATGCCTAAATAAACTGCATAAACAGGCTGACCTTAAGGACAACACAATTTCATACTGTTTAACTCTGTTTATATGTGGCGGACCCTGCCACCTTTCTAGCTTCAAACTGTTCTGGGGACATTATTTTCCTCTGAGAACAGTGTGTTCATTCAGTCATGGAAAAAATAAATATTTCTGAGTTTGAATTTCCTCTCAAAAACTACATAGTGGTTTTATTTCAAAGGCCCCTTTCATGCTGGTCAAAAAAACAACTAACAGCCTGTAACATCTGGCTTTTGTCTTTGATATTAGTGGGTACAATCACCATTCACTCCTTCTTTAAATGAGAAGTCACGAGTATCAGTCGGCTACACCTCCGATCGGTTGCGATGGAAACACACACCCGGGTGGACGCGCCAATGGAAAAGATATTAAAGTTGTCTAAATGTAGTCTGATGAGGTAAATGATCTGCTGCTTTCTGTTGTTACTTATTTTTTCTGGTGACTGGGTGTTGACGAATGTAAGGACGGCAAACTCATCTCCTATTTGTAGCGGTTCACTGCGTTTCTGAAGAAAATACATATATTACACGCTAATTTCAGTGTTAAATTGGTATTTGTGTGATACTTATTGAGTCTGTTGCAAGCAGAGTCTGTGAGTCTGTTACAGCTTGTAATAGTCGAGTTTGATGCACACCAGATGATAACGTGTTGTTCCCATAATAATAATAATCTCAGTTCCTTAGCTCATTACATGTGTTATTTCACAATTTCTGACTTTTCCGAACAGATATCTGACATCACTGAGTTACATTGAATGACGAATATGCCCGAAAAAAGCACTTGGAGTAGAGTTATGGGATTTTGCAAAGTCCCAGTTAATTAATAGAAGTTTTCTCAAGAAAATCAATGACATGAGCGGGGAAATCCGAAGGGAGCTGTGATGGAATGACTCAATAGCTGCACTGGGAAAGGGCGAAAAGACAACCAAGACTGTTTTCCATCTTTTATCACCACAGAACAGCAACTACTGCCTGAGATGTGCTTTCATTGTTTATGAAGCTCGAGACATTCGGCTGATGAAATGTTAGTAATGGTTCGTCCCCAGAAAGAGAAACGATCAGGATTTCTTTTGATCATGCCTGTTGGTTATTCATCTCTCCTAGCTCTCCACTTATGGATCTCTAAATTCACTTTTTTATTTATGAAAAGGAATAAATATTGCTCAACATTTTTACCAGAAAATGATGTAGATGGCTTTTAGATGTGACCCGTAGCTCATGTTGGTTTGCTGCACTTGCAAGCACTGAAAGCCAAACATGCAAAAGTGGATCCAGATTTACAGTAAACTGCAGCACTTTAAGGGTTTCAGTTCCTTTCAAAACCATTCTTAATACGTCGCTGACGTTGCAGTTGTGTGGTTGGACCAGAGTCAGATGTGTTATTCACACCTGGGCCACTAATGTTGAAAATGAAAGTAGTTTGTCCTGTGAGATGTTTTGGTATTTGTTGCTTTTCTATGGCAGCCGTAGTAAAGTAGGACAGCAGAGGAGTTGAACAAAATGAGTGAAGTGAGCTGTTTTTCTTTACAAAATGAGGCATGCTAAAGTTAAATTTATTTATTTATTATTTTTATTGCCTGAATTTACCAGATGAACAGTTGAGCTGGTATTACAAGAGACTGTATGAGATCTGTTAAACATTTTATCATTAAATCTGTTCCCGTGATAAAAAGTGTGTACTGGTGCATCGTTTTTGTTTTTCAAGCCTAAAATGTCGCTTCCGTGGTCGAGTCACACAACATGGCCCACGGCCGTCATATATGTCGTTTTAAATGTCAACCAAATGCAGAACCTCGCCGTTACCCGAGAGGAATCTGCCTCATTATAAGAAACGGAGATTAAATCTTGAAGGCTTTAAGGTTTAACACATTGTGCGGACACTGCAGCACTCATGAACATAACATACAGGACATAACAATAATGGCTGTGTGTATATAATTCATTAGGAAACACACAACGGGCACTAACAGCTCTGTGTGCTTTGTCATCTAAATTGTGTGTGTGTGTTTTTTTTTCCTGCTCTGTCATTAAAGGAGATGAAGGGAGGAAGTTTGTCCAAGACATTCCTGCAAGTCTGCCCACTAAGTGTGTGTGTTTCTGTGTTGAGACAGAGCAGATTCCAACGCACATACAAAGTAAAAGTTCTTGTTTATAGCTTGTGTAATGCATCTAAGATAAGCTGTTTTTAGTGTCTGTCTCGTAGCTATAATTTGCTGCATGCTGTCTACGTGGTTAATAGATGCTTGTGATGGATGATCGTTGATGAGCTGAGTTTTCATTAAAGCTGTTTTTCACCCACCTCCACCTTGAGATAAAGCGTTTGGCAGTTCGTCTTTCCTTTTGTCCCACTCTGTTTTCAGTTCCTCAGCTCTGTGTCTTTGAAAGCTCCCCTATTTTGATTGTTCCTTGAGTTGTACCATGCAATTTGAGAAAGAAAACACGCAACATAAACTTCCCATTCCTTCCAGGCCGGCTTGGTGTTTTAAATCTTTGTTTTTTCAAGTGAGGTTTTGAGTGTATAATTCAACAGTGTCACGCTTCAGAAGCAAATTCACAACTCGTGTCTGCTCAGTGTCATCAGAAATCAGGAGCAAACAGTGAGACGTGTCTTGATCAACTGCATCTTTTATTATGGTAGTATTAATAATGTTTCGTTTTTTAGTTATTTTTATAACTAAGTTGTTTTATTTGTTTGTCTCTTTACCTTTAAACAGTTAGAAGAGGTGCTAAGGTAGAGTCACAGAGGGTATAACTTGTTTTTCTTCAGTTTTATCTGAATTGAATTCTCATATACATTTGAACACTTGGTCTAATGATGTTGTTATCTTCGTCGTTTGTGATTGTTAACGAAGAGTCTTGGGTTTTTTGGACTATTGGTCGGATAAAAGTAGCGATATGAAGATGTCACCTTGGGCTCTGTAAAAAATTGTGATGAGCATTTTTCACAACTCATCAACTAATTGTGAAAATATTCAGCAAATTAGTCGACAGTGAAAATAATCAGTAGTTGCAACGCTTCTGGTGCAGGCAACACTTTATCCTGCACTCTTGCCGCAGCTACTGCCTCAGCCTCATGTTGAGCCTGTGCTGTAGAACAATGAATTTCTTTTCTGCAAGAGCAAAACTCTCACTACAGTGTCCCTAGTTTTAAGAAGAAAAGAAACAACTGTGAGGAAAACAGCCAAATGTGTCAAGCTAAGGTATCTGAATATCGGTAAAGACTCAAAGAAGCAATACACCTGCATCAAGTCCGATAAAGACACTCAATATTAATGCAAATCAATTATTTCTAATCATGTCCATTTATTTTCACACCTGGTCAGGTTGGTGGTAGCAGAGGGGCTAATGTCTTCCACAGTAACTCCCCTGTGTCTGACCCAGCGTCGCCACAAAGTCTTCCAAAGCAAACAGAGAGTGAGGTCACATTCACACAAAGTAGCAGAAGAAATAGGAATGGAGATATTCTGCTATTCTGTTTTCTGACGCACGCTGGCCGCCTACTACGTACAAGAAAGTTGTTGACTTCCTGTTGCGCCGTTTGTGTACAGCATGCTTCGTTTCGGTACAGTGACGCCTGAGCAGCAAGAATGATCCTGTATCTGAATCTGGAAGTGATCCTCCGCTAGTGGAGCACAGTAGAGCTCTCTCTGCTTCTGCTTCTCTTTTAAAACAAGCTCCATTTGGTCTCATCTGAATGTCACTCACATTGCGCCAATAGCGTAATGTTGAACCTGTTTCTACTTTTCCTGTTGTGCCGCTGGGTAACCTTTAAAACTCTGCGGGCTGCAATGCCAGGTCCCATTCAGATCCCAAATTTTGAGTCTAATCCAGGAAGGGTTATCAGCCATATAAAAGCTGCACAGTGGTTTATCACATCGGGGGTTTCATTTTTTTTTTTACTGTTGTTTGTGTTTGTCTGTTTCAGTGACTGTTGTTTGCCACTCAAGTTGGTACTTGAAGACACAATATGGGACATTTCTGGATTGAAACATCAAAAAAACGACTAGAGCACGTTCTATATTTTGTTGGGTTGTGTACTTATATTATCCCAAATGTTCAAACTCAGACACATCCATAACTCAGCTGTCAATTTGTCTTTTGGGAGAGAGTTAGAGAGTGAGGAGAGGGGCGTCAGCAGCAAACATGACGAGACTTAACGCAAATTAAACTTAAAACATTATTTCTTCTGTGAACATCTCTGCCTGAGTCACAAAGATTTTCAACAGCAGTGGTGGTTGTGATCAATTCAACAACTCCCATGATCCCACGCTACTCATGTCTTTTGTCTTTTTGTTTCAATACATTTGAAAGTTTTTGTTTAAAAGTTTAGATAAAGTGTTCCAATATTTGACATGTCATCTTCTGTCTCATCTCCTCCCCCATCACAGCAAATGGTGATGAGCCTGCGGGTGTCGGAGCTGCAGGTGCTGCTGGGCTACGCTGGGCGCAACAAGCACGGACGCAAGCACGAGCTGCTGACGAAGGCGCTGCACCTGCTGAAGGCCGGCTGCAGCCCCGCTGTGCACATGAAGATCAAAGAGCTCTACCGACGACGTTTCCCTGCCAAAATGGTTTCCCACTCAGAGCTGGCCATGCCCGGGCCGCACCATCCGGCCACAGCTGGAATGGTTGGTGGAGGCGGCGCCGCACTGCCCGCTGGCCTGACGCAGCTGGCATACGAGGGTCACGCCGGGCACGGTGGCGCCCCGTCGCCCGCTGCCTTACTGCCCCTCTCGCTGCTCGGCCCCGGGAAACACGAGCTGACCGGGCTGACGCACCACCTGTCCACCTCGGCCACGCTGCACCCTGTCCACCCAGATGTCAAGCTGCAGAGGCTGCCCTTCTACGACATGCTGGACGAGCTCATCAAGCCAACCAGTCTAGGTGAGAGTTGGTGTAACAGCAGAGGTGGGAACTACTTTGTTACTGTAATAGATTTTCAGATGTCTGTACTTGAGTATTTATTTCTGACATCTTTTGACTTTCCCTACCTCAAAACAGGTTTGTTGCTTTAGTTTGAATGCATTTGAGGGAATTCTTTTTATGGATTATCTTTATTTTGATTCATTGCACGCCGCCTTCTCAACATCGCAAGACTTATTTCAACCCATCACCTATTAGCAATTGACTGGCGTGTCTGGTAGCAAGAAATTCCAGATGAGTAACTTTTAATTGAGTCTTTTCTGGCCTTGATTCTTATCAGTCTCGAACAGAACTGCACCGTGTTTTATTTACAGTTTATTGGTAAAAAACAAACTGTGTGACTAAGATAAGTTTAGTTTTTGGAGGCTCACAAAAACCAATGTCAGCTGATTATATTTAATTCTATGTCTACAAATGTAAGAATACACAATAAATGGAAGGTTGTGGAGCATCCTTTTGGCCTAGTGGTTGACAACAACGCGTACCAACCAACCAGGGAATTTTTGTGCACGTCATCACTCTCTCACTCTCTCACTCCATATGCGTCCTTCACCGTTAGACACCGTGAGTGTGAAGATGCCAGAAAAATAATCTGCAGGGTTGTGTATATTTATATCAGTATATCATTGCTGTAATAATGATGGCAGCAGTCACAGAAAACATTGACATTTGTGTTTCCCTCTGCTGTGGAGAGGCTCTCTGCCAGTGCTGGTGTTGTGCTGCCTGCTAATGTGTTGACAGGGCACAGAAATGTTACTGCTAAAATATCATGTTCTGATTTCCCACGAGAGTTCGAAATAGACGGAGGCCGCAGTTGGTTCCCAAGAGGTTTAAGTAAAAATATGAATCGGGTGAATTCTCAGATTCCCTCTCAGATACTCCTTTAGAGACCTTACCTAGTAGTTGTACTGTAGTTGTTGTATGTGTTTATTTCCATTGACAAGCTGGGAGAGCATTTAGTTAAAGAGGAGTCATATAAACAGTTTTCTTCTATTTGGATCTGAGGGTGATTTATGGAGCCACATTCAGCTGCTGGATGACTTTCAGTCTGCATTATAGGAGAATAATGGCCCATATTTTTATATTTTGTTATGTATTGACTGCTATAATGGAATTCTATGTTTAAGATGGGCTGAGCAATGCTGCCACATGATAAAGTGTCATTATATTTTCATTGTACCAATATATATCTCGCTGTGAGACCAATTTTACATCAGTGTGGAGCCATTGAATAGAAATGAATTGCTGCGTGGAGACAATCAACAGCATATTTTGGCAGATCTGCATTAATCTACGCAAAGTCACGTGTGTCCTCGGGTACGACTTTGTGTTAACAAGGAGGGCCAAGACGTTTATGAGAACAGCAGTGGAGCCGTCACTCTGCTGCACGCCAACATGTCTTAACATCAAGAGTCCATACTAATAAGATCTTTCCAAGAGAAGAGATGTGAGCTTTCACACAGCACCTGATTCTGTAGATGAAAAAGTTAATACTTAAAAACATTGTTTGTTTACACATAAAAACTGATGACAGCTTTGTGTAATTACAGACAAACCCATTCATAGTATAGTCAGATAACAATTGTTGGAGAACTTTTAGCACCTGAACACCAGATTGTTGGTCTTTGTCTTTCTCTGTACCATTGAACATTTGGTATTGATGTATTATTTATTAAATATTGTAATATTCTATGTAATGTTTAGGTTTTGGTTTTGTAAAATCCTAGTTGGTGCAGGAAAGGACGGGTTGAAGGCCGGTTCCGCTCGATTTGTTGTGAAACACATTTAAAGCAAACCTGGCGTAACAAAGTTTTCTGCATGGGACTGTTGGGAACACGTCTGTGCATAAAACACAAATTAGAGTCGAGGTTTGTCTGTGTTGGTGGAGCCACAGTCCAAAAATATTTTATCACAGAGGAGGAAAGAAACCAGTAGATTTTCACATTTAAAAAGCTGAAATCAAAGAATTTTGAGTAGTGGTAGTAGTAATAGTTGATGACTAATCGATTATTGTTGCAGCTCCAGTAAACAAATGTGATCTCACTGTGTGCCCTTCCTCCTTCAGGCCACTGAGACAAAGATGCAAATCAGCAGATCTTACCTGAAACCTAAACTAGAATAAGTTGATTAAGGAAATAGTTCTCAGAGTTTTTAATAAGTCCTAGTATCCATAATGTTCTCGTGTCTAACTTCATGAGGGCCCAGAGTTTAAGCACCGTGTCTTCTCTCTTGTCTACCATTTAATTCACTCCTGAAGAGACTTTTAATCTTGACTTTATCTTGGTCAGATTTGTCGTTATATTAGGTGTGCATCCAACACCCAGGCTGCATTTAGCATAATAACACTCTTTGGGCTCTGGGATATATTGCAAATATATGGAAATGTCTAGATTTTCCTACATTAGCATTTTAATGGAGTGAGAGACCATCTCGTGATTAATTTGCCTGCAGATGCATGTACAAACACAGCGCCCGCAGCTCTGTCATCACACCATCTCTCTCCTCCTTCCTCTCCCTCTCTCACTCTATCCATTTCCTGCATGCGTTCCCTCTCTCTCTGCCTCCCCCCCCCTCTGTTTTCCAGCCTCACTCCGTCTCCGCGGCCATTCCCGCTTAAAATTTGCATGCAAAGTGATGAAATCACACAGGCATACACCTGTGCCCGCAGAACACACCCTCCCCTCATTTGAATGTGAATCGTACATTCACATCATTCTCATACGCACGTCTGCGCCTACAGTACTTTGAAAACACAAGCATACTTTCAAATAAATAATGCATGTTGATCGTATTGTTCTCAGAGCGGCAGAGAGGAGGAGAAACCCAGAGGAGGACAGTGCACATTGTTTCGCAAAGCTGGAAATTTCCTTCAAAAATGAGACACACAGCAGCAGCTTGGAGGTGATGACCCTCTTTAGGGCACTAATGAAGCCACTTGATTAATTGTAATTCTCCACTCAAAGGCAGACTGTGAGATTTTTTTTTCCCTCTTCTTTAAAAACAGCTGTAGTCTCCTCACCCCCTGATCACACTCGTCCACATCTCTCTCCTGTCTGCTTGTTTACCTTCTCTAATCTTCTCACCGCTGCTCAATCTCTCCCTCCCTCCCCCATTGTGGTTGCCTCTCCCGCCTTGCCTCCCATTTCTCTTCCTCTCTCTCATTTTCTGACTCCCTTCCCCCACTAGCCTGCTCTCCAATTTTGCTTCTTTTTTTTCCCAATTTTGCTTTTTTTTTTTTGGGGGGCTGGAGAGAGCTGATTTGTCGCCCCTGTCTGTGCTGTAGCAGGACTCAAACAGGGTTTTTACAAGAGCGCATGTGCACGGCAGACTTCAGGCAGTGCAGTGAAAGCAGCAGTTATTACTTGTTTGGTGCGTCCTTGCATCAAAGATTGGAATGAATAATTCTGAGTGAGTCTGTTTCTACAGCTGATCTGCAGCTGTAGAGACTCGTAAAAATCCAGATTAGTTTTTGTCTTACACAAATTCTGCATAAAAGAAAAAAGAGTTAATGTTAAAGCATACTGCCATGTTGTTTACTAGATTGTAAAGGTGTAGGTTGATGCTACAGCTTAGGGGGACCAGAACCTATTTAATTGCAAAAATAAAAACGAGGGCCTGACTGATGCACGTTTTTTTGGAACTGATACCAAAATTGTGGATATGTCAGCAGATATACACACATTTTTTTAGATAATCCCTCAAATGTGGTTATCTGTCAATTGTGTCAATAATAAACGGTATCATCCATATCAGCTCATGTTGGATAACATATACTTAGTGTGGACCCTGGCTGGTTAAGGGGGCCGATATTCAGCATTATTCCAATTATCAGTATTGTGATTTTTTTGTTGGTTTGCAGATAAAATAAACATATTCAAAAATGTGCCACTTTGGCTCTGATGCAGCATCTTCTCATACAATGTTCTGCACACAACGATATCTTATTGGTCACAATTAACAGCCTATAAACACTGAATAATCTCAATCTGAAGTAACGAGTAACTAACCAACATACCAGTGATAGGCCAGTATTGACCCACTGATACATCTGTTGGGCTCTCATGAAAATGTTACACTATTCCTGTAATACTTATACTGAATTTCTGATTTTGTATATATATATGTTTATTTGTATCTGTTTATGAAGTTATTTTTAAAGATTGTCAAGGTTTCCACACATCCTCCAAATCCTTGGAATTTGAGGGGAAAATATAAAAGCTTTTTAAAATAGACGTGAATAGATGGGATCCTTTTTTTAATTATAAACAGACAACCGAAGACAACAACCAACAAAACAAAATCAGAAATATGTGTTTATTCATTCATTTACAGTGTAAATCTGCTTTCATGTCTCCATTATAGTGTACATTTTACACTATAATGGAGACATGAAAGCAGATGGACATGGTGCCAGATAGAAGCCAACTGGATCGCTGGTCAGCCTTCATTCTCTCAGACAAAAAAAGCACAGTGAGTGCGAGGTTATAGGGAACCAATCTTGATGCTGATGGTGTCATTATTTTACACCCATTATGGTGCATTCACCACTCACTCCATGATCAGTTAAAGCAAAAAAATTGAACCTAAAATGTGCTACTTTTAGCTCTCTGTATTTCCCCCGCAGTGTTCTGCCGTGGCAGTAACACAGAGACGTCCTCTCACATTCAAGCCTCTGTGTCTCTTCCTAATGTTGTCTGTGAGCTTTTGTAAAACTGCCTGTTGTCATGATCAAATTCTCAGCATTGAAACAGTATTTAATCTTGGTCCGTGTCTCGACCTACACCGTGTTTGGTCTTTGAAGTTAAGCGAATTGGAAAGGGTCCTTGAAAAGTCCTTGAATTTGATGTTTAGGAAGGTGTGGGACCCTGGATTGTTTCTACGAGGCGTGCTGCTCATTTTCAGGTGCTCGCTGCAGCTGGTCGGTAACACAGTGATGTTTGTGCATTAGCTCTGACCCTTTGTGTCTTCATGCACATTCCTCTCATGTTGGCTTCAGTTTGAACAACATTTGGACGCTTTCACACATTTTCTTCTTCATATACAATCTGTATTATTTTAAGACTTACCAAGTCAGTACATTTAAGAGCCTTTAATTTAATCAGCAGTGGGTTTGTTTGCCTGTGTTAAGTAGCTTTTGTTTGCTGTTCTCTTTTTAAAAACGTGGTTTGTTTTTTGCTTTATATGCATTTCCCGGCACTTCACAGAGCGAATAATGAATGGGAGCACACTGAGAGAACAATATAAGGTGAATAAATGTAAGAAACCTTTTTGCACACATGCACATTAGGAATAGAACTGTGCGCTCTCTCACTGCAGAGCCAGTCCTCCCACTGCGGCATCATTCCAAATGTTAAAAACTCTTGAAGCCGCAGCGGCATACATCACCATCATACACTTAAAATATGACAGCCTTGGTTCACAAATACGGTAATGGAGCTGAAAAGAAGACGTGGTTTCTGTTCAGCTGCATTAATGTTGAGACTTCACATAAATGTATATAAATGTGTTTTCAGTTTTCCCATCGTCTCCTGGTTTCTCACAGTGACCTTGTGTCTTCTGTGCATGTAAACGTAGTTATTCCCCTCATATAACCTCCTCCCATCATTTTCTCCCCCTCCCTCACATGCAGCCGTATGCTCTCTGATGAGTCTTATCAATTTGTGAGATAAAGGTTAGTCAGCCCACAGTTTAGCCCTGCCAGTCCAAACTGGTCGACAGTCTGGTCTGCCGCACCAGCTTCTCCTCCATTACCATGGCGACCTCACTGGTTGAACTCCAGTCTCGTCTCCATCATTATCCGTCCTCCACAGAGGACTATGGCTCTGTGCTCATTATGGATATCATTGTGCTGCACATGCATTATACATGATTTTAATCACCATATCTTCGGGAATAGGATGCAAGCCCATTTCACGTTTGATGAGCATTTTTGTGCATAATGTCTTGTTTCATGGGAAGATCGCTGTGGTATTCATATAGAACTATGGAGGAAAATCATGTTGTAAAAATGTCTAATCAAGAACCTCGCGTCCTTCAAAGATGAGTCAGCACATGATTTTATTGTTGTATACTCAATCTTGGAAACCTCTTCAAAAAACAGAAGTCTGGGTTTCATTGTTGCAAATCTTTACAGTCTATTTAGACCAGTAGCTCGCAGTCACGCTCACCTTCAGTTTGCTTTTCAAAGCCGACGGAAAAATCCATCTTCAGCTCTTTGATACAGTTTGACAAAGAAGATGAAGCCAAAATATAGGAGTTATACCTCATATACACTTAAACTATTGATGGTTTCATTTAATGTTGAAGAGACAACAACAAGTATTTAATTAAAGATATTAATTAATTATTAATTGATTAATCTTTTTGCTTTCATGTTGCATATCCCACAGCTAGTTCTCTAAAAAGGAACAATATTATTTTACTACCAAATATGACAAAGAAAAGCATCAAAACCTCATAACTTCAGAGGCAATAGTCAGAGAACATTTGGCATTTTTAATTGAAATAAGACTGAAATTAAGAGTTGATTGTCAATATCAGTTTACTCATTTTTATGTAAGTGAAAGATTCACGAACGCAACTCTTATATACAAAGTTCAAATTCATACCACTTTTGTGCTATGCAAATGTAAAATACTGAGTGCTTCCTGTAAAATGTTTCTAATTTACATATTCATTAGTCAAATTAATGGTGTTATTTGCATATACTTGTAATGTTGCATATATCATGTTGATTATAGCTGTACATTAGGCAGCTCAAGTGCCTGTAGAGCAGCCACAAAATGATTGACTGAATTGGTTATGATGTAAATTGATATTTGGTGTTTCTAGCTCTTCATCCATAAAAGTTTGTGTTAATCCAGCCGTTAGCTACTTTTTCAACATGCCGGTTATTAAAGATAGGCTGTCATTAGAGACAGGCCTTATTTTCTAATGAACTGCAGTGTCACAATTCTCCGATTCCATGATTCAGTTTTACAGTTTGACTTTTCAGTTGTTTCAGCACTGGCGACTACGCCATTGTTAGACGACCACGTCACGTACTGAGGCTTTGTCCTCACCGCAGCGGCCCAGGGTCCGAGTCCGACCTGCAGCACTTTGCTGTGTGTCAACCCCCACCCTTTCTCTCAGCCCATTTCCTGTCATCTCTCAGGCTGTCCTGTCAATGCAAATACTTATTTGGTTTCTCAAATCTGTTCCACGTTGACCCTCTCCTCAAACAAATGGATCTCTCCTCTCGTCTTTGTTGCGCACAGGATAAGTGTGTGGAAGTGCAGTTGCAGGCTGATGCTAAAGCAAGCCGTGTTGTCTAAGTGTGTTTTTCCTTCAGGTGCAATGCAAGTAGGTGGAGAATAAAACACTGGGAGTATCAGAGATCCTGCTGATTTTGATTATATGAATTAGAAGCTAATTATAGTCAGTTTCTGATTGGAAATTTGATGTGTGACACCCCAACATGTATTAATGACATATATTAATGTTTAATCTTTTCTGAGAACCCTTTCTGTTTCTTCATCTGTGCCCCTTCACTGCGTCACTCGTTCACTTCACTTTAAAACATTTTACTGCGACACATCTGTAGGAACTGCTGATTTTTAACAGCAGCCTAATCAAGAAAGCAATGTCAAGTACAATCAGTGCTGAATCAATAAATCACAGAGTGAAAACTGTTTGACATCAGGCCATTGTGTGAGATTTAACGTAAGTTTGTAAGAGTCGATGTAATCAACTGTTCCATTCTTCCCCCAATCAAGAGTAACTAGGCGACAGTTACAGTTGGGCAAATCACTGACTAATGTAACTTTCTCTGTTACACTAACACCTGCAGGATGTCAGAAATTCACATCAGGGAGTGTTTTTCCATACAGTCATCCAGAAGTCTTGGCTTAGTCCTCAGTTATCAACCCTGCTTGAATGTCCTTGAGCAAGAACACTTAATCGGTGCAAATCAGTTGTTCTGTTCGTCTCGTTTCGCCCTTGGATTGTCAAGCAGATTTGTGTCTCTTCAGTGAATCGGTAGAGGTAGTATATCACACATATTATCAGCTATATAAAACAAGTCATAGAGGAAATATTCCCAAACGTCTGCAGCACAGAAACCTATAAATCACCTCTTCACTCAGCATCAGAACACAAGCAGAGATTCACCTGCTCTCGCTGCCCTGCACGATCCCGAGCAGGATTCTCTATCTCACTGTAAACAGCTCAGCCTTCTCACAACAAATGAACATCAACAAAGGAGGAAGGCTGCTCTGAACTGTAAACACACTGCACACGGCATGGCTCCCCTCTCAGAGCCCGGAAAACCAGCTGGATTTTCTTCTTAGGCTGAGATGGTGCATCATCATCCTCACTAGTGTCCTGATTAGAGGGCCTGAGCTCTGACTGTGACTCCTAACATTTGATGCTCCTTGAGCTCATCTCAAACATAAACAACGCTGGTCTTTCTTTACACTGTTACTTTCAGTGTGTTTCACTACGCACTGACTAGGGCATAGCGTGTATTATATATTAGCGACAAGATATTAGCTGCATTTACATGGGACCACCTCAGTCGGAGCAGACTGATCAGATCCGTCCTGATCCTAATGGGTTCTCTGTCAGACCGAGGGAGTAGAAGCTTTGATTATCTTATTTCCAATACTGTTACCAAACTGACCTCAACGAAGTAGCTTGCAACAAGGCCAGCTGTGGAATCACCTCACACGCCCCGTGTCTCGTCCAACAAGCTGCACTTGAACACACCGCAAAGACTACAGCCATCAGCCAACAAGGTTGAACGGATCTGGACCTGCATGAAAGGAAACGCCTCAGCAGATACACAAACTGTTGTTATGGTTAAGATGCATTTCCTGATTCCACTTTCGCCAATGTAGCAGCATCTAATCGGGAATATGGGATACAGGAGGAAGCTGCGCGAAATGGGTGAAATCATAGATATTATTATTTTCTTGATTATTAATTTTTGCTTTCATGTCGCTTGTTTTATCCAAATAATAGTCTAAAACCGAAAGGTACTCAATTTAGTATTAGGTGTAACAAAGAAAAGCATCAAATCCTCATGTTTTCAGATGTAGGACTCGGAATATTTGGCATTTTTACTTGAAATGTGACTGTCGCATTTCACTGATTATCAAAGTAGCTGCAGATGGATCTTCTGTCCAGAAACCTTGCTACACGGGGGAAATCATGGCTACTTCAGGGACAGGCTCAAGAGTATATCCTTTTCTTTTTCCGTGTCTCTTTTGGTGCACTGGTCGGCTCAGCTGAACAGCAAAACACAGTCATTTCTCTCACTTAAAAGCCATCAGCGATTCCACATGCTCAATTGGCCGACAAAACACAGACAAGGGCTTTCAAGTGCCGACTCGAGCCACTGACGCTCACTGACAGCAGACCTTTAGCCCGATGTGTCAGGGACCCTAAGGATTGTTGAAAGGTTCAAAATAACGAGTTGTTCAAAAGAATGAATGTAGTCAGAATCCACCAAAGCAGAAACACAAATATTTAACCCAAGACAAAGTGTGGGTCCATCTTGAAAATTAAATTAAATTTAAATTAAATTAAATTTAAATTTCTCCATTAAGTTTGAATATAATATATATATACATATATATATATATATATTTTTATATATATATATATATATATGTATATTGTATGTATATATATATATATATATATATATATATATATATATATATATATATATATATATATATATAAATGTGTATGTGTGTGTGTGTATGTGTATGTATATATATATATATTTATATTCCTTTTCTGCTGTTTTATTCCTGGCAGGTGGAAATTCTTTTTCACAAAAATTAAATTCTACTTAGATGTTTTCAGGCAGATTATGTCCATGTTGGAATATTATCAGAACGATTTTGGTTTGATTAAAGACATATTGGCCATGTAACCACTGCTATTATAACTATTATGAATGCATAGATGGCGATAGCAGGGCCGGCTGCCAGGCGGAGAAAATCTAATGCCAGCCTGAGCCGTCCTGTCAGCACACTGGAATGCCTTAATGAGCCCTGTCAATATATAACTGTGCAACACCCTCATGCAGATAATAAAGGATAATCACTGCTGTTCTGAGGAGAGGAAGTAATACTTCTGGAAAAATGTTCTGTGTGTGTGTGTGTGTGTGTGTGTGTGTGTGTGTGTGTGTGTGTGTGTGTGTGTGTGTGTGTGTGTGTGTGTGTGTGTGTGTGTGTGTGTGTGTGTGTGTGCTTCTGAGTGTGGGTGCAACATCCAGATCTGACCTTTTGTTGTGGATCCTTCCAGCACCGTAGTTCTGAATTTGAGTGACACTGAAAAGGTTTTTTGTCTCTGCCTGTGAATGTTGCAGTGTGTTGTGTTTGTGCACGTCTGTGTGTGTGTGTGTGTGTGTGTGTGTGTGTGTCCACGTTGTGTGTTGTGCGTGCGTGTGTTGTTTTGTGTACGTGTGTGTGTGTGTGTGTGTGTGTGTGTGTGTGTGACTGTGTGTCTGTGTGTGTGACTGTGTGTGTGTCTGTCTGTGTGTCTGTGTGTGTGTGTGTGTGTGTGTGTGTGTGTGTGTGTGTGTGTGTGTGTGTGTGTGTGTGTGTGTGTGTGTGTGTGTGTGTGTGTGTGTGTGTGTGTGTGCCTGTGGTGCACCAAACAGAGAAAAAGTAGCAAAGCCACTAACAAGTTAATAAACTCCAGCTGGGCTTTGTTGTGCTGGAGTTGGGCTGTAGAGCCGAGCACATTCTCTGTAGCTTAGCTCACACGGCGTCTCCTCTAACCAGAGAGAGACGACCGAGAACCAAAAGTTTTCTGCGTCTTTGCTGACTGCAGGGTCGAAATCACATTGCAATAATATTTCACACTTTCCAAACTCGAATGCTCGCAAGCCACAAATGAGCTTTTTAATAGTTTTCTCCATCTTTTCACTATGGAGTTCTATAACTCAGTTCTTACAGCTGGGTTTCAGTTTAACTGGAGGACAAACTGTAGAAATATTTCACCGTGAGGTAACAAGTGCTTTGAGACCAGATGTGACCAAACTGGAACATAAATCTTAAACATGTAGGGTACAAAGTGTCTGCTTTAGCTCACAGAGGCTTTTTACTGGTAGACCTTAAAGTGTAAATGAAAGCTGTTTGTCAGCTTCCTCTCAGTGTCGTCATTAACAGTAGTTAGTTGCCTTCATTTCACCAGTCTCATTATTTTTACACTATATGTTTCCATGCTGTCCCTTGTGCTCACTGAGATGTGTACACAGTTTCAAAACAGTTTGCCTGCAGTGATCACGCCTTTTCTACTTGAAGTAGGGCCCAAAATAACAATCACTGTCAGAAGCAGGCTGATCATTTTCATGATTGATTGATTGTTTCATCTGTAAAATGCTAAAAACTAAAATCATAAATGCCCAGAGCCAAGGTGACATCTTCAAATAGATTCTTTTTTGCAACCAACAGTCCAAAACCCAAAGATTCGTCATTTACGATCATAAGTGACAGAGAAAAGCAGCAAATCCTCACATTTAAGAAGCTGATCAGCAGATTAAGATTAACATAATCAATGAAAATAATCTTTGGTTGCAGCCCTTTCAGTGTGTTGTTATATATAGTATATAATGGCAGCTGACTGGATGTCTTGGGTTCTCCTCAGTTTATTTCCTCCACACTGTAAACAGCAAACCATTGAAGGTCATGTTCCCATCTGTCACTCTTCCCGCCATCTGTCTCTCCAACACATACATTTTACATTATAAGACAATGTCATGTACAGCAGAGGTCTCACACCGTGTACCATGAAGGGCTGACAGTCTGCAGGTTGTCACGCAGTACAGTCTCTGCAGCAGGAGTGCATCTCAGTTTGCACTCTTAACGTCCATGATAACACTTTTCACATGATTCCCTGTCGGTTGAAGCATGGCATCAAAACAGGCGGATTGACTTTAAAGCTTGACGTCAAGCACGCGGTCCGTCACAAACTGCAGAGAAGCATCTAGCCTCTTCTCTTCACGACAACTCGGAAAGACGTTAAGAAAGACTCAGCTGAGCGTCGTCCTCTCCTCTGATGACCTCACTTTAAACCACACCACTGGTGTTCAGTCAGAACAAACTCTTCTTCGTGTCACTGATAAACGCTCTTATTTGTTTATTGTAATTACACTCGAGTCACAGAACAAATATCTCATTGATTTATTAATGTTCACATCCTAATAAGCACCACTAAGCAGAAATAAGATTACAGGCAGTGGCAGAAATGTGTTTAATAACAGTAATTACAATTCAGCTCATGCCGTCATTAATTTAGTGTCTTCTTTCAGTGAACTCAAATAGAGACATCATTTATTGAAATTACATTCCGTGATGGAGTCGGCTTCATTCTTTATAATGGCTTAATGTCTCAACTCGTGAGATTCTGCCTCGGCTTCACGTGATGAAATCAGATTTAATGTCCCACACGTCAGTCTTTTCACACTTGTGCGTTTTCACGTGTTTGATATTTGATGAGACCGCAGTCTCGATCAGGTCAAGGTTGTTTTTAGAGCATTAAAAAACTTGAATTAATTATAAGATAAACATGATTATCTGTGCTTGCTTTTGCTTGTCTTCATCTCTCGACTGTGCAAAGCTTATCTGTCAGATGAGGCAGAAAATATGAACTGATCACAGTTTTGATAAAAGTTTTACACATCAATGTTTTGTTTTGTGCCACATTTATAAAATTGAACGGAAAAATACTTAAACAAGGAGCAGCTGAAATATGTAATATCAATTTTTATCGACCTAACATTTGGCTACATTGTACTAGTTAGATGAATGTATCTGACAATACATTTCCTAAAACGTAATAAGGTGACCGGTTGAATTAATCAAACCAATTATGATATTTCTGTTTCCAACTGTCTGTTTGCTCATGTGTCAGTGGAGTGATTTAGATTTAAGTTCTTAAATACTCTGTAGGAAGTTTACTCTATTATACAACGCCAAATGTTTTTTCCTGTATGACAGAACTTGACTATACAGTGACTATACTATTATGATACCTTACATTGAGTACTGGAAACATGTTTTTGTAGTAAAACCGTTTTTATTTACCTTCTCAGCATCCATAAAGTTGGGATGCTGTGTAAATCATTAAGGAAAACAAAGTGTGATAATTTGCTAATCCTTTTAGCTCAATATATATTATATAATTATATTATATAATATAATTATAATATAATATAATTAGTATATAATATGCTCAATACAAAACAACACAGAAACAATGAATGTAATGTTTTTGTGATTGTTTTTTATAAATATGTGCTTATTCTGAATTTAGTTGAAGTCAGGACAGGAACAACAGCAGACTTAGATTTATATACTTTAAATTTTGTCCAACGTAAGAAGCCATGCTTAAATACAATTCAGTATAAAAATGGGTTATGATAATGATTGAATAATGAATGAATAAAGGAAGAAGAGTATGATCTGACCTTTTGATGCTCAGTTTCACTAGCTGTTTTTGATACTTCTACTTCTCTGTAGAAACCCCGTCCTGAGGCGGCGAGCAAAACTCCACTACTGACCCAAATCAACCACATAAAGAGATCTTTAATCCAACCATATTCATGGATTTATCAACATGAAGACATATAAACAACTAAGACACAAAATAAAGTCTGCCAGAAGGCACGCAGTCAAAAGACAGCAGCGCAGAGTCTCAGGATGAGACACAGAGAAACAATCAGTCCCCCAGCAGAAGCCTCTCTGTGCTGATGCAGGAGCTTTTAAGCGCTTTATTCCCAGAACAGGTGCACCTCATTGAGCAATAAGATGTAGCACATCTGGGCAGAGCTGGAGGAAAACGGGAACAAACAGAACAGGAACACATTCAAACCAAACGTGTCAGAAAAGTGTAACGGCCTGATATCCAGCCGTCTCATGATGTGTCAAACAGTTAGAACCTCCTAAAGTTGATGTCAGATACTTTGTTGCATCTTAAATCACTGGTGTGTGTGTGTGTGTGTGTGTGTGTGTGTGTGTGTGTGTGTGTATTGGGGTGAAAGTAAGTTAGTGTGTCTGAGAGAGAGAGAAAAAGAGGAAGACATCAATCTAAGCTCATTTCAACCCTTCTCATATCTCTCCCAACCACACACACTGAAACACCAGAAACAAATCCACTGCCAGAGAGAGAGAGAGGGAGAGGGTGAGTTATAGAGCGATGGAGACATGAGGGGGGAGAGTGAGAGAGGACAGAGTGAGAGAGAGTGAGAGAGCACTTTCTATTTTTAGCGCGTGTGCCCGGAGAGGAGGAAGACTGTTGTTCGAAAGCACACTTGGTGCCGATGATTTTGTTCTGCAGCACACAGGCTGCCGCTCCAAAGATGCAAGGACGAAAGCGTACCGCGAATACATGCCATACAAATTATACAGCATGTGGGCGGTGAAATGGGTCGTTACTGTGAAAATTAATGGCTGTTTGAAAGGCTGATGAGAGGAGGAACATGATTGGTCCAGTAATCATCCACAGGAGCTGCAGAATTCGTCGCCCTCAACGCCCAGCATGGAGAGAAATAGCCTCCGTGTACTTTAACCTGCTGAGAGTGCGCGTTGAAGTGCACGATCATGTGTGCACGCAGCTTCCCTCCATGTGTTTGACACTTCGACATTATTTTCGGTAATTAAAGCAACAGTCATGATTCCTGACAGGTAATCCTGTAACTCATCTTCCCCCTCGCTCACACAGCCCTCGGGCCAGAAGATTCCCACTGAGATTCACTAAATACGGCCTGTGCACGCAAACAGGGTCCTCCAGTATTTTAACAGCGGTGTGTAACGCTCACTCACAGGTGCACAGAGCACTCCTGTGGTGAAGATTTTAGTTGGTGTGTTCAGACTGAGCTTGGTTCTCTGTTCTTCCTAAAAAAAAAAGAAAAAATACTTCTGGTTTGTCTGCAGCTTGTCAGTGATTCCAAACTGTCGGCATGCTTTTTATACTTGGTGGACGATGTAAGATTTCACCCCGATCACACTGAAAAAACCTCCGAGGATGAGTTGATCGTGGTGAACTCCTGTGTGTCCTCACATCAGTGGCCTGGAAAAGCCGTCTAGCTTGATAAACTACAGTCCTCTATGTTGATGAAGGTTCTCACGGTGATTCTAACTGCTGTATCGTGTGCAACTGTTTCACTTTCACCTCTCACCCGAGAGGCTTCTTCAGTTCTAACCAGTCCTCTATCGATTTCCTGATTCATTTATTTTGACTTGCCATCCAGCATCTGTTCAGTCATTTTTTAAATTCTAAGCCTGTCCCATGGCTGAAAGCTCAGTTTGCTTATTGTGTCCCCGATGTGTGGAAATACGATGGATTCCTAACTAAAGATGGACAGGGACAGGTGCAGAACCTGCCACAGGAACCTGTCTGAAGTGCAAGCTAGTGTTGGAAAAAAAGAAAAAAGTCGATACTAAATATTTGAAACTGTTGCAGTAATCATGTTCCAGAGTGTCTCTGCTGGTAGCAGCTGTGCTTCCTCGCTCTACCTTCCCTCAGCGAGTCGACACACACACAGTCCTGCCTGCTCCCACTCTGCTGACTGCAGTCACAAGTTAATTACTTTAAATGTGTTGTTCTTAACACAGTACAAAAGCCTTGTGATATTTACCATGTGCAAAAATTTTAATGCCCACATTTTACACATGGTATCATGGAACTTGGTATCAAATATCAGTATTTTTCATATTTTCAGGGTTTTGGATCCAAGTTAGAAAGTCCTGTATCGTGACAACACTACCATGGACCAACACCTCCAATTTGCATTCCCATCTCTGTGACCAGTGTCCTCTGTCGTAGTGTCCTCTAAGACCTGTCCTCGTAGAGTCCTCTGTCTTAGTGTCCTCTAAGACCTGTCCTCGTAGAGTCCTCTGTCGTAGTGTCCTCTAAGACCTGTCCTCGTAGAGTCCTCTGTCTTAGTGTCCTCTAAGACCTGTCCTCGTAGTGTCCTCTGTCTTAGTGTCCTCTAAGACCTGTCCTCGTAGTGTCCTCTGTCATAGTGTCCTCTAAGACCTGTCCTCGTAGTGTCCTCTGTCTTAGTGTCCTCTAAGACCTGTCCTCGTAGTGTCCTCTGTCGTAGTGTCCTCTAAGACCTGTCCTCGTAGTGTCCTCTGTCTTAGTGTCCTCTAAGACCTGTCCTCGTAGTGTCCTCTGTCTTAATGTCCTCTAAGACCTGTCCTCGTAGTGTCCTCTGTCGTAGTGTCCTCTAAGACCTGTCCTCGTAGTGTCCTCTGTCGTAGTGTCCTATAAGACCTGTCCTCGTAGTGTCCTCTGTCTTAGTGTCCTCTAAGACCTGTCCTCGTAGTGTCCTCTGTCTTAGTGTCCTCTAAGACCTGTCCTCGTAGTGTCCTCTGTCGTAGTGTCCTCTGTCTTAGTGTTCCCTGCCCGCTGAGCAGTTTGTTCATCACAAAAAAAGAAGGATGCTGACCAAAAAATAAAAGATATGTCCTGTCTGTGAAGAAATCAAATTATTTGTTTCTTCACAGAACGTGGGATTCCAGTTTGTTTTTGAAGCAGATTCCGATGGTTTTCAGGATAATATCGTGAACACCAGAATAACCGTTACTGTCTTATTTACATTTTCATGTCGGCCCCATTGGCTGTTGTAGCATGCTAACAGTGCAGCGCCTCCGCCAGCACACACACAACTTTTAGGTTGAATCAGTTTAAAACAGCAGTCAAAGACAGATTATTTACCAAACAGAATAACTGAACATAGTCTTGTTACTCCTGCATGATATATCTTGCTAAAATGAGGTAAAGAGCCCTTTATGAACTAAAATAGGCCTTAAAAACTACTGAGTTTGGAGGTTCATGAGGCCTATTTTGATTATTTTCTCTTGTTTTATTTAACTTTTATTATTCTTTCTCATTTTAGCTCTTGCTGTTTAAGGTTGTAGAACATTTAAACTGTTTTTAACTAGTTTCATTTGATTTTGTCTTTATAAAAAGTACTATATAAATAATCTTTATTATTTTGTAATTGGCCTTATTTTTCAGTCCATTGCCTTATCTTTGAACTGAGCCAGACTTTCTGTTTCCCCTTTGTTCTTGTATTTATACGAAGCTAAGCTAATCACCTCCCACCTCCAGCTCCATACTGAACACAGATCTGAGAGTGGCATCGATCTTTTCATCTACCTCGCAGAAAGAAAGTGAGGCAGCAGATAAACCAAACTGTTAAACTATTCCTGTAAGTACAGATGAAAACCACAGTTGGGTTGAGCTCAATCTTCTCACCGTCTTCTGACATGTACACGCAAACTTTTCGTGCCTTTGCGAACCTGCTGTCTCTTTAATGAAGGTTGGGTTAGCAGCACCAGTTATTTCCAGCACCTCTCGGTGGGCCTATAAATAGAACACGTGCACACATTTTCTTCTTCTTCTTCACCTCTGTGGGAGGTGATGTGGTCTGACATCCAGTTGTTGTTTAGCTTTTGCTAATTTCATGTCTAGAAGGTCCTAATAATGCTGTTTATGCAGCCTCGGATACATTACTGTTCACACACCTTCTGTCCATCTGTAGATTAAAAGAGTATGCAGCCATGCTTTGTCTTTGCAACGGTTCGGTCTTCTGAATCTCACTCTGTGTGGGTCACATTTCTTTTTATAATTGGCCGACATTTTGTCACTGTGAGAAACTTGGTGGATGTTTATAATTTATGTCTCCCCTCCTCTCTGTCCCTCTCTGCAGCATCAGACAACAGCCAGCGATTTCAGGAGACGTGTTTCGCCTTCGCATTAACGCCACAGCAAGTCCAGCAGATCAGCAGCTCGATGTAAGATGAACGCCTCTCTATCAGTGCAGGATGCTGAATAATTGATAGATGTACATGCGTTCTGCAGATGTGTGGTGATAAATGTGTTTCTGTGCTCAAAGGGACATCTCGGGGACCAAATGTGACTTCTCAGTTCAAGTTCAGTTGCGGTTTTGCCTGTCGGAGACGAGCTGTCCTCAGGAAGACCACTTTCCACCCAATCTGTGCGTGAAAGTCAACGGGAAGCCATGTAACCTGCCGGTGAGTAACCACAGGAACGAGAGGAGTGACAGGATTTTTATTTGACGAGTGTTAGAATCTAACGTCATCATATTTCCTCATCCAGGGTTATCTTCCTCCAACCAAAAATGGCGTAGAGCCCAAGCGGCCCAGCCGGCCCATCAACATTACCTCACTGGTCAGATTGTCCACCACAGTCCCCAATACCATTGTGGTGTCGTGGACCGCTGAGATCGGAAGGGTAAGGACCAAAGTGTCACAGTTTCTAAGGAAACTCTGGAAACAAGCACGTTCAATTAATTAAGATACATTTTGTTTTTCACAATTATAATGAGCAGAATGAAAAGGATAACATTTAAAGAACACATTTAAAGAATACAAATAAAGGTCTTATAATAAGGTTATTAAAACTTTTAGTTTTAGCTCCTGTCTCTTTAAGGCTCCCTATCCTCACCTGATTGGTCAGCTCACACATGTCTGTGCTAGCACCGCTTACAACAGCAGAGCAGCTGTGCTAAATTAATTCTTACATGTCAAACCAGCTGCTCGGCGTAAATGATGCAAATGGTCCGACGCAGTGAAGCAGTGTGATGTCATAAAGTCACAGAATTAAAGGCAGGATTCAAGGTGTCTGTTTTCTGTGGGAAAGAAGGGCTTCCGTTGGTGCAGAATCTGACCTTTTAAACGTTTGAAAACATGTTTTTAATCTTTTATGTGCACAAGAACCTAAATAACACACTGAAGAAGGGGATACGAATAAAAAAATAAAGTAGGTCTCCTTTTAAAGAAAACACTTTGTATGTGCCTACTGAGCGCCACTTGCAGTCCACTCCCCAGTGATCTCACAGGTCTCACAGTTTTTACGTCACAAGCATACCAGATATATATTTTTTGCCAACTCCAATAAGTAACAAAACAAAAGTTTGAAGGACTGGGGTGATGCGGACTGTCCTGTTCTGAAGGAAGTTTCAGGTCCCTGTTGGCCTTTTCATTCTGATGCATTAAGTAATTTTGTTCACGATTAAAGTATTCAAAATCCTGTCTTGTCACCAGGTCCTTGACTTCGGTCCTTGACTTGCTTTTAAGCTGATAAAATGCTGATAAGTGATAAAGTCATTTATCAAGTACAATCATACGATAAGACTTTATTGATCCCTCGCCAGGGAAATTCACTTGTTTCAGCAGAAGCAGAGAGAAAAATCGAGATTCAGTGATCGATAATAGATAGTAAAATAAGTAAAACAGAGTGAATACCACACACACAGATGTGACACAGTACGAGATGCACACACTAATTCCACTATAGTAATATGCACATGGTATGTAGTAATATTTTAGACAAGTATATAATGGTATATAACTGCACAGAGACATTGGATTGTTCTGACTGGACTGCATTGGATACAAACAGGAATTTAATTTGATCTGCAGGTTTTTCCCTGTTTGTGTTTTGGCGGCAGCATGAATACATTTAAAAATGTCACTTCAGGGTTAGGTAGTCTACAATGTTCAGTTGGTTTTATTTTTATATACATTTCTGTCAGCACAAACTCGTGTTTATGTCAAATCAAGAACTGTCTCTTATCTCAATGGAGTTTATGGGACAGTTAATTGAAATCCTCCGTTAATCCTGATTAGGTTTCCAATGTATTCATCAAGATGCTGTAAATAAGACTGGATCAGGAGGATCATAATGTTCTTCTGTTACAGTCTAGACAGACATCGATGCAGACTTTTGTTATATATTATTGTGTGTGTGTGTGTGTGTGTGTCTGTGTGTGTGTGTGTGTGTGTGTGTGTCTAAGTAGATTTTTTTTTGTATACAGCTTTTCTGTAACAACGTTCTTTACTTGGGCATTACGTAAGATCCAGAAAAGCAGCAGTCCTAAAAGATAAAGTGACCACGTGAGCCACGTAGGCTTACATAATAAAAATGTACGCATCACATGCATGTGTGTGGGTGGCAGTTTGAAGCTCAGGAAGCGGGATGTCTGCCCACCACTGTGTGGAGGTCTTACAGACACAAATCTTTAATGGATGAGCAGAGGACGCAAGAATAAAACTGTGACCTCACATGGACAAAATGCGTGTTGAGTGAAGACTCAGTTGTTGACAAAATCACCTTTTGATGAAACATTTCCGATCAAATAAATCTGTTCATTTATCTCAAGTGTTGATTTTGCCGGAGTTGGGTGGAGCTTGACGTTCTGCAGACAAGCAGTAGAGGGCAGTAAAGGAACCATCTCACAGCGAGAAGTCCATCGGGGAAAAGTTCTTCCTCACACATGGCTGAACGTACTTTTGTTTCGGAGCAGCTGGATCAACCTTGTGTCACGCCGGGCAAGTGCGGCCCAGAAATCCCTCATGAGGGATGTAAAAGTGCCACTTTGCACATTATCACATCACTGTCTGTATTCGTGTGTGTCCACAGAGTTACTCCATGGCAGTGTACTTGGTGAAGCAGCAGTCGTCCACAGTGCTGTTACAGAGACTACGGGCGAAAGGCATCAGAAACCCAGACCACTCCAGAGCACTCAGTAAGGACGTTCAGCATTGTTTTTAAAGATCAGACGCACTGGATCGATATCAGGGCCCATGTTTATCTTAGTAAACCGATGATTGATCTATGTTAAATGCAATTTCATTAGAAAATGCCATTGGGCTTTCTTTATATCTTACTCTCTTCATGTTGTCTTATTTAAAAATGAGCTTCACAAGCTGATGTTTACAGATTCCAGAACTGTTTTGGATCGGGAGTCTGTATCAGATGGCTATGAAGAGCTCTTATCTGTATGTGCCCTTATTGTTTTATAAGGGCAGTGTAGTGTAGTGCGTAAGTTACTGCATTTTAGTTTTTTTTGTTTTTTTTTAGTTAGTGTGTCTTTCCCAGACTTTCGTTGTCCCTACTTGTTTGAAACATGTTGCTGGCATCAAATGCTGAATAAGCATATATATAGACAAAGCAACATCAGATATATTGTCTCTGCATTGTTTTCAATTGAGTGCAAGTCAAGTTAATAAGTAAGAGATCACATTCTGGTTTATTTATAATCTACACGGTGCTACGTTTTTTTAGAATCAGGGTGGTAAGCTGCCACACTTCCATTGCTCTTTGTTGATAAAAATCTACAAATGCTATTTATCTGTATATATTTTAGACTGTATAGGAAATGATATAAGAAGAAAGAGGTGCAGAGATTCAGTCAGTCCCTCACAGCGTGAGGTGAATTACAGAAAACTGCCTCATTCATGACCTTGGTTTTATACAAGTGTGAAGGAGGTGCAGACTAAAAGGAGAACAAGAAGAAGTCTTTTGGTTCTCGCTCACTCATGTTCGGATTTCTTTTACTTGTCTCCTGCAGTCAAAGAGAAGCTGACAGCAGACCCGGACAGTGAAATAGCCACGACCAGCCTTCGGGTGTCGCTTCTCTGCCCGGTAAACATCCTCCCTGCTCCTCGTGAATTTAACGCAGTGTTTAGACATCCGTTCACGCAGAGACGTGTCTGTCCTTTCTTTCCCCTGTTTTCTTGTTTTTCTGTGTGCCTCAACACGCCTTTAACTTTGACTTGTGTACGTGATCCACCTGTCAAATTGTCTTGTCTACCCCTATCATCCACCCTTTCCATGTGGGTTCGGCGTGTTTGTGACATTTGTGCTTTCGTATTCCCTCCATCTCACCCCTGCTGTTTGTGACTTCTATTTGCCCTGACTGCACGTGTGTGCACACACTGTGCAGCTGGGGAAGATGCGGCTGATGATCCCGTGCCGGGCGCTGACATGCTCCCACCTGCAGTGCTTTGACGCCACACTCTACATCCAGATGAACGAGAAGAAGCCAACCTGGGTGTGTCCTGTCTGTGACAAAAAGGCCCCCTATGAACACCTCATCATCGACGGGTAAGTCACCCAAACCTCCACCTCCCATTATATAATCCCAAAAAGCAGGAAAAATTGTCAAAATCAATAAAATCTGAACACGTGAATAAAATTGGGCATGTGTAATATTCCTGGTATGGTACAGTGCCAAAATCAGCACTGTTACAGGGAAGAAGAAAGTGCTTAAAGAGGGACGCTGGTGACAAGAATACAGTAACAATGCGTTTACATTTTCCTCTTCGGTGTGTCATGACTTTTTCTCATGTACAGGCACGTTTTCATTTTACTCGTGGGTGCACCGGGATTTATTCTTGTGTTTCAGCAAGTACTCTTTTCTGCCCTTCTCCATGTCCTGCTGGGGAGACACAGGAGACAGGAGCACAGCAAAGCATCAAAAGAATTGCTGCTCGCTTCCTTTCGGCACCCATGTTAGCCACTTTTCAGATCGCGCGTGCTGCAGCCGGCTCGCAATTTGTAGCAATCTTCCCTGCATGCAAATCTGGCGAGAAAACCCACTGAAACAGTGGCAATGCTGTTTGATACTGTGTTTTTATTCCTCAGAGATGAGCACACAAATGGTAAATGGACTTGCATTTATATAGTGCTTTTCCAGTCTACACACTCAACGCGCTTTACAACACTTGCCACATTAGACCACATTCACACACACTGACGGCGGAAGGGTGCTAACTGCACATCAGGAGCAATTTGGGGTTCAGTATCCTGTTCAAGGACACTTCAACATACAGCTCAGCTCAGCCTGGGGGAGCCGGGATTTGACCCAGTGGATCCGACCGTCTGATCACTAGACGACGCGCTCCACCCCCTGAGCTACAGCCGCCCGTCCCCCACTTCCTTTGTAGATTGTCACACAAGCCTATGGTCCTTTTAACTACATAGTTGCAGAAGAAGCCAAGTCCCGCTTATCTGGGACATATAAAGTCTATCCATCAGAAGGGTTAGGGTTGTATCAGCTCTAGGTGTGATTAGAAAAGCGCAGAAGAGCAGACCTGACCGTGACCGGACTGACTGTGCAGAGACATGCCTGCCAGCAGTCAGTCCGCTTTCTGCTGCATCTTGCGGTCGTCCGTATGTCTTCTATGCAGTCTCAGTTATTTTGACAAACTCAGCTGTTACACTATAATTACTAAATAGATGCCTGCCTTTGTCTTTTAACGGCAATTAAGAACATTTTTAAAAGCTTTTCCCCATAGTGGCAAATTAGAGTAAATGCATAATTACTTCTGAGTGTCTGCACAAAGTTCAGATGTTGTCCTTTGAAAGGAGATACGGCACCTGTCTGTAACGGATACACTGTAATCTATTTAATGTTTCATCTGAAAATGAAAGGCTTCACAGAAAACATGTCACATGTAGTTTGAAAGGACAGAACATCGGTCTCATCGGCATCCTGCGACTTGAAACGCAGAATGTTTGTTGCTTGCTCCTTTAGGGAGGCCAGCAGCAGCTTAGATTCACAGCAGACACGACCTCGTAGCTTTAAAGCCTGCAAGTGATCAGTGTATAAGATGAAAAGATAGACTGCTGGAGTGTTCCTTCAACTCACTGAAGTATTTTATGTGGACAGAATGTTGATGTTAGAATTCCTTCAAAGTGTAGCATCTTTTTCACTCAGCGTTTGTTTAGAAAATACAGATTTATCTGTGTGTTTGTGCGCATTTCCCCGGATGTGTTTGTGGATGACGTGTGTGTTTGTCCTCAGGCTTTTCGTGGAGATCCTCAACAGCTGCACGGACTGTGACGAGATCCAGTTCAAGGAGGACGGCAGCTGGGCCCCGATGAGGTCTAAGAAGGAAGTTCAGGAGGTCTCCTCTGCCTCATATAACAACGGGCTGGACGGTGAGACATGTCATGGGGGTGACTGGGGGACAGAGTGTGGGGGAGGGTAAGACACAAAGGTTGCTGCGATATAAAAGTGGCGAGGGAAGGCTGGAAGTAATTACATTAGGATTAAAGAGACGCGGTAAGAAGAGGGAGGACGTGCGCCCCCTCCCCCTCTGTGTTTATGAAGTGTCGGTTTTAATTTGGTAAGGCATCAATCACAGCGGCTCTGAGTAAACTGCCTGTCTCCATAGTAACATAGTGTATCTCACACGAGGGTAGAGGAAATTGTACACATGTTCATTTTAGCATTCTTGAAGCGTTCAGTAGTGCTCTGCTTTTTACTTTCCCACCACAAAAAAAGCACAAACTAAAACGTCCCTGCTGCTCTCCAGCTTCATGTCGGACGTCCGCAGGCTCAGATCAGCGGAGCTCCTCGTCGTCCAGCCACAGCAACGGCAGCAACAGCAAGAAGGTGGAGGTGATCGACTTGACGCTGGACAGCTCCTCAGAGGACGAAGGACAGGACTCGCCGCCTCCCCCGCCGCCGCCGCTGCCACCGCTGCCTCCTCCGCCCAAAAGAGCGTGTCCCTCTATGTCCCCGACCTCGCCGCCCGTCATCAACAAAGGGTCAGCCACACTGCGACACTGTGATCTCGTCTCCACACGCAGTTTGTGTTTCATTAAATGGGGAAATGAGGCTCCTTTTGCCGGCTCACATAATTATCTAGATGTTAAATGATTCATGAGTTGTTGCAGTTGAACTCAGAAGTATCTGAGAGAGGAACACTTAATCTGTTTGTGTTTCTGCACAAACTGCGTCACGAACAGAGGATTTAAGTTCAACCAGGAATAATTCCACACGTATAAACTTTCAGCCAAACACACCTTATAGAGTAGAAAATAAAAGTCCCCCCAGTTTATTTTGGATGCTACGTAACTCAAAGAGCTCTTCTGCATCTTGAATCTGCATGAAACTCAGCTGGTTAAGTCATCTATCCAGAAATATTAACAACTGAGTTAAAAAAATGTATCTCTTGTTCATCGAAACTAAAGTAGAAACAAGTCGCAGCGAGAAATGTCCACTTACTGACTTCACAGATTCTGTTGTGTGCGCTGCTAACGACAGATGAAGCCTAAAGATTGTGCTGTTGATTCATTAATAAATCAACTAATTGCTGCAACTTTTATTCACACCTCTGACTCGATTCTTTTGGCAGCTGAGGCTAAAAATAAAACACTAAATCTGTTTTTCTGCACATAAGTGTCATGGACAGTTTGAGTACCAGCCAGTCATCATTCCATGTGTATATAGAATGATAAGATCGAGTTAAGAGCTTGGTAAACGTCTCAGGATCAGGAAGGAATGATGGACATGCAGTGAGGTGAAACATTTCTGGAGCCAGCGGCCGCTCCAACCTGAAAACTCTATTGAAGATTTTGAAGTCAGTTCTCTGAAACTTTTAACAGAGACATCTGTCAAATTAAAATGCATTCCGTGCAGAAGCTGCTGCTGTGTCATTTGACTTTAATGAACCCTGTGACTGTTATCGTTCTGACATTTGTGTTTTGGGGTCAGCACAGCAGACGAGCTCCCCTGTGACAGGAAATAAGAACCTGATTATACATTTAGAGTCCTCTTTAACTTCTTCATCTCTGAAGCTCCTCCTCTGTGTCTTCCTTCAGGGTGTTGAACCTGCACCACCAGGCGTCCCCAGTGAGCCGCACTCCCAGCATGCCGGCTGTGGACACCAGCTACATCCCTCCTGTCCCCCCGCTCATCCAGGACTACAGACCCTACTATCACACCCCCAACGACCTGTCAGGTAAACACCCCCAGACTCGAGTTGACTCGGAACAGTGTTGGGTAACACTGCTAATTACAAGATTACAAGATTACTGCCATTAAAACATAACCTGTTACTTACTGCCTTATCTACTGAGGAAAGTAACGTGTTTAAGTACTTCAGAGTTAACAAAAATTACAGTAAAACCCCTTCGTCTCTTGTACGCATGTCAGTTATATTGTCCAGACAGTGTGTCGCAAACTGTACATGCTCCTTTGAGTGTATTGACCTTACCGTCATTTTATAGCCTTCTTTACAGCCCACAGTCTGTAACCCAGAAAACTGATGAAATGGATGATGGACGCAATATAACATTTAAAGCTCTTTATTTTGCTAACAGTCTGACAGCGAACTGGGCAGAGGCAGGCAGTGTTCGGCACGGCGGTTTCAATGTGAAAACAATACAACAACTTAAGGACAACTTACATTTCACCGTAATGTTCTCTGGGAATATTTCCACAAATGTATCGCTGTCCTCTCTGCCATCTCGCTGCACTGAGTTGGCTAGCTATGCGTTTGCACCCACACAGCTGTAGGTTTACCATCAGCTGACACAGCCATGTGCTGAGCAGCAGGACAGAAACAGAAACAGAAACAGAGAAAATGCTTCTGGGATTAAAAGCGTTACGTTACTCGTTGCAGCAAAATGTTATTTAAGTACTCTGACGTTTTACCCACAAGTCACAGCTCGGGAACACTGACTTGAGCGATTTTAGTTCTCATTGTCGAAACCTCGGATAGAGTAAAAAGAATTGAAAGATGAAAATAAGCATGGAGAAATAAAAAGAGGGGAAATAGCAACGGGACAAAATGAAGTAAATGCATTCATGTTTAAAAATTAATAAATGAGTTGATAAAATGGGGAAATAAATAGGAAAGCGAATGTAAAATGTAAAGAAATACAGAAGCAAATTGAAACACATTTTATAATTTCTGTTGTTCATTGAATAGATTATTTGTTTCTTTCCCTTTATTCATATTTTGTCAGTATCGGTCCTCCATACACAATACTTTAACCTTCAAACACACTTGTATTTGTTGTTGCTATTCTCCACTGACTGTGTGTCTACTTGATTTGCAGAGTTGAACTTCTTCTCGTTTCTTCAAGGCGACAATCATCAGGTACGTACATGAGGTGATGTGAGCGTGTTTCATTTTAAAATAAAACAAGAACTCAAAAAGTGCCAGAAAAACAAAAGCTGAAGCACTTGGTGTTCGTTCACAACAGACTCTCTCTCCACAGTGGACGGCGATGAAAGCTCCCTCATGCAGAGCCACAATTTAGAGAAACATCTTTGAAACCTGACATTTGGTCAGAATTGTCCATAAATTGTCCCAAAACCTGCTGGTACACAGTGTACCTGTTGGATGTCTGCTAGAGAGCACTAAATGTCATCATCCTTCCTGTCTGATTGTGTCTGTTAGAGCTATTTAAGGAAGAGCGACACATTTAACAGTCTTCAACCCGCAGTTAACTGGTGGCTCGTGTCTCTGAGGAAGTCGAGTATGAATACAGACGCCTCTTCACTCTTTGCTCCCTTCAGGTTCCGTTATTCAGGTTTTTTTTCTCCCAAATTACAAAATAAAACAACATTTTTTCCACTCACTCTGAGTGGTGGAGTATCCAGCTGCTCATATAGTTTTGAGGTTTCCCCTGAGAGAGACTGGAATTTCATATGTGGTTCACACAGGATTGAAAAATTGCATTTAAAAAATTCAACAGTAGCTACGTTTCCAGAATAAATTCCCCTGCTATTCTGGTGAGTCCACAGACGTCACCGCGGACAGTTTTTATGTGAGCCACTTCCTCCCGAGGAAATAGAAGACTGTCGGCAGTGTTTTCTGTGCATTAAAGGGACGGCGCTTCCTATTTTTATGTGCTATTTTTATAATGCTGTGAGCAGAGCACCGTTAAATTGTGGAGGCAGAAATCAAATTAAACCCAAACTACCTGCACAGCTGGATACCACGAGAGATTAGTAAGTACATATTTTTGGGTTTCATCGCATTTCTATGGATTACATCAATTTTCAGCAGTGAATTCAGTCACCGGAAGCTCTATTCAGATTGGACTAGTTTCACCAGGGGATTTGATTCAGAAATTACTCTGCATGTCTTGAAGGGATAAGCAAAGTCTGTATTTTACCCAGATTTACTGATATTATGTCCCAGATGTGACTCCAGAGCCCCGCCAAACATCAACTCTCAGTATCCACATTAATGATATGTGTGCATCAAGCATAGATACACATTTGCAGCTCATGTAGATGCAGTAGCAGAGGCTTTGTGGCTGTGCTTTAAGCAACATGATGTACGTTTTTCACCCTGCTTCAACATCACGTTGATGGTGCAGTGAATCATAATAAGGTGAATTGTGTCTCTGTCACTTGTTTCAGCTCTGTGTAACCTTATTGAGAGGGCAGGATCACAGCGTCACACACATGTTGACTTCAACACATAACATAGTTATGATGTCGTGACTTCTATTTGTAGTCAGCAGCTACATTATGTCTGATGATGTATGATTTGTATTTACAGTTTTTGTATTTACTTTGGTGTTGCACTCAGAACCTATGGGGGGCGCCAAATCACACAAAATACCAGTTTCTACATAAATCTGCTTTAAATATGAAAAAACAGCTGTTTTACTCTGTCGTCAGTCATTATAAATGCCAATTAAGTTCAGAGGGACCACGTTTATATCTGTTTATGTCAGACAAAAATGAACCATGCAGTCCAGAAACGATGGCACTTTCTCAGCTTAACTGTAGTTGCACTATTTTATAACTAAACACATCGTGTGCCTTTGTTTACATTTCGAACTAGAGCTTACTAGAGGAAAGATTTAAAATTTAAGATTACTTTTTTGAATTTGAAAATTATCAACAGGTAGTTTAATGAATTATTTGTTTATTACTACTTATTACTGAATCGATATTGAAGCATTTAAATCAATATTGAATCGAATCGATATTGAATCGAATCGTGAGGTTCTTAACAGTACCCAGCCCTAATAAATGTGATTATGTAACAAAGTTAATCATCTCTTGAAGAGGACTCTGTGATTATTTTTTTCCAGCCGAGTATTTTTACATATAGAATAAGTTTTAATCCAGAATCGATTAAAATTAGATCAGCTTTAATCATTGTGGTTGTTTTGGTCTGCTGAATAATTCTTCCAGACATTTTTCTATTGTGCAGCCACCATGTGTGTGTGGGACGGTAGATTGTTTGGATTTATCGGTGAGCTGAGTAGATTCTTATTAGCTCTGCCATCATCGTAATGTGCTTTTAAAAGTTCATTAAAGTTGCATTTGTTACAAAACTCTGGTGCAGTCAGCCTCATTACCGATAGACTTTAATGACATTAGAGTATAGCTAACTTGCTTCATTTACTACTTAAACACACACACACACACACACACACACACACACCACACACACACCCCTTGTTGTCCTGGTTCTCTATGTTCTAATGTTTTTTCTGATCATTTTAAAGGTGCGGTTTGTAAGAAAAGTTGATTTATGAGTCTCATTCCCAACTCTTCTAGAACTGACGCTTTGGGATTGTAGGTTGTTTCAGCCGCCACCCCAGAGCGTCAGTTTTTGAGGAGTTGGGAGTGAAACTACAAAAATCAACTTTTCTTACAAATGGGTCCTTGAATGTCACATTTTGTTTTTCTGTCCTCTTTTGTTGTGTTTTTTAAATATATTTGTAAAACTCTGTGTTGCTGCGCGTCTTTGCTGGGTCTCCCTTGTAGAATCAAACAAAAATCCTTCATCTGAATGTGACTAAAGTGGTCAAATAGAGGCTGAAAAAGATAAATGAATAAATGAAAAATTCTTCTTCTAGTGTGAGGACCTCTCCGTGACCTCTGGTGACTCCAGCAGCCTCTACCAGCAGCTCACTTCCGGCTGTCTTGTGTATCTCCCACAGCATTACAACATGGTGATGGCGGCAGCGGCCGCCGCTTCAGCCTCGGACGACCACGAGCTGCTGCTCAACCGCTTCCTGCCCTACAGCACCTCCTCCTCCTCCTCCTCTAGCTCCCAGCTGTTCCTCGACCAATCGGGCGCGTCCTCAGCCTCTTCGCTGAACGTGCCCACCAACGGGGCGAGCAACTCGGGTAGCGCCAGCAGCCTGGTCTCCTCCAGCAGCCTCCGCGACACTCACTCGTCCTCACACTCCTCACACACACATCCCGGGGTGGTGGCCAGCCGGAGCAGCACTGAAGCAGCCGTGGCAGCTATTTACGGCGGGATACCTGACGTTATATCGTTGGACTGACTCAAGGCGGGTCGAGGCTACCCTTTGGGCCCGGCTTCGATCTAGTAACAGACTTTTTGACTGCAGGGTAAAGTTTTGATCCAGAAACTACACTGGCCCCAAGTCATCAAACTCAGTCGTAAAGACAAGAGCACCAATATTTAGACAGTTCCCTTCACTAGACTGACCTGAGAACAGCTCTGAGTCATCACTGAAAGGGTCAGCTGTGACATTGTGTTGGTAAACTGACTCCAGATCAGAAACCTGTCCAGCGTGTGAACCCTGCGGCACAAACAGCAGAGATGCTACCTGAACAAAAACACAGCGGAGGACGGCTCTTTTTTACAAAAGCGAGGAGCGGCACCGTGTACAGAGAACAAAATCTATTTTCCTCTTTTACTTTTGTATGTTAAATCGGGACATTTCAGTCTAGTGAGCTGCTTCAATCGCTGTTTTTAAGTGGACGACTGGAGGTTGTTTTTCTGTTTCTCTCACAGATGCTTATACATACGCCCGTCGCCATGTGCTCGTCGTTTCTTCTCTTTTAGCTCGATCCTGCGTTTCCATTCTCACCTCCTCAGTATGAGCCTCTCCTTTTTTCTCTCTCTCTCCTGCTCGAGCTCACTTTTTAAATCATGGTGTATTATTTCTCTATCCAATGACAAGGACTTTTCAGACACTGAATTTACAGTTTATTCATGTACTAATAATTTTATTATGCTTTTTAAGTTATGTATGATATTTAAACAGTTAGAAATTATATATATATATATATATATATATATATATATATATATATATATATATATATGTATATATATATATATATATATGCATTCCTTTTGACCTTCAGGTTAATGCTGTGGGGAGTGTGCAGGTGGAAATTAGCCATTTTCGGTTTTTAATTTTCACTCTCTGATTTCCAACTCCTTACAAAGACTCTGCCGGCGTACAGCATTTAGAAAAGGAGACTTTTAGACTATTTATACTTGCCAATTAAGAGTTTGGAGCTGGAAGAGTTTTGTTTTTATTTTTCGCGCAATGCCAAAAATAACATATGGTACCTATGAATTATCACAATAATCAGAGTGCAGTTGGATCTGTGTGCCACAGTGTTCTCAGTCTGAAACTCAAACTGTGTCCTTTTGTCTCTCGTCTTCTCAGATTTGTGCTTTTGACCGTCGGCAAGGAATCATCGTAAATAATCAAGCTGTTGTAGCAGCGTCGGAGACAGGCGACCTCGACGCGTAACCACGTTCAAACTAGTGCCTGTTTGTGAGCATGCTTCACAGCGTGCTCGGGGCGGAGTTGTCAAACTCAAAAGAATGTCTTAAATGGTCACACATAAACTTTATCTTTGGGGAACTGCTTGTAGAAAAGCGTAGAAGAGTGAAAGCAGACAGTTTAGTGCCACCATGAATGAAGGGGTGTCGAAATGCCAACTTAGACCGAGCACAGAGCCAGCCGGGTTAAAAATACATGAGCTGTCTGTGACTTAAAAACCCTTTGTGTTAGTCGGCGTATGATGTGGAAGTGTCAAAGCGAGTCAGAGGTTTGGATCTCGATGTTGTTGCCATCCAGCTGAAGTTTGCTCATGAATGTATCGTATAATTTAGAGTGGACACACTTTTGCTCTTTAACAGTCACATGCAGTGAACCTGGGACCCCTTCTGCCCCATCAGCCCCCTGTGTGTCCTTCAGACTTTCCCAGCGTCCCCTCTGATCAACCTCTCCCCGATGTTCCACCACGATGAGATAATCGCTTGGGACAGCCGGCGCCATCACCTCACATCCCCGTCCTGTTCTTCAGAAACTGACTGGGAGACGTCCTAAAATGACTCCTCCTCCCCCCCTCTCATTCTGACAGCCGGAACAAATCTCGTGTATTTCTCGTGTTGTGCAGTATTTTATTTATTTTGTATTCTTATTTCTATATATTATATTTTTGCAAAAGGTTTGATTTCTCGTGGATGCGTGTGTGAGAGTCACTGTCACTCGAGAGCTGTTGTGTTATGATTTTATTTAATATGCGTTTTATAATTCTTTCTATTCTATTATATCTCCAAAAAAGGTACCATTTAGTTATTCATTGTGGAGATACCTGTGTGTATCCTGGGAGCTGACACGCCCTTTTTAAAAAGGGCACAACACACATGCTTATTTAATGCACAATGAGTCATGATGATTTAGAGTATGAGTTAATCACAGAGGTGTTATGAATTCCTGTTGCCTGCTATGAAGAAACGCCTAATGGATCATTAAATATTGATTAACTCACAGCTAATTTGGTGGCGTGCTTAAATTTTTAAGCCACCAAATTAGCTCCAGCCCAGTCTCACAGAGAGAGGAAGTACGAAACTGTTTCTATCAAACTGGAAGTCGTATGCAAACGTTAACGTGTCGCAGCACGACCGACGGGAGAGTTGGCAGATTACCATCAGATTCCTGACTGAATATAAAGGCTGAGCTTACAGCTGCATTAGTATGGAGGCCTGGAAGTGCCAAAGTAAAAAATTAGGAATTCAGATAATTATCAATAATTTAATTTATATGCCATTAAAAGCACTAAAAAGTCATATTAGGAATAAATGTAGACATTTGTAAGATGTGATATACGTTGCTTGCTTTTGTATTTATTTCCCTTTGTAATAATTCCCCTATTTATTTGCTTCTAATTTAGTCTTCCATTCTATTTACTAGTTTATTGACGCATTATTTCTCTTTGCACTCCCCCCCTATTTATTTTCCCAAACGTGTTTATTATCTCGTCTTCCTTTTAGTTTTTCTTTATACAGTTCTGCATCAACAAGCAGACGTGGAGCCGTCATTCGAAGTGGTTACCTTCAAGAGTGTGTAGATCGACTGCTGCTCTCACATTCAGTGGCCGTCTGAGAGTCTCAGACTCACCAGAATATAATACATAAATCAATGAATTTAAAGTAGAAAAAAATTATTAGGAACAGTTGGGGAAAATTACACAATAGATAGGAAATTAATACAAAGGTAAAGCATCAATTTACTGTATGTCACATTTGATATATACAGTCTACTTTATCTTTATCTTTGTTCATTTAATGGCACATTCATTTATCTATAGTCGTTTATTTGGTCTTGATTTTAGCAGTTTGAATCCTCCCTGAGTTAGCAGCTCGCTCAGTCTGTTCACCACTGTGGTCCAAAATATCTCAACAACTGTTGGACAGATCATGAAGTGTTTGTTGGAGTTTTGTTCTCTTCAGACTTTTTGTTGTGCCAGAAACCTTCACTCTGCTTTTCCTCCAGACCTCAACTTGTCTGATATCTTCTGGCGTCACACCTGCAAAACTGTTCCCATCCCTCTCAGTAATAACTAGCGACTGTTAGCATGTCGACAGTTCAAACAGTATACCTGCTTAACGTCTGCATGGTAGCATCCCAGCGGTAGCAGTTAGTACAGCCTTACGCAGCTGTTAGCATGGCTATTATGACGTATGCTTGAGATTCTTGATCATTCGTCCCTGTTTATCCACTTGCACCTTTGATTTTGGTTGTAGTTTGCAGTGCAAAAGGCTCATTTGCCATCTTATAAATGGGACACAGAGACCACTGGCGTCACACAGCACCATGCAGATGTTCACATCTGACTCAGTCTGATAAAACAGCTTCGTAGGCTGATTAAATATGTGAGTCTGCATTTCTCTAAAGAAAACCATGTGTCCAAATTTGGTGGTTTTGAATTTCCCAGATACTTTTGTGAGTGGAGAAAAATCTCCCACTTCTTTAGCTAAATAAACCACTGAAGGACTCTGTGGGTTCGCTACAAATACTTGGTCACAGTGGAAATCAATGTTGTTTTCTTAGCTGGTGCAGGGTGGAGGTTTTGGACATGCATGATTTTCATAGAACCGGGATCATATATAACATATTTGGTGACATGAATGAAAGTATAACTAATCAGACAAAACCACAGTGAGTTAATCATGTCCACTCGTGACACATCGTGGCTCATGTATCATTCAAAGCATGTGTGTTTGCACCTTCAGTGCAAAGTGTAACCCCGACACTTCACTGATTAAAAGTCGTTTCACACCGGTGCGATACGAACATGCGGCACGGATTCGCGGAATATCCGTGCAGCAATGTTCCGCATGTAAATCATGCACACTGAGTCCGGTGCGAAATGTTCGCATTCTTGTGTCCTAATTTCGCACCTAACGAAAAAACGTCGCGGTTCATTATCTGACAGGAGTGTTCAAGCTCTTCAGCACCCACAGAGCCGGCTAATAACTCAAAGTAATGACTGTATTTCCAGCGAGAAAACACACATCTCTCTCCTCCCTCCATTGTTGTTTACGTTTGTGTCGCTGCATGGTGTTACACGTGAGTTTTCCTCATGCTGAAAACGTGACTTGTCGCACACGTGACGTCACTCCCCGAGACGCAAGAAGAAAGCAAAAGTGTATATTTTTACTGAGGAAAATGACAAAAATAATAGTAACGCACAGCTTTAATCTGATTACTGGTATGGAAATATAATATATCGTTACTGCAAAAAGTGGTCAGATTAGAGTAACGCGAATTGTAGTTGAGAACGTCATTTATAACAGCCCAAGTATTAAAAAAAATGTCGGGTTTAAATCGGGCTCGGGCTGATAATTACAGTTAATGTGTCGGCCGGGCCGGACTCGGACACAATTGAGTCGGGTCGGGCTTGATTTTTTGGGCCCGATAAGCTCTAGCTGGGACACCAGAATTAGCTCATTTATCAGATAAATCATTTGCTTTGTATGATGTCACTTCCACTCTACAAAGCAAACGATTTCATTGGTCAAGCGTGTAGTTTCGCAGACGGAATTCCGCAGACGACAAAGTGGCTCCGGAGATTTTTTTTGCCGCACGAAAGTTCCGCCCTGGTGTGCAAGCTCCCATTATAACCCATGAAATCATTTTTTATACATTTCCGTGCGAATAATCCGCACGGTAATTCGCACTTGGTGTGAAACGGCTTTAAGTCAGTTCTTTAGTTTCCATCATGTTAGTTTGAATATTAATCACCAGTATTCAGAGACCTGGCGAGGCGGTCACAGTTAAGGAATGCACTCGATCAAGATTTAATTTATTTAAACGACTTCTTCTTTCCTCACGTTTGCCACGAGCTCCATCATGTTGTCCAACATTGTTAGTTTCCTGAGGGAGAATCAGTTGTTATTCAGCTGTTTCCTTCCTTCTTTTTTTCACTCTCCACTAATTGGCTCCACTTTTTTGTAAGAACTCAGATTCCATGCGGGGAGAGAGAAGCTCTTCTCACGCCGTCTCGAGTTACAGTCACAGGTGTGAACAGGCTCGCAGTGTTTTCACAGCATTTCTGCAGCAGATTATGTGTTTGCTGAACTCTGTACAAGATGAAGTGAATGGAATGAGGCCACTATGATCAGTTACTCTTAACTGTGTTTTCAAAATCTGCAAAGGCGACCTGGATCGAGCAGCTCAACTCTTTGGCTGTTAGTGATGAAAAAGGAACAGTTCAGCCAAAGATGGAGATTCAGGCATTATCTACTCACCTTCATGCTGATGAAGTCAGGTGATGATTCATAGGAAAACAGTGTTACATCATTGTCCCGAACAAGTGAAAGTGATGAGGAGTGGTTCTAAAATGTAAAAAAAAATACGACCCAACAAGCAAAGTGGCTCCGTTCAGCTCATCGAGCCCTCAGGGTGAGCGCCAGGCTTTAGTGGAAAAACTGTGTAATTACAACATAAAAAAGACGCGTACAGGAGTGTCACAGGCTCTCCTAACTGACTCGTGTCACTGTGATAATTTGCTTAAATTAACATTTGGAGAGTTTAAAAGAGCCACACAGTTAAATAATTTCATCCCCATTCAAGTTAGCCATGAGCCCAAACCCAAAGTTTCATCTTTATGCTCCACTGAGCAGCTTTCTTGGAGATGAATGTGACTCCACGGATCTGACAACATTTTTGTTAGATTCATGAGAGTAATCGTTGGAAGCCCGAGGTCACAAATTGATTTGAAAAAAAGTTTTTAATGGCATGGGCATTTGGTCAAACTTGCATCCTCTTCAGACGGGGTATGCACCAACAGTTTTAGCTTAGCAGCTCTGAGACAAAGTTTAAATAGAGTCTTTCAAATCCATTTTCAAATCCAAATCCATTTTTGCTCAGTTGTTTTGTTGTTTTATTTCGAGTCCACATCTCCTTCAGTTCTTTAGGAGAATGCTGCAACACTGTTTTGCTGTGAAGCTCCAGAAATGTTACGTTGATTATGAAACTTCACCAGATTTTCCATCAGCATCTGGTCAGCAGATAATGACTGAACTTCTCAATTTTGTTTGAACTTTTCCTTTAGCTTAACTGGTTTGTTTTGTTCAGATCGACACTCGCAAACAAACTCATGAACGACTCCTTTGGTTCTGTATTTTTTTAACACAGCTCTGTGTGGGTTTGTACTCCTGAACGACTCGTCCTTCGGCCCGGTGGCTGTTTGCAAAACAAAGAAGTTGACCCAGAAGTTAACGTGGCTCTTAATGCACGACTGCATCGTACAGAAGCAGGATTTGGGATTCACTGCTGCTCGAGAATCGATTTAACTCGTTCAAAAAGAATGATTCGTACACAAATCTAACATCATCACCACTTGTACATGATGTCTCAAAAGGGAAAAGTCAGCAGTGTGTATATTATGTCTGTATGGAAGACTGAACCTTCAGATCCAAACGTGGGTGTTTGATGTCCGTTTGTATGCTTTTTGTGTGTCAGTTCAGAGCGAGAGAATAAATTAATTTATATATTTTTTAGAAAATGAAAGCTGTACTATTATTAAAATACAAATATTAAAAGGACTGTGGCCAATAAAGAGTCTTACACAACTGAAATAATCTCCAAGTCAGACTCAAGTCGACGTGTGCACTCACTGCCTTAAAACATTCACAGGTTCTGTTTCACAGCTCCAAGCCGAGAAAAATCATAAAAAGGCTTTTCAAGGAGGGCGAGGAGAAGACGGTGTACAGTAGACCCCTGTCAGTTTGTACAAATATACTAAGTGAAAAAAAAATATTTATTACCTGCATTGGAAGAAATTGTTTACTTATTGAATGTTACCTGTTTATGTAGAAAAGTTTAGATGTAATAAAATGCATTCTGTTACATCTCTGTGTTTTCTTTTTTTAAAAGATGAGGTTTAACATGTTGACACCAGGTGGCAGCAGAGGGACGTTCTGATCAGCTCACCCTTCACTGTGGTGGCACAAAACCAATTACGCACGCCTTGTCTGCTCCACACGGTGCCTTCCTGGCGCTGACACGAACTCTGCTTAGCTGATCATCTGAAATCATTGATTAGGGGGTTATTTTTAGATTCAGAGTGATGGAGATGGAGATGGGGAAGCCGCGCGCTCCAAGGAGCCTCCATTACGCGCAAGACGGATGGACGCATCAAACCTAGTATAAGCCAATGAACACCTCAACCCGACCGTTCCTTTCACCCTGTCACAGCTGAGAGCGGTGGTGTTGGATGATCATAAGTAGGGAGGAGGGGAGATGGCAAGAGGGTGGGGTGGATTCAGACGGAAGAGCTGGAGGCATCGTGCGCTTCTCACTAATGTGGCACTCCAAGATCCAGCTGCGTGTACACATGTTTCACTGACCAGATTATCTTGAGCTATCTGTGAAACTGCTGGAATTATGGATGAAGAGAATGAAAGTATTTGCTTGAACAGGTCACTGGTGGAGATGGACTGCTTCAGCAACCTGGAGGACATCGACGTGTCCGCTGACGGGAGTCCGATCCTGAGATTCCTCATCTGCCTGGTTTACTCTGTAGTGTGCGCTGCGGGACTCGTGGGCAACCTGCTGGTGCTCTTCTTCATCAGGGTCAAAAAAGAGAGGAAGAAGTCCAAGATGAACTTCTACGTGCTCAACTTGGCGGTGACCGACCTGCAGTTCGTGCTCACCCTGCCTTTCTGGGCCGTGGACACCGCGCTGGACTTCAGCTGGCCTTTTGGAGACGCCATGTGCAAAATCATCCTGTCGGTCACAGTGATGAACATGTACGCCAGCGTGTTTTTCCTCACTGCCATGAGTGTGACCCGCTACTGCTCGGTGGCCTCGGCTCTGAAGAACAGAACCGTGCACCACTCCTGCTCCACCAAGTTGATCTGCGCGATTATTTGGACACTGGCGACTGCGGCAACTGCGCCCACGTCGATTTTCTCCACTGTCAGCAACGTAACCGGAGAGAAACTCTGTCTGCTGCGGTTTCCCGGGGGTCAGTACTGGCTGGCAGTTTATCACATTCAGAAAATAGTTGTAGGTTTCGTGTTGCCGATGTCCATCGTGTCCATCAGCTACATCATGCTGCTGCGGTTCGTCCGCAACCGGAGTATGAAAACAAGCAACCCCAAACGGAGATCCCAAGTTACAAAATCCATCACTATTGTCGTGCTGTCCTTCTTCGTGTGCTGGATGCCGAACCACGCTATCACTTTGTGGAGCGTGCTGGTCAAACTGAACGTTGTAAACTGGGACAAAGCGTACTACATAGTGCACACATACGTGTTCCCGCTGACCGTGTGTCTGGCGCACACCAACAGCTGCCTGAACCCGATTATTTACTGCCTCATGAGGAAGGAGTTCAGGAGCAAACTGAAGGATCTGATACACAGAGGATAGTGTGTGTTTTTGGAGTTTACTGATGATCCGACAGAGCGCGTAATGTTTGCACAAATTATAACCAAGACGCACCGAGTGCGCACGACAAATGAGGGACGAGGCAAGAGAGGAAACGAGTCAGAGAGCAAAATAAGGACAAACAACATCTTGTCAAGACTGTTTACTCGATTTTACTTTTGGAAAATGTGACTTTCAGTTGCGCTTTTTCGTCTTTAAACGCGTGCGTAAAGTGGCAAATGTTATTTAAAGAAACTATAGCTAGTTCAGGGATTTACACAAATTAATCGATTATTTTGTGAAAGATTATTACACACTTGTGACCACTGTGGCATTACATGTTAAATAACTATTAGGAGTGATGTATCTCTAGTCCACAGTCTCAGTGATTGCGTGCGTAATTGCTCATTACAGTGAACTGCGCATTGGTGTGCTCGCGTTAGAGCTGAGAGCGCTTCTGTAAATGTCTAAGCTAAAAATGTACAAAGTGTCTGATAAATGTGATTATAAGACAATCATGGACCTCATCATCGACTGGAGAAAAAGGGGGTAAGTTAAAGGTCACGTTGCTAGGACGTGAATATTGACCTCAGTGTGCCAAAATCAAGAGTTTGGGTTAAGAAAACAACAAAGTGTATGACATAAGATCGCTGTAAATACGCAATAAAACTGTGTCTTTAATGTGTCATAATAAATACATACTCAAGCTGCCACATGGCTACGTTTTCCTCATAATTAAGGGTGCAATATGTAGAACTGGCCTCCTGTTGAATTCATACAAAGAGGGGGCAGCATGTCACCAGAGGAACTGTTGCTGCTCAGTTAGTTTGCTCAGTTAGTTGTGCCGCTAGTGGACCAGACTTTTCAATGGGAGTGCTTGGGGCAACTTAACAATATGTCAAAATCACTATTTTTAAAACACTAAGAAGGCTCGACACAACATGAAACTTTGCTTGTAGTATCACCAGGGTCTCTACACATGAACACAAGCATTGAGAACATTGTTTACTAAAAAGAAAGTTTTTGAACAACTCACGATAGCATTAGCTTGTTCCGCTGGCCACTGTCATGGCAGCCGAGAACTATCGATCTCAGAATGGATGTAACCTGGAGGACATTTAAGGTGGAACGCTCCTAAAGCTTAGTTCCATATAAATGCACGGATAATTTGTTGTTTTGTCATCAGTGAAAAACAATATTGACCTTGAAGTTGAAAAAGGAGCCTCATATAAGAAACAATACTAAAATCAAAAGCAGGAAAAGTCACGTGAGATCTCGCATCACGTTGTTGCCAGAAGACAGTAGTTCCACCTTAACTCTCCTCCATGTTGCATCACATTAGGAGATCGATATTTCTCGGCTGCCATGACGGCGGCCAGCTGAGCAAGCTACTGCTAACTTTCTTTTTAGTAACTCTGTGTACACAAACAATATTCTCAATGCTCTTGTTCATGTGTAGAGACCCTGGTGATACTACGAGCAAAGTTTCATGTTGTGTCGAGCCTTCTTAGTGTTTTAAAAATAGAGATTTTGATGCTATCGTAAAAGTGCCCCTAGCATTCCTATTGAAAATTAGTTTGACCCCAAAACAAAAATACGGTAAATCTTAAAAGTGCCTCTTTCGCCGCAAATATGCCTTTATACGAAGGTTTGACTCAGGAACATTCACAAAAAAAGCCTAGGTTGCATTTTGGCGAGAGTTTTGCTTTAAGTAGATATCTCAACAAAACACATAGACGTCAAAACTCTATTCTCTTCACATTCTGTCGTAATCTAGCATTGGTACATATCACACCTTTAACAATTGATGCACACGAGTCCAACCCTCACAGGTGGTAACATTTGACGATAGGATCTGAGTTATGAGTCATCTGGCTGCTTCGGGTCTCACTAACCTGCACATAAACTTTATGGGCTCAGCAGTCATCAACATGTGAGGCAGGTGGACAAAACAGACATAATGGATTTTATGCTCAACGCAGAGCCGTCTGATAGAGAACGGTGGCTGTATGCATGAACGAGCACCACATTAAGGCCTGACTGAATGGGTTTGGGAGCTGCAGCACACGTGAACACACAGCCGGATGTTGTGTGGGTGCATTCATATGAGAAACTAGGCTTCATTAATGTGTGATAGGAAGGAGACGGTCTGCAGACGTGGACTGAATTGAACAGAGCGAAGGACAAACAATTTCTATTTTATGGATAGAAGAATTTAAAGGGCCAATCGATCTGTTTTCTTTATTTTAGGTTTACTGATTTGGCCGTTTTGGTGAAGTTGCACTGGTTTAATTTAGAAATGTAAAAGTGCATCATGTAGTTTTGGAGAATACATTTAAATGTGAAGAGAAAGATCTTCATCGCCTAGACAAACTAAATTTACCAACTCTCTTTCTGATCTTAAAGGAAAAAACAATTTATACTGTTTTAATGTGTTTATATGTGGCGGACCCTGCCGCCTCTCTAGCTTCAATCAGTGTTCTGGGACGTTATTTTCCTCTGAGAACAGCTTGTTCATTCAGTTACAGAAAAAAAAAATATGTCTGAGTTCACATAATTACCTCATTAATATTATAAATGGCACAATTCTGAGTTTTGATCGCTTCTCCATAACGATATAATGCCTCTTTAGGAATCTGTTTAGGACATCTCACAGCTGAAACCTCTCTCATGCACATGTAGAGGATATATATACCATAATGTACACACGAGGCAAGTTGGCAGCAGTGTGCATTAAGAAGTGAACTCTGAACATCCATCACACACAACATTAGTGATTGTACATCCATGAAAGGAACATTTTACCTTCCCTGGTCTCATACAGGCAGACAGAGGTGGAAAGTACAGACGGGCTCCTCCGAGCTGCATGTCGAAGAGTCCTTGATTGAGATACTGAACCCCAAATTGCTCCTGAGGAGCAGTTGGCATCTTGCATGAAGCAGCTTTGAGCGTCAGTAGACTGAAAGCTACTAAAGAAGCTCTAAAAAAAAATGAGCCCATTTACTTACATTGGAGTGATTCTACAGAAACCTTTGTGAAGGCAAAATGTCTGAAAATTGACTTCTTTTTCTAAAATTTAAAATAAGAGCACATTATTCCATAACTCAGTGACTCTATAGATACACAAAGATGAAAGCTTAATAACTCTTTATCTTTTTTTAACTGGTGTTAAGGAAAGTAATCCCAGTGACAATATCCATGAAAATGCATTTTACAAAATACCTGCTACAGCGCATCAAACCACATGTTGTCAGTCATGTAGGCTCACGAAATCATGTAGATCAATTCATTTGTATTCTACTTTTTTTTTTTACAGTTCCCTACTCACCAGTGATGTCAACTGAAAACAAAAGAGTGACATTTTGACATTGTGTGATCTCACAAAGTCACAGAATTAGACTCACAAAAAAAGACTAAAAAGATCATTTTTAAAGAATTTAACGTTTTATTCGATTAATATTTTGGTACTATTGACAATTATTTTAACTTTTAGAATCCCTTATCATTTGTGTAAATGTGTACAGTGTGTTTTAATTCTGTTTTCTCTTCTGTGTATCTCGCTGCTGAGAGAAAAGCCTGTCTGTTGATTTTGTTCAAATTAAAATGTTGGTACGATTTAAAAATGCATTCGATTTGTAGACCACTGTCGACTCAACAAGGGCTTGAAAGAGGCAGAAAATAGTTTTTAAAAAAACAAAAAAACATTTTAAGGTCATTAACGTAGGGTCGTGGGTTTCTCTTTGGCTTTATTTGACAGTTGTACCCATTATAAAAATACCTTGCAGATATTTGCTTGACATTCTCTAATGATTCGTTCGTGTTTTTCTCATGCAGTCACTCATCAATAAAGTCCAGTCTTTCCATTTTAACTTGACCTCCGCAGGATCAGATAAACATTATATGAGGGTTGAGTAGATGTTTACTCTTAGAAGGGTAATTAGGATGATGTAGTCTGTCTGTGGGGAAAGCTAGATCTTTCAGTGTCTGCAAAAACATTCAGTCCATCACAGGAGATTAAACCTGAAGTCTGTCTCTTAGTTAATGCAGTGATACTCACATATCTGTTTTTCAAGTCCGTCTTTATGTAAAAACATGCAGAAAAAAAAAGAAAAATTAAATTAATGCTTGGATCTCAATGTGTTATTACATAGAGCTGAGACTCTACTTCACTGGCAGGCAGATGAGTTCATGAGGGAAAACGGATATAACTTACTGAATAACAATAAGTGGATTGATGAATGTCGTGTTCAAATTCACAAGGTCAGTGCGTCAACTCAGAGTGCATGAGAAATGTGTGACCCAACAATCAGGTCAGCGAGCAGACAGGGCTGAGAAACACTGGTGTGGTGACTCCACAAGAATGTCATTTTCAGTCTTTTGCCCAGCAACCCATCCAAGTTTACTGAAGTCACTGAAACCCTTGGAAGTATGTAATCTTACGCTCTCACACACGACTTCATATGAGACCACTTTCTTCTTTGCCAAGACCATGCCATGATTATTATTAGTGTATTATTATTATTATCCACTGATGATAATCATACTTGAATGAGCTCAGCTCCTGTTTCACGGTGTGCATCCATGCCTAAAGTGAGAAACACAGCTGATGCTCCGGAAGGAAGTCACCCCAAGCTGTTAGCTGGGGGCTGATCACACTATTAATAATGTTTTGAGGGTTAATACGTCAATTTTTCTGACCGAAATTCATTCTTTGGTCAGCTGGTAGTCTTTTTATGTTCTATGATGGTAGAATGACTGTCTCAGATTACCCACACCATGCTGTCCTACATTCTTAATCACATTTGATAATAAGTAAATAAAGTAAAACAACTAAAACAGTTTTTTGTTCAAAAAACTAAAACACATTTTCAATGAATATTTTGTTGCATGAACAAATCACAAACATAATTGTATGTGCTTTGTGATTGCAAAGTGCCATGTCACTCTGTGTAACATCAACTCTGTGATGTCATGGGATTTCATGCGCTTGACATCCAAGCTTGATTTACAGTAAAAGTCCTGTTGACTGCATTTTGTTAGAAGAGAAAAATAATAACCCTTGAGTTTAGTCCCACATCACACAGATTACCTGAATTCACCCTGTGTGAACCATGATACCACTCTGAGCAGGCAACAATAACATAAATACAACTAAAGTAAATTAAATTAAAGTAAAGTAAATTAAAATTAAAAAGTGCATATTCAAAAAGCGTCACCGACGGCATCAGCATATTGACTGTGCTGGAAAAACTGCCATCTGAGTCTGTGAGATCTCCGTGCTGCCTTTGCTCAGCATCAATCTTTGTTTTTCCGAGTTTCAGCAGGAGCCCCTGAACGCAGCGCCGCTCCGGGTCTCGGCGGCGGTCAGGTGACCCAGCGGCAGACAGGCCATTCTCGGCTTCTTCCTTCGCTTTGGCTCCAATGTCGGAGGTGTTTGCGCCTGGAAGAAATGGACTCTGGCAATGCACGAATTTGATCCCTCAGAGATCCGATCAGCTGAGTCTGTGAATGGCGCCAAAACAGGACCCTAAACCTAAATTTCAAGAAGGTTTGTTGGGAGAAAAGAGCGCGAGTGGAGGGGGGGCGGGTTTGTTGTTGTTGATGCTGCTGCTCCGGCTCGACAATAGTGTCCTCCAGGGAGGGACACAGAGCCACGCAGCCTTTATTACTGACCATGTATGTGAGGAAATCAGATGAAACATGCCAGAAATCAACAAATATTACAGCTACTAACTTCAAATCGAGCTGTATGTGGGGAAACAGACGTTAACGCCAGGCTAACAGCTAGCTAGCTTGTTATTTATGCTATGTTTGAGCTAAAGCTTTATTTACTAGACAGTCATTGACACACAAAGAGCTGCAGAAACCCCGCCAGGCCAAGCTGGATCAGCTCAAAAACTTCATGGCAGCATGACGGGTTATTAAATTAAAACATATTGTGGCGATGTTGTGTGTTTTTCCCTCAGTGCTAACATTTGTTTTGCTCCTCGCAGGTGAAAGAGTCCTGTGCTTCCATGGGCCATTGCTCTATGAGGCAAAGGTTTGTTTCAATATTAGTCCACGTTATCAGTTGATTTTTAACTGCAACACAAATGTCAGCCCACACAGTCAACATTCATCTGTGTAATTTCTGTCTTTACAGTGCGTAAAGATCAACATAAAGGAAAAGCAGATTAAATACTTCATTCATTACAGCGGATGGAACAAAAAGTGAGCAGCTTGGATACAGTTTGCTCGTCATCAGTTGTGTTTGATCTGAGTAAAATCAATACCTGCATCTTTATGACATTGTTTTTTCTCTTCTTCAGCTGGGATGAATGGGTTCCTGAAAGCAGAGTTCTCAAATATGTGGACAGCAACCTTGCGAAACAAAAAGAGCTTCAAAAGGCCAATCAGTAAGTTCCTGTAAAAATCATAACAAAACTCCCGGGCAAACCTCAGTTACGTGTTTTTAGGCTCAAACTATTTAACCATCACTGCCTACATACTTCCATTCCTCCCTCACATTGTCATTGATGTTAAGGAGTACAACCATTACAAGGCAACTCTTGGACTGAAATTGATCTTGCACAGATTTCCACTTTTCTCCTCCCAGCTGCTCTGTAGTAACTGTTTGTCTCTGGGCCCCTGCGAAGTAACATCTTGAAACTTCTAACAAACTCACGTTACCTCTCCTCCAAAAGTTCTGCCACTTTTAAAACTTCTTCTACTTGTCCTGTGATAGTGCCTTGCTTGAACTATTGGCTACACTGTCTGCCACGACCACTGGAGGTACTGCTCTGTTGGTCCATATCTGTAAGCGTTTAGAACACATGCAGAAATACGGATGTAACGAACTCAGAAGGCTATGTTCATATCCGTATGTGTATCTAACATTGACCATAAATGTTTCTTAAGTTGATTTATGTAATGACCATGACTCTTTTTCTTCCTCTTCAGGGACCATTATGTTGAGGGAAAGATGAGGGGTTTAGCACCAAGCAAGAAGATTGCTGCTGTGCAGCAGAAAAATGTTGATCTGTAAGTGTCTAACGTTTTCTCCCCTCTGATAATCAAACATACTGTAAACACATCACATGAATTGACATAATGTTGGCCTATATTGAATGGAGTAACGTATTTACTGTATGTGTTCACTGTGTTCGATGACCTCACAGGGTAAATGTATGATGTAACATCATATTGTCACTTATATATTTTTTTTTGCATCCTAGGAAAGTGAAAAAGGCAAAACAGAAGAGTAAGTAAAATGTTTCTACATGACCTGTTAGTCGCAGCTTTAACTCAAGAAAATGTAGTTTTTATGACCTAAAATAGAAAGATGTTGATGAAGGTTTTCAGTCGTCCAGGTCATCGTAGTTCTGTGCTGTATCGTAGGCAACTGGACTCTTTTCCCTTTAAATATTACAGTGAAATGTTCACAGGCAATTTCAGTAAGCTTGAAAATATCAAAGAAATGGAATTTGTTCCATCATTATATGATTTGTGCTTCTTGTTTTGGCCATTCGGGCCATGTGAGTATTGGTACAGTTTTTTCTGTAAGTGCAGACGAGGCGCTTCTTACTGACGATGGTTTATTCATATCAGAAAGAAATGTACAAAAACATTATTTAACATATGGTAATATTCTGTAATGTATTCATGAATAAGTCACTTTGATGTGTGTCACATTATGTGTATTTTTAACCACGTTTTTGTATTTAGCTTTTTATCAAACACGTTCACCATGTTGGAAGGCCCACTGAATCTGCTAGGAAAAAGGATATCAGGCAGTTTGCAGTTGTAGATAGAACTGTCTTAAGTGATCTTGTATGTCCTTTTGCCTTTTTGGCAGAGAAAAAAAATGGACCACATAACAAGTTGTTTACCTGCTCATCCATTACACCCTAAAAGCACTGTCCTCTTTAGGGAGCTTTTTATGGGTCTGTTCAGTACAAGACATTCACAGCCTGCCAGATGTTTTTACTAAAAACCTCAAACCTTCATTTCTACATAATTTATAAGCTAAAATGTGTGTAATGTGTTTAGCCCCAGGGCCGGGTGAAGGCACCAGCAGTGGAGAAATACCCCAGGGACCCCGGAAGAAGAGGGCTCGGGTTGATCCAACTGTGGAGAGTGTATGTATCAGTCATTATTGGTCACGCCATGGTCTCACATGAAAACATTCCCACCTCATTATTACACAAGTATTTTGATGAACAATTAATCAAAGTCAAAATTCTCTGATCCCAACTGCTTAAATATGGATATTTTCTGGTTTCTGAAAATGTTTGGGTTGTTGGAAAAAAACACACTTTAGTATGTAATCTTGGGCTTTGGGAAACACTGATTGAAAAATTTACATTTTACCCGATTTTCTGACATTTGATGGACAAAACAATCAATCAGTTAACAGAGAAAAGAAGCAAAAGATTTTTACTTGCAGTCAAGCTAAGGCAAAAAACATACTTTAAGGAGCCAAGTCTTCTGTACAGTCACAGATTGAAACCATAACTGAATATTTAACCTGTGAGAGTCTTCTATAAAAACTGCAGACTGACCTTCCTTTCAGGAAATATGGAGATGTCAGGCTAAAAATAACCTTAAAGTGTCCAAATTACTGTGTGAAATTTAGGTGAAGGGCTGTAAAAGGACAAAAAGTCCCTGTCCTTTCTGATTTCATCCGGCTCACATAGTTGTTTGTTGAATCAGTTATTCATGCATGAATGTGACCACTACGCTGTGGCCCACAGTAAGTGATTGTTGGGACTCTCTGATTGCAGATTGAGTTCTTTCTGGTGTGCTCACTGGGGAAAAAATGATTTGGTTTGCTTTAGAAAGCAAGGAGCTGCAGGAAATGTTGGACACACAGCAGCATGTCAACAGAAGATAACAGCACTTAAGTCATTAAAACCCGGAGCATTTGATGGTGAAGGGCAGAGTCTGCCAGTAGCAACAGGAAATAATAGTTGGTCATATCACTTCAGAGGAGAAAGAGAGGCAGTCTGTCTCTCATATAACACACACTGACATAATAATGATAATGATAAGAAAAAAACAAGTTATAAATGTTTGTGTTTGTGTTCAGGAGGACATGTTCACCAACCGTGTGGAGGTGAAAGTAAAGATCCCTGAGGAGCTGAAACCCTGGCTGGTGGACGACTGGGACCTCATCACCCGACAGAAACAGGTGAAAAAACACAAAACGTGACAAGTTCCTGTGTTTGCTGTAGATTTCCTTCAGCAACAGTGAAAAAGTCTCTATATCTAAAATTCCTGTCGTCCTGCTTCTTCTTTGCTTTCCACTTCTTACAGTTGTTTCATCTGCCGGCGAAGAAGAACATAGAGACCGTCTTGGAGGACTATGCAAACTATAAGAAATCGAAAGGAAACTTGGATAACAAGTAAGAATAAAAACACTATGTCCATGTAAACCTCAACATCTGCGTCTGTTACCTTCTTATATGAGATGAACTGCAGGCAGTTTCACCACAATTGTGTGCAATTTACCCAGCGTGGTGCCATTTATGTACATTATGTACCACTTCCCTAGTCTTAAGTAGAAGTCCTTTGAAATGTATTTAAATGAGCATAAGCAATGTGTTTCCTTGTGCAGCCCATTTATATAAAATTGGAAATGCTGCTTGCCATTCTTCCAGACATGCAACATTTTTATGCCTCCGGAGGCTTTGTCCATCTTCCTGTAAGTACGCTAGAACAAGAGGGCGATGACATGTTATATCCAAGGTTAAAGGTCATCTCCGCTGTGATATCATAATCTTTTCTAGTCATTATTCACTGCAATAACTCAGGAAGAGAAGAGGAGATTGTTACCATATTTCACATTTGTTCAGATTCTGAATTGGTGACACTAATCTTGGGTTCCCACCTTGAAGCCGTGCTGATCTTCTGTGCTGCCAAGTTGAACATATGTGAGAAGCATCTACATTATATTTATATGTGATTTATTCATTTCAATTAGGGTTGCACGATATTATGTTTACATACACAACATAACGCATACTACTTTGTCACAAAAAAAAAATGTTTTAGCCATTCCTTAACCACTTCTGATGTGTGTTTTGGATCATTGTCCTGAATAACTAATCTTCTGGCTGATGAGTTTAAGTTTCCTGAAGAATGTGTAGATAAATCTCCTTCTTCATTATTCCATATACGTTCTTTAGAGCACCCAATCCACTGGCAGCAAAACAGCCGCACAGCATGATATACTTTATTTTATATAGCACTTTAAAAACAGAGTTTACAAAGTGCATTGGCAATCAAGCTAACGCAGGAAACTCAGGAAGACAGTATCAAAGAATAAACACTCAACAGTCAAGCCAAACACAAGGAAGTCAAGTGGAAGTGGGTTAAAACGAGAAGGCAGAACAGAAAATGTGAAAACTAATTAAATACCACATTCGCTAAATGTGGAACACTTTAAAGAGCAAGATAAAAGTCAAGTAAAAAAAAAACAACAGTGAAGAGTTGCTTTAAAAAACAATGAACTAGTAGAGTTAGAAACTGGGTTTTTAGGCCAAAGAGAGGAGAGTGATTCTGTCCAGAGGCCTCTCCTTCTCGCCTCCAACATATTGCTCGTCATTGTGGCCAGACAATGCATGCACTTTATACTTACAAACAGTTATTTGCACAGTTGATCTTGGGACCTGTAACTGCTTTGAAATGGCTCCAGGTGACTTTCCTGACTGGTTAAAATCAATAAGGGGCCCTTTCAAGTCAATGCTGAGCTCCTTAGACTTTCCTATTGTAGTGTTTGTGGCTGAGTCTAGTGGGTGTATCAACAAGCCCTATTAAGATGGGCCCAGAAAAAAGTCATCAGCTGTTATCAATGAGAATCAACAGGACGTTAAAAGGCCATGCTACAAAGAACATTTGATTCACACAATTTTCTATGAGCATCAAAAGTGAATGTTCAAGTTTCTGTTTTTATATTCTTGAGCCAGAAGATTTTGCTCCCATTTTCAGAAGACTGACGATATAAACTGAACATTGAACCAAACTTAATGAGTGTTTTTGTAGTATGTGTTCCTCTCATTCTATCACAGAAAATGAGAGTTGTAGAAATAATTGGAGCTCAAGATTGCCAAGATATACATGTTCTGGGGTTCACAGTGAGAATAATAAAATAAGGGGAATAATGGGAAAATAATCTTGTCCTGGGCATGAGCGAGACAATAATTTGCCCTGATCAGTATCAGACTCTGTATGCTATTGACTGCTAGCTCTCTCATGGGAAAGAAGGTGTTTTATGAATTTCTATGATTGAATTAGTGCTCTTCTTTGTGCCAGTGCCCTTCCCTGGTACAAAACAGGAATAAATAACAAAAACAAAATGAACAACAAGAAAAAAAACATCCCGTATCAAACCATATGGCTATTTTGAATTACTATTTCAGCCAAGAATTTCGCAATCTGTACAGCGATACTGGTGTGTAAGATAAACAGTTTGGACTCTTGTAGGTTAAAAGGACTGATAGATTACTTTATTTGATCACCGATTACTCATTGTTTATCTTCTTGGTCTGATTTCTGTTGTCATAGTTTGTGACTTTACAGATTTCCATCAGCAGAGTCTCAAGTTTCACGTTTCCAGGGACCAAACCAGACTGTCTAAACTGCATCTCATCACATTGTAAACTTAACTTTGACGTATATAAACTCCAAGCATGATGTGTTTCCTGTCACAATAAAAATTTAAACCTGTACAATTCATGGTTCTTTTACACTGCGACTTCTAATATTTCCATGGACTTTCCCTCCAGAGAAACATGCGTCTCTTCTCTCTTCCTCCACAGGGAGTATGCAGTCAACGAAGTGGTGGCGGGGATTCGGGAGTATTTCAACGTCATGCTGGGCACGCAGCTGCTTTACAAGTTCGAGAGGCCGCAGTATGCTGAGATTCTGTCTGAACACCCAGATATGCCGATGTCTCAGGTGTACGGAGCTCCACACCTGCTGCGCCTGTTTGGTAGGGACCCTGAAACACACACACATATTACTCATATATTACACAAACTGAGAAGTGAGTGACTGGATGAGGGTTTTAACATCATACCAAAAATAAAGTGACTCTTTGTTACTTATTTAAGTGCTTTCAAATGATTGATTTGATTCCTAGGACATTTTTTTCTTCATGCAGGTAAAGAGGAAGTGGGAGAAAGCTGAATGTTTTATTTCTAGTTCCAGTTGCTAGGCTAGGTTGAAGGCGTGTGAAATGTTGTCCACTTAAACACCTTGAGGTAAAAGAGAGCGATTGCTGTCTCCAGCCACTCATTTGAGTTCACCTTGCTTTCTTTGTTGAATGTTTTAAAGAGAGGTTTCAGCAGTTCAAGTGATTTGAACTAAAGCTTCAGCCTTAAGTGTTTTCACTATTTTGTTCATTATTAAATTTTTTTCCCAAGGTTAATTCCCCTTAGGAAGCAGCAAATTAATATGAGACCAAGTTATCGCAGTATTCTTACACCAGTGTTGAGTATTGTTACTTTTGAAAAAGCCCTTTATGCTTCCTTGCTTGTGTTACTGCTTATATTGTCCAGAGGCTGCATATCTTATCGACTCTACTTACATTGAATAGCATGTACAACTCACAATGTGTAACTGCAAGCTGATAGCCAAAGGAACGATGAAGCAATGTGCCCCTCACAGCTCGTTAATCATCTTTTGTCCTTTATTACAAAACATAAAATGGAGTGTATATAGGGTGATTAGGTAATATCGAAACTTTTTTTTTCCCGAAAATAACGCAGAGAAAGATTGTTGTGGTCATTTAGAAGCATCAACTTATCCATGAGTATTGTTTCTGCGTTGGCATCTGCCCCAATAATCAAGTATTGGTCTGGCTGTCATGCATTTAGCCTCACAAGTTCATACAACATGTATTTCTTTTGCATTTAACTGCAATGAAAAAGGTTTTATAACTTGAAGTACATGAAATTAAAGAGACAGCGAGGGAACTGGAGCGGTAGCAGCTGCACAGCATTTTGGCTGCTAACGATCAGACAGCTGGATTAGTTGAAGGGCTGTTACAATATCAGATTTTCACTACACAATTATGGTGGCCACATGAATTCACGATATCTATGTTACTGCGATATCTATAGAAATCTAAAGGAGAAAACACTGGCAATCCAATCTATTTTCAACTTTGTTTACTGAGTGTTTTGTGTCTTTTTTTTGGCAAATTAGTCACCCTCAAAATATACAAGTGCATGGAGATGGAGAGGGAGTGTGGAACCATGACTGTAACAGAGTGTACAGACAGAACTTACTGGTGAAAAGATGCACAAGGCCAAACATCTTTACTGGATTATTTACACAGTATTATCATGTGTATTAATAACACAATATCAGTATTTACATTTTTAATATCAGGGTTATTGTGTCTATCGTGACACGCCCAGTTGAAACATGTTTTTGTAGCAGTTCCCTTTTAGAAAACAAGAAAACACAGGTTTGTAAAGTCTGTAGCACATCATGTTTCAACAGGTGACTAATGAACCAGAGGCTGCCCTCTCTGTTCTGACCATATTGCTACTTAAATTAAACCTGCAATTGCCTTTCATTAAATCATGCTGTAACACAACACAATCATACTTATATCTGAAAGTGGCTGCATACTGCCCGCAGAGAAGTGGGAGAGAAACAGAACTGATTTCCTGTTTGTTTGTTTTTTTCTGTTTTTTTGTGAAAACAAAAGGAACTTAAGGTAGTTAATTGGAAACATACTAAATAATGGATTACTTTAAGTGCTAAACTAACATGTTTTGTTACTCATGACAACATAAAAGCAATCTGAGTACTCCAACGACCACCAACGCTGTATTTCACCGCACAGTTCAGAATGATTTACTACAACAACTGGCATGTACAGCCACATAAATAATGGATATGCACACAAATAACAATAAGGATATCCTGAGTCCCTGGAGTGGTAATCTAGTCAGGGAGTCATTTACTGTGACATTGTGTTCCGATATTAACATTCAAATTATTAATAATTTCAGTCTTCTTTTATTTAATGACGGTAAATTGAATACTCAGATGACTCAGCCTGCTTCTTAAGACAACTAATCAGAATTGATTACTGAACGTTAATGAACACCTCTGATTTAACAAGCATATGAGGTACCAACAGTAGTCGAGCATTACATAACAGTAATCCATACAGTACATAATTGGGTTTAACCTTTAAACTTGCACTTAAAGATCTTAAAAATAGGCTTGATTATAATTAGGGCTGCACGATATTGGAAAAAACTGACATTGCGATTTTTTTTAACCCTGTGATATATATTGCGATGTGAAAAAATACAGGAATTTTCATCAGATGACCTGAATAGCACTTTATGTTATGCTGCACTGCTGCTATCTTGTGGACAATTAACCTGCACTGATCTCACCTCTTATTGTCAATGTTATGAGTATGGCTTCTGTCTGTGTTTTAGAGAGATTCTCATTATTATCTTCCATTGTTTGCTTTTATTGTGCTGGGACCTGAGTACATGTTTCATTCTATCATTCGTGAATTGAATGACAATAAACAAAACTTTGAACCTTTTGAGCGCTCCATCTTAAAATGGAACATTCTAGCTTCATAATTAGATTAAGTAACTAACAATGAGTGATAATCAGGTTATTTAACGACTGAAATCTGTTTTTTGTTTTGGACGACAGGGTCGGACGCCTGGAGATTATTAGCGACACATCTACAAAAATATACCTGCATATCAAAATGATAATCATATGAGCTCATTCATGCGTGCTTGCGCCCTCCCAGAACTCCCATTCACCACGCTAGCTTACTTTTATTTTTAAAATTTGTGTCTGTCCTTCGGTTGCGGGTCGGGCGTCGGTATGAATTTATGGCGCGTCGGCTCGGGTGCGGAATGTAATTTGTGCTACTGTCAGAAAATGGGTCGGATGCAGTTTTAAGTATGGCGGATACGGGCAGGTGCGGGTTTGCAAAGACCCGTGCAGGACTCTGCTGTGTGGTACCGACGTAAATATAAATTAGTTGTGTTACCTCTCGTTGTGGCACAGAACACGTGTTTGGTCATTATCATCCTTCTTGTAGCCGAAATAACTCCAGATAACTGACGTTGCTTTTTTCTTTTTGGCAACAAGTCTTCGTTTTCCCGATGTTCTCTTGTTCCTTGCTCATTTTTCAGTGTTGTTACCAGCGACTCACTCCATGTGCAGGGTCTGGTCTGCTTCGGCACACTGATTAAGAACTTATGTGATTGGTGGATCGCTGCGCATGCAGAGTCTGCATGCACAGTGTGCGTCAGGTTCCTTTGAAATTAGATGAATTCATTTGAGTCCTACATCGCAGGCTCTGCGATGTGACTATTGCACACACATACATCGCGATGGCGATGCGCAAACTATATATTGCGCAGCTCTAATTATAGTGACTGCTTATTAGCTGTTTTTTGTATGAAGTGATTTAATTTTCTTAACTTACCAGACTGTTTCACTTTACCCACTCAGTCATTAAATCCACATTACTGATAATTATTAACCAAAAATGTCACTGTGTTAATAATAGTTATGTCCTGTAGAAAATCTAAATTCTGTTCTTTAAAAAGACATCCGATCTGATCATCTTCAGCCTGCTGTCTCAGTGTGCATCATCGCTCACATATATGTCGCCTCCTCCCCTGACAGTTCGTATTGGAGCCATGCTGGCCTACACCCCACTGGACGAGAAGAGTCTGGCTCTGCTGCTCAGTTACCTCCAAGATTTCCTCAAGTAAGTAAGGTTCAGGTCCCACCACACCCCACTAGAGACTCCTTGTCAGGTCTGGTTGATTCTCAAATGTCATACATCATTTTCAAATTAGTGCAGCCAGGCTTATTGCAAAACCTCAATTGACTTTCTGTTCTGGAAAATAAATATAGAAAAAAAATATTTTTGTTAAGATTGCCTTTACTCAACAGATAGATCATAAAGTATGACATTTTATTGATGTAACATCTAAATTATAACAAACTAGGGCTGCTTATTTTAAAAGGGGCACTTTATAGTTTTGGAGAGGAAATTCAAACTCAGAATTTTGATATTTTATTAATGATAAGTACAATTAATGAGGTAATAACACAAACTCAGAAATATATATTTTTTTCCATAACTGAATAAACAAGCTGTTCTCAGAGGAAAATAAGGTCCCCAGAACACTGTTTGAGAAAGGTGGCAGGGCTGCATTATAAATGGTTGATAGGAAGTGTCGTAAACCACCTCCTCTGTTCAAAGACAGTGATTCTAGTTTAACATGGATGGATTGTTTTACTCACGTCTTCAAAAAACTGAAACAAGTCCAGTTGCCTACGATATAGCACTTAGAATTACCTGGACCTGGATGACTGAGAACCTTCATCAACATACACCATATTGCCAAAAGTATTCGCTCACCTGCCTTGACTTGCATATGAACTTAAAGGGATATTCCGGTGTAAATTTAATCTATGGTCCAACACACCGCGACACTGAGTAAGACCCCCCCTCAAGAGATCAAGTTTGCAGACCGCTAGCTTATGTAGTTTTAGCTACCTCAGAAATTACTGCACGATAACAATACATCGCAGTAAATGCCTCCACCAACAAACCGCCATGAAAAAGCCACAAATAATGCTCAGAACAGCACCAAACTTCAGCAACAGCACAAATAGGGTTGCAGCACATAGTTCGAGGCATCATATGTCTGCTAGCTTGGCCGGATTTCTATTGTAATGTGAACACAACTCACCACTCACACTCTCCTTACAATAGCAATCCGGCAAAGCTAGCGGAGGTTTGATGCCTCGAACTATGTGCTGGGACCCTATTTGTACTGTTGCTGAAGTTTGGTGCTGTTCTGAGCATTATTTGTGGCTTTTTCATAGCGGTTTGTTTGTGGAGGCCTATACTGCGATGTATTGTTATCGTGCGGTCATTTAAGGTCTGAGGTTGCTAAAACTACGCAAGCTAACGGTCTGCAAACTTGATCTCTCAAGGGGGGGTCTTACTCGGTGTCACGGTGTGTTAGACCATGGATTAAATTTACACCGGAATATCCCTTTAAGTGACTTCCCTTTCTATCTATAGGGTTTAATATGACATCGGCCCACCCTTTGCAGCTATAACAGCTTCAACTCTTCTGGGAAGGCTTTCCGTAAGGTTTAGGAGTGTTTATGGGAATTTTTGACCATTCTTCCAGAAGCACATTTATGAGGTCACACACTGATGTTGGACAGGAAGGCCTGGCTCTCAGTCTCCGCTCTAATTCATCCCAAAGGTGTTCTGTCGGGTTGAGGTCAGAACTCTGTGCAGGCCAGTCAAGTTCATCCACACCAAACTCTCTCATCCATGTCTTTATGGACCTTGCTGCACAGTCATGTTGGAACAGGAAGGGGCCATCCCCAAACTGTTGGGAGCCTGGAATTGTCCAACATCTCTTGGTATGCTGAAGCATTCAGAGTTCCTTTCACTGGAACTAACGAATTTAACAGGACAGAAGATATCGTGATCCTCGGCTGTCATTTTGTGTGTGTGGTTGTGGTATTGCAAGTGGGACATGACAACTGTTAAAGGACAATTTCTTTTTTCATCCTTCAGCAGAACTTTTTCTGTCCCGCTCATCAATTCTACATTTTCTACAGGTACCTGGTAAAGAATTCATCTACCCTCTTCAGTGCCACTGACTATGAGGTTGCCCCACCAGAGTACCACCGCAAGGCTGTGTGAGAGCTCTGAGCACACAAGACTCACATCTACCAGACCACATGTGAAATAACCATTATTACAGACTTGGATCAGATTTTTCACTTCAGTTGATTCAGTTCCTCCACAAAGGTCTCAGGAGCTTGTCACCGTTAAGAAGAAAACAAAACACCAAGCCTTTTTTTAGCTGAATCTCTCCCTTTGTTTTTTTTTCTCTCACTTCTTTAAAAAGATAGGACATTTGTTTTTTGTTGACAAGTTACTGTTTCCACAAGCAGCTCTTTGGTGTTTTGGTGCATTCCATCTGATAGATATTTGTTACTGTTGCATGTGTGTATTTATTAGTGCTTCTTCCGCCACATGAGGTGCAATTGAATGCTGGACGACATGGTCAGCACTCAGCAGTTAATGTTTTTGTATCTGTATCTTGTGTATTTGTATCAATTTGTAAAAACAAAAAAAAAACGTTTCTACACAATCTCTACATTGTTTACTGTGTGTATTATTTGGTTGTCGTTGTTCTTTGAAAATGTATTCTGCCAGATGTATTCTGAAAAGTGTCACTCGCTGATGAAACAGGCTGAAATATAGTGGACAGGCTCGCAGTGACTTCAAGGCACAACATCACACTTCAAAGACTCACACTGTAGAATACGACTTAATATTCATCCAACAAGAGAGTGTGCAAAGACATCCAGCTGTATGCAGGTGTTCCGTTCATGATTAATCGAAAATTGTGCAAGTGCAACAAGAGTGCAAGGAGCAGTAATCAAGACAATAATCAATAATGATGATACAATGAAAATAAATCAAATACTTTACTGATCGCTGAGGGAGGAATTGGGTTAAATTACAGTTGCTCCTTGTATAAGTTAATAGAGATCTCAAGAGTATAAAGAAGAATATACTACATGGAATAGACTAAGGAAATTAGTAAGTTAACAATATTAAATAAATGGGGGAAAAAGATCGAACTATAATATATGCCTCCATATAACATCGATCAACCACAACATTAAAACCACTTGCTTTATATTCTGCAAGTTCAACTTGTGCCACCAGAACAGCTCAGAACAATCAAGGCATAGACACGAGACCTCTGAAGGTGTCCTGTGGTGTCTGGCATTGGAGTGTTGGCAGAGAACCTTTGGGTCCTCTCGGTTTGGTGGTGGGTTCTCCAAGGATTAGACCCCATGTCCCAAAGATGCTCGGTCAGATTTGGACCTGGGTAATGTTGGGGCCAGGTTGACACATTGGGCCCTTTCTCACATTCTTCAGGTCAGTCAATGGACAATGGGGTTTAAATGGATGGTGCGCGTCAAGCAGCGTCCACAGGAATGGTAGGATTATTATGTTACTCACATCACCTGTTAGTGGTTTTAATCTTGTGGCTGATCAGTGTATATTGTACGGAAGAAAATTGGTGTCACTGTAAAAAAAGAAAAAAGATTTTTTCACAGTTCTGACTTGAATCCCAAAATTCTGAGTTTAAATTAAAAATTCTCAGATTAAAGTTGGAGTTCTGAGGAAAAGTCAGAACCCGCCTCCAGAAAATGTCACTAGCCCTAATTCTCTTTTGTGAGAATGCATGTATGTGTGTGTATATCTATATCTATATCTATCTATCTATCTATCTATCTATCTATCTATCTATCTATCTATCTATCTATCTATCTATCTATCTATCTATATATCTATCTATATATATATATATATATATATATATACATATATACATATATATGTGTATAGGTAAGTAATACATAAATACATATGGAATAATAAATACTACCAGAAATAGAAAAATGAAAAGATACATGCCTTGTACAACACTACAACTGCAGTGTTGATAATATTGAGTAATATTGAAATAGGTATTGATTAACAATAATTTACAGTATAGATAAATGCTACATTCCTGAAACAACAGTAGAATATTGCACATTAAAAAAAATCAAATTTAATTGGGTGAATTGAAATATTGATTATAATGATGATGATACTTTACATATGCTTTATTTTGGCAATAATACGTCATACTTAAACAAAGGTTTTAAATTCACAAAATTAACTGAAGTAGGAGCTGAACATTTCTTCCACCCTCTGGTAACAAAAGTTAAACAATACCAGCGAAGAAGTATAATGTATCAGAAAATAGTACAACAAGGTTAATTTACCTCACAACTGTAGTAGGCCTATGTTAATTTGATATATATTTACTTTCTTTCACTGGATAATAGTAGTTCTACTTTAATTTGAGTAAAAGATCAAAATACTTCACCACTGATTATTTTCGTTTGTAAATCCTCTGATTCACAGTCACACGAGTATCTCCAGCCAGGTCAGTGAGTCAAATTACGCCTCCAGCTGAGATGGACGGCAGCCACGTCTCCATGGTAACGCAGTTGCTGTGGAGACGGAGACAAAGAGAAAGAACAGTCAGTAGCATGAGGTTAAATGTTCCCTCAAAGAGAGGAGGTCGCACAAAAGAATGAGGGCAGCGGGAAGCTAAAAAACAATACCAGTCTTTGCTCTTTAGATCCACAATTTTGATACTGACTGAAGCATGATGTCAAATCTGTTGACTGTCGGTCAGCAGCAACTTTGAGCTCTAGCTCGCCCGGGACGATTAGAGCCCACAAGGGCGCAGCATTTCCCACTTTTCTTTAGATTGATCCCTCCAAAAACTCAATGTCCATCTGTTGATTTAACATTTTCAATGCAGGACAATGCAGTATTTTTACTGTGAATTAAATATATTAGTTGAACCAAACCTAAATCCGTAAAGTTGAGCTCCAAATCAACAGGAAACTAACTTCTTTTATTCGAAGTTGCAAATGTAGATAAAGAACTTATATTTATCCGAGTAATGGATGACTCAAAATACTGTTTGTTAGTAAATATGTTTCATCACTGGTGTTTATATTTGGACACGGACGGATGTGTTTATATAAGGTAATAAATGCAGATTGAACAGGCAGTTCATTTATTCTTGGGGTGTATTCGAGGTTGTAAAGAGGTTAAATTCTGTCTGTTCCAAGTAGCACTGGTGAATAAATATTTTAGCTGCTTCACTGAGATAAAAGCAGAAATAATCATAGGAGTCAGTTACACTGTTGATGCAGGGGAAAGTAGTCTGTGCATAAGCTAAGCATCAGCCTGCAACATGTACAGGAAATCAGTTATCGTTTGAAGGAAAATAGGCTTTATTTTAGATGAGGATCTCATTCTTCTTACATCATTTTAACAATGTCACAATGACACAACTTTTATTTTGTCACTTGACTATTTTGTCTCCTGAAAATACAGCAGCAGGTGGTCAAAGTAATGCTAGGTCTAACTATCTTATAACGTCTTGGCCAGTTCACACCAAATCAAATAATGTTTTATGAGCTCATAGGCTAAGATTTGTGTGTAAAGAAGGCCAGGCTAACTATCAGAAAGACCTAAACGTTGGGGTAACGTGAGAATCTCCTCCTGAAACAAGGGCTACACGAGTAAGTGTTATTTGGTGTAAGGTTTATAACTTTAAAGGTGCATTATGTCGTTTCGGGGAAGAACTATTAATCAGAAGACAAATGTCTTTTTTATTTCTAATCAAACTAAATAAACAAACTCTCTTCATGACTGAATAAACAAACTGACCCTAAAGGACAACACAATTTATACTGTATACTTTGTTTATATGTGGTGGACTCTGCCACCTTTCTATCTTCAAATAGTGTTCTGGCTGGGACCTTATTTTCCCCTGAGAACAGCTTGTTTATTCCCTTATGGAAAGAATAAATATATCTGAGTTTCTTTAATTATTGTAGTAAAATTCTGAAATTCTTCTCTAAGATCACATAGTGGCCCCTGCCACAGCACAGTGAGCCAGGTGTTCAGTGACACAGAACAGGACAGGTAACTAGGTAACAGACCGGTTAGGTTGTTATTAGGATAACTTATAGGGGCAGGTGCTAATTCAAGGTAGCAGGCAGATAGTGTTTACTGTAAATAATAGGTAATAGAGGTTTTAAACGAGGTTGTCATAGATTGATTGGCACCGTTTCCAGGTGTTTCTGTCCTCAGGTAGGCCTGACGTCACGCCAGGTTTTCCTGCCCTGTCCCAGGATATCTCCCACTTTATCCCAGCGACTCTTCACAAGGAAGTCCCGCCCTCAGGAATTCCGATTGGATGAAAAGTAAACCGGCCCGCGCATACTTCACTTTGATTGGCTGGAGAGGTTGTCCATCACAGCGCGAGCAGAGTTGCGGTTAGGAGTCAGGTGAAACTCGTTCTGAGAGGACAAGGGGGCAGATTAAACTTACTTCGTGTGAACTTTCTGGAAAGTTTATGTATTACTTATGACCATAACCACCAAAGGAAGCTTTTAACAGCACGAAGCGACACGTTTCAAGATGAAGAGCCTCAAGTATCGATTGAAAAAGCACGAAGTTACCATCACAGTAAGTTGAATGCAGTTGTTTTTTTCTGTATTGGCTCAGTTTTGCTAATATCCCCGTGTTTCCCAGTTGAATTAGCTTTGTGTTGATGACCGATGCTAATGCTAGGAGGTGAGTCTTCACACCGGTTGTGGTGGTTGTTGTAGCCCTGACCTCCTGTCCTCCACAACCACGTTAACCTCGGTCGTGTTCCCCCCGCTGAGGCGGCGGCGGCGGCGGCGGCGGTTGGAACATTCACCGCCTGTAAGCACCTGCACTGTTGTTCATGGATGTGGCCTGACACAGTTTATTACTCCACATGCTCTCAGGTCCACTGTTTTTATGATCTGGACTAAATCTACCGCATCTGACTGTGTTATTGCTGCTCATAAAGCGAGGTCAGGGAGAAACCCTCTGAAAATCAGTGCTCCACAGTGCCTGTTCTGCGGCTGTTGTCACCCGGAGGGTCTGTAGAGCTGCGGCGGTGCTTTCTGACTGACGTGTCTTCTCAGACTGTTGATAACCTCTCGACCTCTGGAAGCTGAGGTTTCAACTTGTTCACGAAGCAACAGATGTGACATGGGAGCTCAGATCAAAAATATATTCAGTTACTAGTCTGTTTAGTACATTAAGTTAAGAGTAAGGCAGGCTGACACATCAGTCCTGCAGTAAATGAGCGTTATAATGTTGAATCAACGTTAGGATCCATTTTGAGGTTGTAGTTTGTTGAGCTGCAACGATAAATAGATAAGTTGTCAGCTATTGAAATGAAAGGTGACTGTTCTGATAATTTGCTCAAGAGAAAACCTCTGAATACACTTTGGGAAATATTTATTTATCATAATTTTCTCACATTTTATAGACCAATCAACTAATGGAGTAATCAAGTAAATTATCAATGGATTGATCGACAATGAAACTAATCATTAGTTGCAGCCCTAGTAAGGTGGAGCTGTGTTACACTGAGTGGTGCTGGATGGATTCAATGTTTTCTCAGTATTTACAACTGGACCACAAACAATTAGTGATTGATTTCATTATTGATTCATTATATCCTGGAATATTCCTATGACCTATAAAATGTGGAAATAGTAAAAACAGGAAACATTTACAATAAATCAAGTATTTTCTACATACCTCTTTATTAATATTTACAAAGAAAACAACTGAGGAGGTTTAACCACATAATGCATTGCATGATGAACAATAAAACAAATATCAACATACTTGACTAGTCCATTAATCAGCTAATCTTACCACAACAAACTTGCTGCCTTCATTATAACCTTCATGAAGGTCAGATTTATTGCAGGGCAGTTATGTACATTGGTTTTAACTATGTATACCTAATAAGTTGATATAATTCCCTAAAGAACGGCAGTAGTCTTGCAACAAAATGCAGTAGGCATAGAGAGAGAAAAAAACATCAAAACCTTACATTTCTGTGGAATTAGTTGCAGTTAACCACTGTGGCACCATGGAGACACAATAAGTATTAGTAGTACCCTCCAGGAATGTTACAGTGATTTTGTTCTCAGGTGGAGTCTGCATGTATTACAGCCAAGAGTACTGAATAAATAACACGGTTTAATGAGGAGGAAGAGAAAAACTACCAGGTTTTTCAGTTATGTTTACTAAACCGGCCATGATGTTGAATTAATTCCTCACAATCCTGCAGCATTCTCTGAAGTTCTCTTAATAGTCATTACAATGCTGCACAGCTCAACATGCAGTGGGTGTTTGGCACTGCACGGTGTTTTCAGCTCCCAGAAATTACCATGAGAAAGGCACAAAGCCAGAGGAGCTGTGTGTGGTAAACTATCTGGGCCTTTTGAAGGGAGGGGGGAAAATCTTTTCAGGAATTAAATGGTATTGTATCTGCACTGATAGTTGTCTCACCCCTTCAGTCAAGAACAGAGACGACCATTTAAAATTCAAGCCTGTTTTTTGCCCTGCGGCATTTTTTGTGCAATTGCCTTAAAAGCGACCACAGGAAATGCTCGGGCTGAGCTGTGCTGAGGAAACAGACATGACATTTACTCAGGTCTGAGTGATGATTTCATTACAACGCCTTTGCGTTCCTCTGTGCGGGCAGATACCAAAGGAAAAAACTGACAGATGGCTGTACCTTTTACAGACATCACAACTGATCTAAAGTTCATTTTAAATGTCTCCTGTTGAATGTTTCGGCCCAAATATGACACTGTGGACATTATCTACTCACCTTTGTGCTGATGGAATGTCGGATGAAGTTTCGTAGTCCTCAAAACATTTCTGGAGCTTCACAGCAAAACAGTTGCCCTGTTCACAGAGAGATTCTGCATTATTGCCGCAACGAAGGCCTGCCTTTATGCCTCCTTTATGCCTCCTTTTGTTTGTTCACACTGAACCAAGCAGCGCTGGCATAAATCTTGTAATGTTGCTTTGTCGATTGAAGTGTTGGTTAGTTTTCTTTTATTTGATGAGTGAACGATCTGTTTATTTGTCAGTCTATGAACACCATCAGATCAGCACACCCCTGTCCCGCACTGCCGACATCCATTCACACGGACTGTTACTACATCCGCTGGCGGAACAGAGGCAGAACAAAACTGTCCCCCCATTGCCCTCTCTAACTTTCACACGGACGGTGAGGTGGAATAACGGGGAGAGATTCTGGCCTGGAAAAGGCAGTGTGAATGGGGCCAATGTTTGCATTCTCCTAAACAGCTGAAGTAGCTGGGAACTTGTTTTTAAGACAGAAAACAGAAAATGGCTTCCTACAGCTCATCTGGCATAATTAAAGTCTATGGAAGCCCTCAGATCCCAAATTGATTTAAAAAGATTTAAAAGAAGCTGTTTACTCCCTATTTTAAACTGAAATCGTCACTGTAGCTGCTAAGCTAAAAGGCTGCACAAGCTTCACCACATGTTGAGAATGTCAATAACACCTTTTTTAAAACAAGTCCTCAGCTATTTCACAATTTTAGGAGAATTTTGCGGTGCTGTTTTGTTAAGAAGCTCCAGGAATGTTGTGTCGACTGAAACATCAGCCAGCTTTCCATCTGCATAATCGGTGATGATTGGGTTATTTTTCTTTTCTTGTTCAACCTGTAAAACGAAGTGCACCTCATTTCTAAGTTGTGTGTTGCCAAATGTACATATTGGATCATCACCTCCTGTTTCAGAACCATCCTGAAACCTTTGATGCGCTCATCAAGACTTATTTTAAGAATATTTATATGTGTGCTTCCCACATTAGTGCACAATGCCTTTGAGGTGAACTCGCTCGCTCTTTGCTGGTGGTGTGACCGTTGATAAAAAAAAATAAAAAAAATACATCAACATTTTCCGTGTGGGAGAGTCGAGGGGGAATTCAGAGGAAACTAAGCTTTTAATATGTGAACAAACAGTAACTGGCCAGAGGAAACAAATCAGCTGAGGAAACTTTATCCTCGTCCACTCCTTGCACTCTGCAAATGTATTATCTTTATCTGATCTCTTCAAGAAAGAATTTATGGATTTATTTGCAAAGGAAGTTGATGGCTTCTTTGTTTAAGATATTAAGACTCTGCTAAATATTGTTTTTAGGTGAGACTTGTTCTATTTATCGTGCTGTGGCGTTATTGTCCAATCAGGGTTTGCCATCCATGTACCTGCAGGAACTATAGAAAAGGAAGGCCAACTAGGACAGGACAGTTAAAGCTAGCTTAAAAACAAAGCTGAAATCTTAGTGACCGGGGTACAAAAAACAAAGCCATTCCCTCAATTCCAGCTGTAGATTAAAGGGAGGTTGAGTTGTGTAGCTTTGGCTCAGATTAGCACCAGTAAAACCTCCAGTTTCTGTTAATCTTTTGTGTAAAGGGCTCTTTCAGAGTGATTAATTTCAAGACTTGTCATGACACACATTGTTGTGTTTAATTGGCATGTACGCCTCCAAAGGAAAGAAAAGGAGGAGCAGGGATATTTTTAAGCTTGGCAGAGAAAGATGTACAACTACAGCTGCAATAAAGGAGTATTTTTTATCATTGATTAATCTGATGTTTACCAGAGATCTTTTTTTGAAGAAAATAACCCTTGATGATTAGTTTATTGTCAAAGTGGTTGCTTTGATAATTAATCAGTCAACAACTGTTTTGAGAATTGATTAACTGGTTTGAGTAATTTTTAAAGAAAAAAGGCCAAATTGTATGATTACAGCTTCTTTAACGGTTATTATTGTTTGTATTCTGTACTCTTCTGTGACAGTAAACTGAAAAAAACAACACATTAAAGGACTTCATCTTGGGCTTTGGGAAACACTAATCAACATTTTCACTAGGGGTGGTGAAAAAAATTGATTATTGATTAATCGCGATTATAGTATTGACGATTATGAGTCGATTATTAAATTTCCAAAAATCGATTTAAAAATTAATTAATTAATTATTTTTTTTAAAAATTGTATTACAAACCAGAGTCCTCCTCTTACTGGCTTCCACTACATGGTCCACAGTCTGGAGCCAAGATATGTTATTCCATCCGAGATCTTTTCACGCTTAAATTGATTCCAAATCTTTACAAGGAGACAAAGCTTTCCGTGCAAGAGTCCCTCAACTCTGCTCACAGGGTAGCAATAACCTGCGATGCCTGGACATCCACAGCTACAGTCTCATACATGACCGTTACAGCTCATTATGTCAGCAGTTAATGGAAGCTAATGTCCTACGTACTTCAGACGACAGCTAATGATGATAGCCACACAAGCACAAATATGTGTGAGTTTCTCAAAGCAATGGCAGACGAGTGGGGAATAGAGAAACACGACCCGGTTCTCGTCACCAACAATGCTTCTAACATGAGTCTGGCTGCTGAGCTTGGCAACTTTCTTTTAACAGTGAAAGACTACATTTAAACAAAGTAAAAAATAATAATTTGGATATTACAGTTACACTATACAATATTGAAGGTGCTGTGAGATGTTACTTAAAAGAGAAGTAAGATAATTCAGCAGCTGACTGATGAAAATCGAATCGATAATCGTTAATAATCGAAAATCGATTTGTAATCGAATCGAGACTTCAATAATCGGAATCGAATCGGGAAATTGGGCTGATTAACCACCCCTAATTTTCACCATTTTGTGGCATTTTATAGACCAAACAGCTAGGAAATTAATTTTAAAAAAACAAATTAGCAGATCTGCATTCTGCTGTTTAACAATCAATTGGCTTGTAGCAATCATATTCTTATCAATTTAAAGATTAAAATAATTTATAGAAAAGAAAATGTCTAGATCAGAATGTCCTCACCAAAATGGAGATTGAATGTCTGAATGTGGATGGACTAACATTCTTCCAACACCTGGGCTGACCATCAATGCAAGTTTCCAAAGCAAATATGTTGAAACTGTTTCAACGTCAGCAGAAATGGACAATTTTACAGAGTTTGTATCTACAGAGTCAGGAGAGCTGTGGGAGTAAAATAAGAGAAACTGGATTTGCTGGTTAGTTTTGATATTAGTCTGAACTGCCTGTCGGACGCAGTCGCAGCTTGTTGTCACAGCAAACATGCTCTGTCGGTTGGGAACTTCACTATGGTTTGTGCGCAGGGCCAAAATACATTAAAACCACTATATCAGACAAATTAGCTGGTTCGTACTGTTGGAGATAATGTAGTGAGGAGACACTGTAGCTGTCAAATCATTCATTCTGCAGTTTACATGAGGTCTCTCTGAGGCAGATTCATCCAAGTCTTTGCCAGACCACAATGAGAAGCAAAAGTGTGGTCTGGCTTTGCACAGCTTGTGTTCTGGGCAATATTTTTCCCAAGAGCAAACTCTTGAGAGCTTTCATTACACTCTGCTGGCTGGAACAGGAACAAGTGATTCTGTCATGAAATGTTCAGGATTGATTCACTGTGCAGTATCGATTCACTGTTTGTCTATTGTAGGGGTGTAATTCTATGTCAGATCTCATTAAATTACAGTTATTTACTTGAGCTGGGCAATGTTAAGGAACAGGTATGCAATTGTTTATGCGGTTCTGGCTCCAGATGTGGATCCACAAGTATTTTTTGAAAGGCATTCTCTATTTGATTAAGAATACAACTAAAGCAGAGTCTGATTATATATAAAGAACTGTGAGTCAACACTTGGCTCATGCCCTTTAAACATGCAATTTAATAACGCAATTGATATCTCACAGCATAATAACATTAACCTCCTCAAAACTAAGGATCACCTGGGGCAAGTAAATTGCCACGCCGGGCAACTCGCATGCCCAATCAAGCAAGTGGCTAATCTGATTTTAAATCATTGCTTTTCTCCAGAGCGGTGATGATGTAGCTAAGGAATGAACCATCTCAGTTCCCTGTTGAGAGATGCACAGTACTGTCGACAAGCTGTATTTTCATGCTGCCTCCTGAATAACTGAATAACTGAAATATTTTTTCATGCACACTGACACTCAGGTTTTTTGTATGTTAAAAAAAATTAAACACACATGTAAACATTTAGATAAAGTTTTAAATCAGGGATTTTTAAAACATTTTTTTAATAAATGCTAAACATTATTTACATTTATGGCATTTATCAGACGCTTTTGTCCAAAGTGACTTACAGTAATTCATACATACACATACGCCCAAGGACACTTTGACATGCAGATCAGGGGAATTGAACCACCGACCTTCCGCTAACAAGACACTAGCCATTTTTAGACAGAGCACCAAGCCGCCCATTTGCCCGTCCTTTTGGCGGCTCGGTCCGCGGTTTTAGACAGAGGCCGGCAAATTGGGGGTCTGTTGTGGTCCGCCAATTTTCCGCCTCGGAGGGTACACTTATTTCCGCCTCGACTGCTATCTAAAACCGAGGCGGAAATGTGCCGGCCCGTGGGTGAGGTGGGCGGAGGTGTCGATGACCTGCACTGCTGTGCGACCCACAACCGAGGAGTTTTAAAACCAGGAAACAGCTGATCACAGCAGTCAGTCCATCATTTCATCCGCAGACATTAAGATGAACAACTGGACAGCCGCTGAGATCCAGGAGATGCAGCGTCTCCTCGGTCTCTGCAGCTGTTTAGTTGTGTTAGCTTGTTGTTGTGTCGGCAAGCAAGGACGGTCGCTACTTTCAAATTAAAAGCCCCCCGCTAAGAACCCAGTTCTAAACTCCAATGGGGTGTAATGTAAAGCTCTTATTTTGAAGACAAATTCTACGTCAGCCAACTTCGAGCTTCACGTCACGTCACATGTTTACGCCTACCTCAGAGGCGGCTTTTGGAAAAGGGGGAATATTATGCCTCGGTTTTAGAAAGACAGGCCGGCACATTGCCGCCCTTACCTTGGAGCAAATGTGACGCCTTTTCTATCTAAAAAGGGCTACTGACTTTAGTAGTAGTAGTAGTAGTAGTAGTAGTAGTAGTAGTAGTAGTAGTCATCATTCATCGGCAGTTGATCTTCTTTTCCCATTTGTCTCCCCCCAAGTGGCAAGGAGGCCCGAGGCCTGTTCAGAGAATGCCCATGTCTAGATCCAGCTCAGCCAGTCAGTGAACGCCATCAGACCAACAAACTCTTGTCCCACGCATCCATTCACACAGACGTTGTCTCACTTCTATTACTAGTCTTGTCAGTCAGTTATCCTGGAAACTGGAGTTTAGTTGGGTGGTGTTCGAGGTTGTGGGCGAAACTCCAACAGTGTATTGCAAGATTCTGCAAGTTTGAGAGCAACACAAAATAAATTTTTGATCAGATTTCTGACTGACTTGTCTGGGACCCTTCTCATATTTCTGCCTTGACTACATTATGATTGTGTACATGTTACATAGCTATTGTTGTAAGATAATTAAGATTCCTTTACTCATGACTAGTGTTTTTAGTGTCCTATTTCCTTTGTGGACATTTGCACATTGGATAGACTGGCTGGGATTGGTTCTGGCATCCATGACCTGCTGATGTGTGTGGCAGCAGTGTATAATAAACACAGTGAATGTCACATTGTTTTCAGGAGTGGGTTTTGTTTGTATTTTGCTAAAGGACAAGGACACACTAACACAAGCAGGCAGCTGAAAAAATGGCTGTATCCGATATACAAGTTAAATTTGAATTTTGTTTTTGAAACATTTGTAAGGCCTCAAGGACACTCATGATGAATTTTGCTATGTAACACTGAAAGTACATTCTTCACACAGGAACAGCAACTCGTGTCTGTGTGTGATGAGGATTGTAAGTGGTTGGAAATTAAATGAAAGTCATTCAATGGCACACCCCATATGGTTCACTGGCATTTGGGTTAATCATCAAAGACATGTTGGAGTGTGTGCGGCTCTCCCCGTGGCACAAAAACTCATTCATGCCATCTGATGATAAAAATCTCTGATCAAGCACTTGATAATCTGATTATGACCAGCAGAAAGGTATTATTCTGATTATTACAGTTGTCATGGGGTACTCTTTCAATATCCATGTGCTTTGTGTGATTAATGGCCAAAGAAGCCTCTCCAGATGACATAACTGTCATGTTACTCTCACATATTCAACCTCAACCTTGAGCTTTCCATTGTGATACTATGATGTAATTGCTCTACAAATATAGGAGAATATTATTATTAGATCTTTCAATGGTGGTTTTGAGGTAGAGGAGATGTTTTACAACAAAAAGAGAAGAAAGAGTAAAAGAGATCCCTTATAGAGCTTGAAGCAGAGGAGGTTTGTCTGTATCTGTCAGAATGATATAAGGGGAAGTGAAGCATCTTATCAGCAACATATATTTGGCTTGTATCTGTGTCTCAGATTAGTTGTTTTCATTGAGTTAGATTTTGGTTTGGTTGCAAATCCTGTTTCCAAGTCTTGTCATAGTAAAGCACAAGAAGAAATTAAAATATGTAAGTATCTTAAGTTGCAATGAACAGTACAGTGCCTTGTGATTGTTGGTGACAAAGTAAAATAGAGAAATGTATATTTTCTACTAAGCCATGCACTTTTGGAATTTTGAGTTGGAGGTTTGAGGTAAAGATTCTGATAGCGGTGCTTTAAACCTACAACTGGGTGCCGCTTGCTTTGAATGTCCGAGATAAAGTACTGCTTTGCTTGAATTTCTTTGTGTCACACAAAACGGACATAATTGGTGTCATTACATAGAAAATTAAAATTTCGATTGAAACGTAATCTGTTTTTTAACACATAATTTCACTGACATGCTGTTTTCGTGTGGAAGAGGAACGTGAAGAGAACTGCATGGAGGGAACCAAATCTGGGTGGCACAACAAGCCCCCTCCACAAACTGAGCCCCTCCCCCTTCAAAACAATGTAAGCATGGCCACTGCTCTGTATTAGTCGGCGAAAAAAATGAGAAATTCGACATTAACCCCTCAGTTCAGAGCCGAGCAGTTCCCGAATGGCTTGTATGTGTCAGGTGAACTTTAGTTTTGCAAATTCTGCCAACACTCAGTTGACTGGAATCGTAAAAATACGTGCAATGACCACGTACTCTCCAAAAGCCATGTGAGAAACAAGGGAAGAGAACTGATCCAAGAGATTGTTCACTCATTGATAACATTTAATGTTCACCTTTTATTGCTACATGTATAACAATGTGATAGGATAGCTGAATATAGGTAATTAAAAATAAATTGTGATTAAAGGTTAGGGTTAGGGTCCGTTTTCTCTGGGGACTACATATATAAGCTGGTCCTCCCTGAGCCTACCAACTTCCAGAATGAGGAAAGCAAACAATTCCTGCATGGTCTCTGCAGCCCGCTGGTGAAACGGCGCTCCTACAGACGTTTCAGAATCAGCTCCTTTGGTTACGTAGTGAAAGGAGAGATGTTCATAGGCCAGTCTCCTCTGTGTGATGATAGGAGATATTTGAGAGGGGGGCGTCCATCCTCGAGGTGAAGTTCGGTGTGTCCAGCGGTAAGAGAGCAGTGTTTCGCAACGTCGTCGCTCAGAGTTAGACACCCAGATTGCTCTGTTGTTGGTTGTATAAATCAACATCAGTGCCTATATTCTGTCCCAGCTACAGAACAGCAGAAGAGACAGTGGTTGCGTTTCATTTGTAATGACAACGTGCCGGCTGCGGTTCCTGTTAGTTTGTATGTGTGTGCTATCCACTTCACGTTGAACTGTTTCATTAACGAGGGTCAGTACAAAGCTGGCTTTGCCTCGACACTGACCCTCGTAAAAGGATCAGTCCCAATCATACGGGACCCAGCAACTGCACCCGAGCCAGAGGTAAGTGTTGCCACATTTTGATAGTATTTACAGTTGCCTACGAGTATGGTGAAGTAAGCTGGAAATTGGCTAACTAGTTAGCTCCACTTCGGTTCGCTATGCAAAGGCGTTTGAAGCGAGTTTAATGTTAATAATATTGCAATGGAGCTTGGTTGTCGCAGTAAAAAGTCTGGAAACGTGCAGACTGGAGACAGAGACAATGCGAACAGTGTCCAAGAGTTTGGAGACTGTGTTGGAGACAAACACAGCTTTCGCTAGCTGTTAGCTATTAGCTACATGGTAGTAACTGTAACAACACATATGAACAAACTGAGTAACATATTCAGACACACTAACAATTCAGAAACGTCCTGCTGCAGCCGCAGAGTCTGAAGACTAGTATGACTAAACAACAGCATCTCTGCGAGCCATAGCGGTCCATCCACCATAAACATTAGCGAATGGTACTGCTAGTGTAAGCGGCATTGTTTCCCTGAGAGGGGCGTGACAGATGGAGCTATTAGCATTTAAAGGTGCAGGCTAGGGCTGCACAAAAAATCGTTAAAAAATCGCGATCTCGATTCACACATACACGTGATCTCATCTCTACACACGCCGATTCTGAAGCATTTTATATCTCGAGCTGAATCACAAACAAATGTTCTTATTTTACTCCCGGATTTTTTGAAGCGCCCCCAAACGCAGCACTGCCGCTGCCTCCTCCCTCAACCTGTGGTAAAGCGTCTTTACAGCACGTGATTCAGTGGAGGAAGCCCACCTGCAGTTGAGTGTTTGGAAGGAGGGAGTGAGAAGCCGTTGTTAGACAGGGCAGCAAGCCGCTAATCTGCCCGTCCTTTTGGCGGCTCAGTCCGCGGTTTTAGACAGAGGGCAGCAAACTGGGGGTCTGTTTTGGTCCGCCAATTTGCCGCCTCGGAGGGTACACTTATTTCCACCTTGCCTGCTAGGTGGTCAACTGGACAGCCGCTGAGCCCGGGAGATGCAGCGTCTCCTGGATCTCTAGCTGTGTGGTTGTGTTAGCATGTTGTTGTAGCCACAAGCTAGGATCGGTCGCTACTTTCAAACTAAAAGCCCCCCGATAAGAACCCAGTTCTAAACTCCAATGGGTGCAATGTAAAGCTCTTATTTTGAAGACAAATTTGTTGATAACTGTTCACAGCTCAACTTCGAGCTTCACATCACGTCACATGTTTAAGCCTACCTCAGAGGTGGCTTTTGGAAAAGGAGGAATATTACGCCTCCGTTTTAGAAAGCCGATCACAGCAGCTATCACATATCACCTAGCCAAAGATACGGCCCCAATAAACACTGTACAACACGAGGTATTAAAGGATGCCCTCTCATCTTGGAGACTCTTTTTTTTTTTTTTTTTACTCTTGTAAAAATCATTTCTCATCCAATGATAGAACTTGAACAAAACAAAAAAAAACATTGCTACAATGTTTGTTTTTTGTTTTGTTCAAGTTCATCAGTGCAATAAACATTTTGTGAAAAAAATCGTGCCAGAGAATCGTGATCTCAATTCTAAGCAAAAAAAATCGTGATTCACATTTTTTCCAGAATCGTGCAGCCCTAGTGCAGGCGTAGAAACAGCCTGCTCTCAGTAGAGCGACTTTTAGACAGCTGAAATTGAGGACCACGGATGGGTTTGGGGCAATGCATTTCAAACAGTGTTGTTGGACCTCTGACAGCTGTGTGAAATTGATGAAAAGCAGTATAATATGGGACCTTTTAATAGCTGATGCATCAGAGTCAGAAAACAACTGATCCCATGGGGGAATCTGGCTGACATGCACATTAAATAAGATTAAAAAAAGGTTATTTGTTGGACATGTAAATCAAGATATCAAATTGTAATAGAAGTGGAAATATTGTCCATTTCATTTCCCTATTTGTTTCTTTTCTTCTTTAACTGATCTATTTTTTAATTTACATGTTCAAAATAAAATAATCAAATCAAAATCATGTCAGTACAGCCACACAATATATTTTATTATTATTTATTTATTTGCTTTTTTTTAAAAATTACATCAATAAATGAAAGTGACATTTCAAACTACATGTGCAAGCTAATGTTTTTTTCTTCTTTTATCAATGATAATCTATAATTTCCATTTAATTTGTGTACATTTTAGTCATTTACATTAAAAACACTTATGAGGAGGGGCAATCAGGATTCAGGAATCTTTATATCCGTAACCTGAGTTTTTATTGTTCTGTTTCTTTTGTTGCGTCCGGCCATGAAGTTTAGCGTAAAGGATTAGCACTTCTACTGTAACCATTAGAAACATTATCTCTGAAGTAAATAAGGATCTAATTTCTTCCTCGGGAGCTTTAAGAGAGAGGAGTTGTTTGCACCGGGATCATTCAGCTGAAGGAGAGTTGGCATGGAGTCCCTCGATTGTAGAATTTCATACATTTGTTCATGTTTTGTAATATTCTGCTATCAGCCCTCTAACTCTTAACTCAGTTACATTACTTATGACATTTAAAGTGATCATCTTTGAGTTTTGGACTGTTGGTCATAAAAAAACATAAAAAAGGTGAAGTCATTACACCAGGAGTAAGACACGTTTTTTTTTATAATTTCTGAGATTTTATAGACTAAACAATAGAGATCATAATTGGAATATGAAAATAATTACCCAGGAAATGGTTTCGAATGAATGTTTTTGTACATTTTTTTGTAAGTCTGTCTGCTAAGGAGGTTGGACATGAAAAATATTGAGCTAAATCTGACTATAATTGATGCTCATTGCTTCAATTGTGGCCCTTGACACAGAGTTGGAGGCAAGTGTGTTTTGTAAGTAGATACCTTTGTTTGTTACTTGCCCTGGGTTGACCTCTCTCCTGCCTGTAAATCTAAACCACTCCTCTGCTACCTTTGGAAGATCAGTATTGATGCTGGATGTCATATATCCATGTTTGTTTTCTACGAAGTTTTTGAACTATTGTGTTGTGTTCCCATGATATTGTCGGGGGGACAGAGGGTCATACTTTTCAGTACTCTGCAAAACCCCAGTTTCCTAGTTTGAAAAAATTTTAACAGCAAACCAAGCTTTTCATCAAAGCCAGTCATTTACTTTGGAAAGCCTTCATCAGTGGCTGGTTGAACACTCATCTAGCAAGAAGCTTCCCTCACACAGCACGGTGTGATGAAAGGGCCTTTTAAGGATAAAGCACTCCTACACGAACTGTCTGCCTATCCTGTGTACTCTCCATTCTCCCCTGTTGTGTGTGTGTGTGTGTGTGTGCGTGTATATAACCACTTTATGTTGTGTGTTCTGCTCACAGTTTCAATGTAAGCCAGGCTACTTTTATTGTCATTTAAATTTTAAAAAATGTCGCAGTAAAAAACATATGTTGTGCATGAAAGAAAAGAACCAAACAAACAGGAAAAACAACCAAACTGAAAGCAACCAAACACACACACAACCACAGCATTGACCCTTTTCCACTGGTCAAAACTCCCTTTTAAAACCACTTAGATAGTTTTTTTGTGTGCAGTGGGAATGTGTAAACTCTGCATTTACACCTGGGTCAACTGACTTTGCAGGAGACCCGGCTTGGCTTTGATCTTAACGCAAGACCTGGGTGAACGCGCGAAATTCCTTTGTGCGAAGTGATGATTCATCATCAACATCCGGTTGTGGCGCGTAAAAAAAATAAGCAATTTGGGATGCGCCTTTTCATGGATGTTTTATTACTGGACACTATAGGCAATTTTTAGCAAGTCGACCTGCTAATTTTAGTGGAAAAGTTGAGATGATAGCTCACAGCATCCCCCCAGTGATCTGAATACAACAGCATTGAACCTTTTCCACTGGCCCCCCAATTAAATCTTTTATCGATAATAAATATTGGTTTTGCTGCAACTCAGAGGACATCATTCACATCATATCAAGGCTGTTATATTATTCACTTGTATTGTTTCAGGACTCAGAGTTTTCCATGTAGAACTTTTCATTTGTAAGAGTGTGTTATGTCTTCCTGCTTCTTTGTGCTTCTGAACACCTTGGCTTTCTTCTGTCCTCTCCCCCAGCAGGCATGCACTTTCGGATGAAACATAAGAGCCTGCCTCACCCTTCAAGTGGTGTTTTTCAAAATAAAGGGCAGAGCTGATGATGACGATGATGGCATAGTAGAATAGAGAAGCCAGAGGAGTAGTGGACTGTATTGTTGGGAAGTCAAAAGAACTGTGATTTCAGTGTTGTTTTAACAAAAGGAGGTTGGGGCTGGGGGAGGGGAGCTCGATGGTTCCAAGCCTGTGGCAATGATCACTATCTGTAGTTTTAGTTGAGTCTTGCTGCTACTGTCAGGCCTAAATAGTGAACACACTATACCAGATTTTAGCATTTTTGATGTCTTTGCTCAGAGTCCTAATGCACCAGAATCAACTCAGCCAGGATATGTGAAAACATTTTATTTTTTAGCTATTTTATCTGCTAAAACTGTGTGCCAGGAATCCAAACCAGGATTCCAGGAGAACCAGAGTTGAGTCTCACTCATTCCCAACCTCAGCTCCCCCAGTTTTTCAGTGTGTCTTCTGAAACCATTATGAAAACAAGATACACTGTTCTGTCTTCCTTCTGCCAGCTGTCACATAATATGGCTTTAAAAAAGTCTTGGACACTGTGGGAGAGTTCTGTAATGGACTGCTGCTGCAGTTTGAACCTCAATATATTATTGAGAAACTGTCAAATGTCTGTCAGAACTTTTACATAATCAGAGAAATACCATCTTGACCCAATATCTGTTGAAACAAAAAAGTATTTTAAAAACTAAAATGTTTATAGAAAAGATGAGAATTCTGGTGATTTTATAATTAACAGGACGTTGGGAACTTCTATGTTTGCAGCCTCCTAAACCCCTGAGGAATATTTCTTAAGCTGTTGAGCAGCCTTTAAGGCTCTGAGTACCTACTGAGCGGTATCAAGTCGAAGCCTCCCTCAACAGGTTTAGGCTCCAACTTAAAGACACCCTGCAGGCATTCTTACCTCTCTGCTGCTGGTGAGAGGAGAGTGTTCTGGATTTGAAAAAAGAATGTCATTTATTTGCTCTGTGGGCTTGAGTTGGTATCAACTCAATGTTTGATTTTAATTTATCTGAGGTAAGACAATAAGACATTTAAATATTCTCTGACGAGCGCCTGTCAGACTAAATTACTGGTCTGTTTGCTGCCCTGTCAAACGATGCTCATGCAGTACAATGGAGTAAAGACTGCTGTCACAAATGAATACAAGCGATGTCACAGTACCCAATTTTGTCTTCTAAACTTCATCAATTCATCCACAACAGTGAGCTTTACAAAATGGCTCTTTTGTCCGTTCATGGCACAATAGCTAAAGATGTCATTTCTGAAATTGCATTACCCAGAATAACCTATCTAGTCATGTGGGCCTTTTTTCTACCATTATATGAGATAAAAAAGAACTTCATGAACTTCTGTAGAATAAACAGCTGTTTGAATGGAGTGGCAGCAGTCACTTTCTGAAAACTATTGAACCAAACACTTGAAGTAAAGATAGAGTGCTTGCTTGAGAAATGGGCTGAGATAGTTTTGGTATGAATAAGACTGCTGTAGATTTTATTTGAGAATTGCTTTTTTTCTAGTTTCTTGGTTTACCTCCTGGGCAACGAACTTAAAAGGGAGGAAAGGTCATTACAGTCGGTCCCAGTCATATTGAAGTCAACGGGAGATGCATGGAGAACACAGTACAAGCCAACAGTCATATAATTTATAGAAATGCCTCCAGAAGACAAAAGAGCACACTTCAGAGAGGAGGTTAACCACGGACTTTTTTCACCCAAATGATTGACATTGACAGTGTTGTAATGATCAAACGGGGCAAGTCTGACTGATTTCTGCTGATGTGACTGCACCTAGAAGCCTTTCCTGCACAAATTCGAGGAACAAACAACATGTTGATCAACACCGTACTTATCCTGCTCCCGAAGTGTGGTCTTTAATTCTCTGGAAGCATTTCTTCATTAGAAGTATGACATGAATATGTTGGTTTTAGTGCATTTCTCCATGTATCTCCCATTGATTTCAATACAGCTGACACCACAGTTTGGTCCCAAAGCAAAATAAAACCCTGACAGAATGACCCTGCCTTCTTTTTTATGTTCCATGGTTATGCAGCACACTGAATATGCTGCTGTCCATGAGATCCTCATTAAGCCAGCCCACAGACTTTACATGAGGCTATGATGACAGCAGAGGTTTTTTTCACTTTTCCCGTGCAGAGGGAAGTCGACCTTGGTGGAAGTTCGACATGTCCTGGCCAGTTTTACAGATGGCTCCCTTTTTATAATGTTGGTCAAAGGGAAAAGCTTTCTGGGCTGAAGAGGTGTTTTTTAGCTGCAATACCGCCAGTGGCGACTGGGCAGACTGAAAGCAAGACAAGTGGCTTGTCAGTGCTGATTAATCCCCTTATTATTTTCACTAATAATTGATTAATCATTAAGTCTATAATGTCAAAAAGAAGTTTTCTTTTTCTCACAATTTTCCAGAGCCCAAAGTGATGTCTTCAAACGGCTTCTTTTGTCCAACCAATAGTCCAAAATCCAAAGACATACTGAAATGCCTAAAGAGGACAGTACACGCCGCCTCGAAACACGCTGCACCACCACAGAGACACACCCCATGAAGATGAATCAAAGTAGCTCTACTTGTAATGTGTGACCCACTGTTTTATCGACTGATCACTGTGGTGGAGTCATGTAAACCACAACAACTTCAAGATTCCCGAGTACAACACAGAAAGTTATGTAGTTTAAACAGCCTAATGGCTTTGAAGGTAATTTGTGTGGCCAAGGCATTAGATATGGCATAACCCTAAAAAGCACAAGACCGAATAAAGCTTTTAGCTAATTTCAGTCAGCATGTTGCAGTAGGCTTTGATTGTTCCTCGGGTGTAAGTGGGAAGTTTGGCCAGATGGTGTCTCTTTAGAAAAGTCTGAAGGTTGGTAAAGTCATTAGTCGACCATGAACGCTTATTAAATTTCACGGGAGTCTGGTCAGTAGCAGCTGATCTCTGGCTTTGTCCCAAGGACTAACAAGGATCTCGATTGTCTCTGTCAGAGCATTTTTCTGAAAAATAACTTCTTACTGCATATGTTCACATAGACAAAAACCATATATTCACTGTAGGGAGCATACAACTCTCAGACAAGATCAGCAGAAGTTTGTTTTAGGCTGGATGTTGTGTTGGCTGCAGAGTTGGTGGTAGCGTGATGGTCTGTGTTTTTAGGATTAATGTCTGGCTCCATTGGGGCAGCCATGAGGTCATCTCAGCAGTCTTACCCGTCTGTGTTCCCATGCTGCGCCAGCAACAGCCCGCGAGGAGCAGAAAGCACAAGTGTGAGTGTGTGTGTGTGAGTGTGTGTGTGGACTTTGTTTGTACCCTGTTTGTTTGTCATGTGTGGGTTTCAGAGACTGTATGTGTAATATGAACTGTGTGTGAGTGAGTTGGGTTAGTGATGGAGAGATTACAACTGCTGGGGGAGGTCTGAATATGAGAAGGGTGTGAGCTTATTGACTGACTTTGGGTGGGCTGCAGCCCATGTGCACCCTCAACACGCACAAACGCACATACACACACACACACACACACACACAGTCACACACAGTTCGAGCATGCTGAGCAACAGGAGCACAAAGATTCTGCTGATGAGGGACAAACTGCTGTGAAATGGCTCAGACTAAGCCTCATCATGCTGTGCTCAGAGTGTGTTTATGTGTTTCTGTCTCCGTGCAGATTAGACAAGTGTCTCTGCCTTAACAGAAACTTGAACTCTAACACTTCTGGGTGGTTGTGAATTTCTTTTTCCCAAAGTCACTGTGCCCTTTGAGAAAGAAAGTGGTGGAGCCAATTACTGCTTTTGTTTTTTGACGCCACCTCTGGCTTCAGTGTAGTCGGCAGGCTCTTTTTTTAACTGTACAACCAAACAAATATAACTTGGAAGTAATCAGTTGAAGTGAGCTAGAATAATTAAGTCATGAATAATTAAAATCCATCCCCATAGTTCAGTCACACTGAGTAAGAGCACAAAGGTTCCATTCTTGTAATACTGTACACTCCTTTTTCTAACTTTGACAGCCTACATTGTTTGAGAATCCTTTTGGCAGCCATTTATAAAAGTCTTGCATAGACCTGACTACTACTGCATGATGCCAAATGGAAAGCAGAATACAAGCAACCAGATTATTCACTACAGATTTGGGCTTTCAAAACTACTGCAACCAACTTATTTTTCCTGCAACATGCTAAAGTCTCAGATCAACAATTAGCCTACATCAATGCACAGTGTCAAGTATTAGTTTTGATAGTTGATTAGTCGACAAATTGATTATTTTTGTGAAACCCCCGCCACTTATTTTTCAGAACGATTCCACTGTTGCTCCTTACTTTTTCACTTCAGTGCATAATTTAGTCGCATACTGTAATGCATTTTAATTACATGTAACACATTATCTAAAATTGTAAATGGGAATAAAAGGTGCAAATAACACACAACAAGAAATGTCATGACCTCAATGGTTAAAAGAATAACGCACCCATACAACAAATGAAAATGTTTAGTAACACTTAACAGATTTTTGGGAGCATGAGCAACAATAGTCCCACCCTGGAGCCCTGCTACTACAGATATAAGGTTCCCGTTTTAATTTGTGCATGTTGTATGTTTATTACATTTAAACATGTGTGAAATAGATCTCTATCATGGCTGTTTTGGCTCTCTTTCATGGTTTTTGTTGAGAAGTGCTGCAGAGTTGACTGTAATGTTCTCGCTGCAGCTGGTCTGCTGTTTTTTTTTACATATGTTGAAGGTATTTTGATAATGATGTGCAGGGAGACGTTTCCAGCAAGACCTGCTTACTCACTACTTATAGTCATAGTCATAGTAAAGAATGGGTGGAGCATTTGACTTGTGAAAGGGGCAAGTTACTGCCTGCTCTGTATGTACCTGATAATTATCTGGGAGTCGAGTGTTGTTTCAGAAATTTAATTGATCCCTAGATCCTCTACAACAGCTCAAATGTCATTTTCTGCACTTCGGTTTTTATTAGTATTAAATAAATCTGTCTTTACACAGTTTCAGTTTGCTCATTGGATGTCTTGGCATCTTACATTTTGCAGATGTGATTGAACTGTGTTTTGCATAACGGTCGAAAATGTTCTAACGTCCGACTAGCGTGATTTGTTACCACAAAGCAAATGAAAGTCGTGTTGTGGCATAGAGCAACCATTGTTTCATCCATGCCACAAGAATGTGGAAAAATATTTTTTAGTATGCCTGTTTTTACAAAGCCTAGTCCATTTGACCATCCCTCCAGTCACATTCCTTGCCATGCCTGTGTGTGTGATGACTTGTGAGTGCTGGCCAAACAGACCTCATCATCAGTATTTGTGCCCAAGTACTAGCATGCCCACAGAATTCATCATTTCACCAAATATGGGCATGTGAGACAAAACACTCCTGTGGCATTTTCCCTAATATTGCCTCATCCTTTTCTTGATGTGACATTAAAAGAACAGGCTTCATTCTTCACAATATTCCCTTCAGCCACAAAACATCAAAGTACCTCTGCAGACTCTCCTTCTCTTTAGTCTGTATTGCTTTATTGTTTCTCATGGCACTGAATATGCTAATTTTAATGATGTTCTTTTCGCTCTTAAAGAAAATCACTACCTTGTTAATTTACTGTAGCGTTTCTCCATTGGCGATCTAAGTAGTTCCTTCCTGGCTGATTGGAAATCATTTCATACCCACATCTCTCGGTCTGCCCTGCTTTTTTCCTTTTTATCTCCACATCATCAGACCAGCTGGAATAATATCAGCCATACCAGCAGGCATCTACAGCCAAAACCCATAACCCTGCTTGTTTTTAATTCCCCTGCTTCGGGACATTGTTATTTCAATGATGGCTATTAAAATGTGTCAGCAGAACTGCTGACGTTTTACAGGAAAAAGGGTGTTTTTAACCTCATACAAAAGAGACACAATTGCTGCCATCATAGTAACTTCAAGATTCTCTACATTGCTTCTTTGAATTTTCAGATGTATTTTAAAAAGCCAACACAATTTCTGACGTTCACGCTTTTCTATAAACATTTCCTTTACTTTTTTTGTATATGTGTATGTGATTTCGAGAAAGCATTTAGAAAGAGCATTTAGGTGTTGTGTTGAAGTCGATGTTTAGACATGTCAGTCTGGACCAAACTGGCAGTCTGACAGCATCCCAGGAAAAACATAAAAATGCAAAGCTGAGTAACAGTTGAGCTGGAAATGTTGGTTTCTCAATGTTAGCAGCTTCTCATTTGCTTTTTCTTTGTATCGGTGTCCTCATGTATCTTCCATTTCCACTAAATGGAGAAGGAGATTACAGGCTTGCTTCATTCAAATGGATGTTCTGTAATTGGCAGCTCATTTTCCTGCACTGAAATACCAGAGTTTCTACTTTGTATGTTAATTTCACGTCATCACAGTGAATTCCATCTTGTAATTTTTTATTTTTACCTACATTTTTCTGACTTCAGAAATAAGCAGTGCACTAACAACCATGTTTTAAGAACAATTGCCAAGCGTTGCCCTTGAAGCCCCCTTTGAAGACATATAACGATAAAACTATTCTTCTGAGCAACAGTCGTCGATAAGCTTTAAAGGTCTGGTAAACACATTAGGGGTACAGTATAATCCTCCAAATCCATTTCGGATTAAGGCAGTAGAGATAAGAAAGAATTTCTTTGAGAGAGGTTTTGTCCAGATTCAATAATAGACGTCAGTTTTTTTTCTTTCTTATGAATTGCACCATTGTCTTTCTAGAACTGTCTTTCAGAAACTACATTCTGGCCTTCCTGTTTTTCATGATCCTGTAAAGGCTTTCTTTACTGGGGAGTTGGCAGGAGCAAAGTGCACATGGTTTAGGCAACTGGAGAGCTGATCTGCTGGGCTGGCAGAGGGTGTTGGAAGTAGAGGAAAATAGCAAGGAACAGCTTTGCCCTCTGGGTCATAAGTCATCTAGAATAGTGTAACCCAGCAGCTGGACAGACTAGGCTCCAATTTTGGATCTTTAGGCAACACAAGTGATGATGTCTTAAGGGGGTCCACAGGAAAAATCCCGCTAATCCACCTAACCACAGGGTTTTTAGTGTGGGTTCACCCTGCTCTGGCTTAACTCAAGTGTTGTAAAACAGACCTATGTTATCAGTTTTTGAGGGCAGCCAGCTAGTTTATATAGAGCTTTACTTTCTGTTTTATCTTGCCTAACTCTGAGGGCTCTATCAGAGCTGTGAAAATATCTTGTTTCCTTCTCTGAGTGGTACTTATCAACAAACTTGAATTACACAACTGCAAAAACAATTTGCAGCACTGGAGATGATTTAGGTGTGTCATAAGTATGTAGGATACATTTTTGTTCAAGCAGTAAATTTGTGTTCCATTTTTGTACTTGATTTAAGATAATTTGTAGAGTTTCCCTTGATTTAAGATTAGTTTTCTGTTTTGGCAGCCCAATTAATGCACATTTACTGAGAATCATTGTTGTAAAACAGCAAACGTCCTTGACTTTAATGCTTTCTATCCATACTTGTGTATGTGACTACTTACATGATGGATACTGTTTGCAGTGAATAGATTTGGTTCTTGTGTTTTTGTAATAAAGAAAAAGTTACTGGTCTAAACGGCTGAATTCCAGTCAACTGATCCAGGTTGCCTCAGGATACCCAAGCATCCAATATTTAGAGTTAGTATTGCACCAAATCAGCCATAGTGTAGTCACATTATTGGAAAAAAATATTGTCACCCCTCTAAAGCTGCTGTATTGTCCTCATACCAGACTCTGCTTACCTCAACAAGTGTCTGCTGCTCAAAATTGTATAAAATTGCAGTCCATAACTTGGCACATGACCCATGCTGACCTCCTGATTGATTCTTTTAATTTTAAATCTTCACTTATAAAATGGGTACAGATACAGATGCAAGTAGATACATTTACTTCAAACCCTATCAAGAGCATGTAATAGTAGACTGAAGTATTGGCAATGCACAGAGAACAAGTGATTCTCCTGTGTAGAAAAAATCAACATGAATTGGAGGTGTTATGATTCTTTTTACCACCAGAGGGCGTTTCTGTCTGTCTGTCTGTCCTCGTGCATCTCGTCCACACTCTGCCCAGCAGGAGTGGTCCTGTGTTTAGCAGCTACCCAGATATGCAGAGTGCCTCATGTACATACCAACAGCAGAGTGCCTCTCTCCTCTGGACACCTGGCCTGAATCATCAGTGTGCGCTCGCCCCGATCCAAGAGGGACTTTGACTCTGAAGCATCAACTTACCTGTCCCATAAAGAGTGACCTCATGCATGCTGCAGCTTGTCACCTTCTCACCTCACCCCTTGTTCCTTTACACATTTGTTTGCTTCACATGTTCTCTCTCTTGCTCTCCTCATCCACCCTTTCTGGCTCTGCCCCCCTGTGGGGTTTTGCTTACGCTCTACATGCCCAGACAGTTGCACCATTCACGACTACATGCACAGGTCCATGGTCACAGATTAGAGGGGAACTGACAATATGATTATTTTTATAGACAGTCACTTACAGGATACTATTTCCCAACCACTTTGGTTTGCTATTTAATTCCCCTTCTTGGTTAACAGCCATGACTGACATAATTTCTTGAGATTTCTATGGCACAGTTTCTGGTATTTGATCTTGCTCTTAAGGTTCTCATTAACGCTGATGCAGCTAGAGTATTGGCTTGACATCACTGCCAGGGTATACTGCACCAATAAATCAACTTGTCACTGGGAGAATCTCACAGCCGTCAGCTATTTTAATCTCACAAACAGGTATCTCTGGGGATAAATGATAAAAATACAAACAGATGATTGGTGTCGTGTTTGGACCTGTTCATCAACCGCAAGTAAAGATTTCATGGCAGTAATTGAAAAGTGATTTGGGTCATCTCATCTTGTGTATTGACTGTTTTCACTTAATTATTTTGTGTGATATTGGTATGTTTACATTTATGTCATTTTTCAGAAAAATTGTCCTTGCAATAAGCCGTACAAGCAAAATATAAAATCAAACTGAACTGCAAAGACGAGCCGTGGAGGTCAGGATGTCACCACTTTAGTATTTCGGATGAGTTTTGTTGTGATGTTTACTGTAGTGACTTTTCAATTGATTGATGACCTTGCATGACCCTCATCCAACTCTGTTTTTGATTTAAGCAAAAACCTTTTTTCATCCTGACCCAACCTGGCCTATGACAACACTGTACCAATATTTGTTACAAACTTAAGTCTATTTGAAATTATCTTATGCATAAACGTGACCTTTGATAAGCCTGGCTGCAGGCCTTTAGGGATGGAAATATTGGCCTGACTGTTGTTCTACCACTTTGGTTCAGACCATTGGCTGTAGAAACTATGGACAGGGCTTTCGGTTCTGAAAAGTGATGTAGAAGTGTCTTAAACCTGTATTATTTCAAGTGGCCAACGGGGTGCAACTCCACTGGTTGCAAAAAGATATTCAATTCTATGTAAGCTCATGAGAAAATGAACCTAGTTTGCTAATGAGATTATTGTCTCAATTGCTACTTTCAAGTCTTCTTCAATACAAAATGATGTTAATTTGTAAATGATGGTCCCATTAGAGTAAAATGGACCATAAAGCATAGTATACTGTAGGCACGGCATGGCTACCTTGTAGCTGTCATATCAACCATCAGTCAGGTTTGAGCTAACACTACGTCCCCATCTCCACCCTTACAGCCACATATGGTCACCTCTGGCTCCAAAAATCCATTGTTCCATAATGCAAGGCCTAAAACCAGTAGACCTGTTATGGGTGATGTCACATTGGCTATGCATTTGTTCTTGAAATATCAACTACTACTTAATGGTTTACCATGAAATGCTTTCCCTTTGCAACCATGAGGTTAACATTTTTGGTGATGAATATGAGATATTCATGAAATGTTTCAGTAATTGTTGAAATTTGCTGCAGACATTTACGCCACACTAAGAATAAACTCAAGCTATAATCAGGTTTGAATTAACCTAGAAGTATAATACTTTGCTTAAGGACCTAACACTGAAAATTAATGACATTCGCATCAGACTCAGCTGTACTTTGTTTATTCTGTGCTAATAAGCTAATGTTAGCATGCTAACAGGCTAAACGAAGGTTGTGGACCCGGTAAACATTAGATCTGCTAAACATCTGAATGTTAGCATGCTGAGGTTAGCGTTTAGTTTAGAGCACGACTGTAGCTAACTTCGGCCCACAGAGCTTGGCTGTAGACTCTTAGTCATGTCTTGTTTAACAAGAAAATATTAAAAAAATATTTTTATTGCCTACATCAGTATCTTGCACTGTGAACACATATTATAGTGTCGTGCTTGCAGACGTATGCATGCCGTAAAAGTGCCCAGACAACCTATCCATTTCTGGCCGTAAAATGTTAAAGGCTTACATTTCATGACTTAATGTCTCATCACAGATGTCTCCTATGATCACGATCATCCCCAAAGTCATAATCTCATGAAGCCACATCAGTTATAGCAATTTGGCCTTGGATAGGACTATCACTTAACATATTGGCATATAGCTTTATGTTCTTGCCTTGACTTCAGTCAGTTACCTGATGAGGAGTTAGATATTTCCTGCTGATGATTTCATCTGTGAAGACATCAGAGACTTGTTAGTCTGGCCAGGGGCTGAGAGAGGCAGGAAACTGAGGTGTCGGAAGGAGTTACAGTCGGCAGACAGTGATGGAGAACCCGAACTGAGGATGACAAAAATGTCTAACTGAAGTATCACCAGACACCCAGAATAATCTGTGTGGACAGGTAGAAGCCTAACCTGGCTCACCCAGTGTCGAGTGACATTTTGTCACGGTGTTAAAATAGAAACTAGAATAGTTAATAGAAATAGGTAATGTGTTTGTTTCAGTCGCATGATGAGCAATGAATATTGTTTCAGTGTCAACATCTCCCTGATAGTCAAAGACAGTTTATGATCATTTGACGTGCAGATCACTTGAACCCTGGGCCGAGGACAAAGACTCTCTACGTGAGCTCTACCAACTGAGCTACCGGGCGCCCGTCACAAACAATTTTAATCCAATACCAGGGAATTTGGTCCAGATTAATGGTGCTGAGAAGATGACACCTGACGGCTACGAAAATTATATTTTTTTTTGTTTTAAATGGATTATCTGGATTGTTATTGATGGATTTCCCTACACACGATTGTGTGTACCAATTTAGTACAAACAATCATGTCCAACTCTGAATGAATTCTAATAAATTGTTAATCCCTTAACTTTTCATAGAGCACCGATTACCGCCATCAACATCTTGCCAAAACAAAGACATTCCCATTGTCGTCAGCTGTACATGTTAACACTCTAAACTACAATGTTGCTCATTGTAAACATTAAGCTATCCCTGATGGACATCAGCAAGAGCTGTTATTCCAACCTTGTGAGTACAGTTACAAAGCAAGCTACATGTCATTTCAGTAGAAGTCGTCCTACAAACAGACACCTAGCAATTGTTGCTTAATGACAGGTGTGATGTGATACAAATCAAAGTTGAGCTGGCGCACTCAGAGCGTGAACACAACATTAGTCTAGTTTCAGAGTCCTACTGCTGATCTGTAAGGCATCCTGGTTCCAGAGATTCTGTGTAGGATCAGATGCACATCAAATGACCAATTGTGATCATTTGTGGGGTTTAATTTGATTACTGCATCTAATGTAAATATTTTCTCCTGACTTTGAAATGAGCAAGAAGCAGAGCGATCAAAGAAAAAAATGTTGATTAAAGATACAGCAAGGTAGAGGAATAACATTTTGGTTTCAATAAACATGATAAAGCACATACTTCTATCTGTACAAGCTGCAAAATTAAAGAGCTTCAAATATTTGGTGAAATTGTAAACTTTAAAATGTTAGTACAGTATTCAAAAAATAAAATTACTATCAATATGTTTTTTTTTTTTGCCCTTCACAGACCTCCATATTAGATGTTGTCTGTAATTTAAGGTAAACACAAATCCGTGTGCTTGAATTTGTAGTTATATTTTCAGCAGGGTGCTGTGCCAGTGCATGAAAGTGAAGCAGGGAGATACATTGACATCATATCAACGTCATGATATGAAACTAGATATTGTCATGTGTTATCATCATCATCCTTCCTGGTCGTAAAGGCTTCAGTGTTTGAAAGGGATTCAAGTTCAGATCATTTGCCTCACTGCTCTGAGTAAAACAGTTGGTATCGTATGAAAACTTTTCATATCAGCTACACAAAGCTCAGAACAAATAGCTTATGAAGTCACCAATAGTTAAAATAATAAATACTTTTTAAACCTGTCATGATAATTTAGTGTATCAGTATCAACCAGCTCTCCTTTTTTACTACTGCAGTAGCAACTCTTGCTTGCTGACAGCCCTATCATTAACTAGTACATTAAAAGATTCCCAAACAAATAGACACACACACACCAGCACACCCGTGTCAGACATTTACGTGACCGATGTACAGTATGCTGCGTGGCTAGGTGCCATTTTGGCGCCTTTGTCTCTATGCTAGGGTGAGCAGCTTTCGTAAGTTGACACCTCCTCCTTCATATGACATGTCATGTGGACGAGGTCTTTTTGCATGTTTGTGCATATCAGTGCCGCTCTGTTAACGCCACCCTGGCAGTGGACAGTAACATGAAGCCACAAGGAGCTGATGCTGTGTGTAAATTAAACGTGTCCTTGGATCGCTGTCTGTGTCACTTTTTACCTTTTTCGTGTGATTTTTAACCTGATAAAAGGGAGAGTTGTGCTCTCGCAGTGTTTACCATGTGGGTATTAGTAGTGTAGTTTTTGGTGCGGCTGCAGTCTCAGACAGCCGGTTGTAAAAAAAGTCTGACATGTAACCTTGCTACCGTGCAGCCAGGATCAGGGGCTTTGGAGCCACACCACTCTGTTTAGATGGATTGGTTAACAGCAGCTCTTGGCCCAGTAGTGTCCTGTAAGGGTCAGTGCCAAAACCACTTCAAATGTGCAAACCATAATCCCTCTTTGACATTAGTATTTTCAGATGGAGGCAAGCAAGGTGGGGGGCAGCAATGTAAGCAAGGTCTTTCTGGCTAGCCTTGTTTCATGCTGGCAGTGGTGTTAGACACTAAAGCCATTACTCATGGTGCAGGCATGTCCAGAATGTATTCTTAGCCCCTGTCTTCCTATCAGTCACTACAGAAAGGTTGGAGGGTCAAAAAATAAAGAGGTAACCAGTCTACAGGGCTGTCTGCGCCACCGCTGTTTACCAGGGAGGGGGTGATATTTTAAACCTGGGAGAGCTCACATATTTACCCCACTCAGCCTGCCTGACTTGCCATTTGGTGGGGTGAAGACACTGGAGACCACTCATAGAGGACAGAAGAGAGGAGCTCTTTAGTTACTACTTGATAACCAAATAGCTTGCAGCTTTCACAAAAAGAAAAACAGTGCAGATAAGAGGAGAGAAGAGAATCAAAACAGAAGAAGACCGAGTCAAACAGAAGGTTTGAGGATAAAGGTGAGGACAGAGGGGAAGACATTCTGGGGAGGTGAGAGGTAGCCAGGCTGAGCTGACTTTACCCCAGAGGAGGAGTTGCAGTTGCCGGCCAGGGCAGGTCCCAGGGCTGGCAGGGCTGGCCCTACTGCTTCTCCACCTCCTTTCCTTCCTCCTCTCACTCCTCCTTCTCCTCCCTTTAACCATCAACTGAACTGCTGTGCAGTGATGAACTCACAGGCAGAGCCCTTGAGCAACACAGGAATGCATAAAAAATCCTGCCAAATGAACTTCTCTGCTTCAAGTGTGGGAAACTCTAGAGGTTGAGCCTTCTATTAGAGGACCTCCACAGAAGTACAGACTGTCACCCTTCTGTCTCTCATCCATTTTTATTGCACTCACTGGTTGAGTGCATCGGGAGACTGAGAGGAGTTTTTTTATACACTACTTCTTCATTTTTGCTTTTGTAAACCGGAACACTGGCAACCTTTTCAGTAGCTCGGTGCAAGGACCAGCTCCACTCACCGAAGATGAGCCGCTGGCTGAAATGCACCTCAACACACTTTGTAGGTATTAATTGTCAGAAAATTTAGTTTGTCATGAAACGCTGTTGTTTACTCAGTTCTTATTCTCTTATTGACGAGTTGAATTCCCTTATTATTCCCTACTCCAGGCACAGTGTGCATCAACTGAAGTGTATTACTGTGCTTCAAATGTAAAAGATACACTGCCATTATGTCTGTTGTTGTTTTTGCGTCAGAAATGGACTTTGTGAATCATATTCATGAATCACTCTTGCATTGGGAAAAAAAAAACAGGAAATCAATTTATAGGTCCCTCTCGCTACTGTTGAACTCAGCGTGTATTAAGTAAGCTATTCAGCAGTTTGTTTTGGGTTTTACTGTCAAACATGCTGCATGCCTGATTGTTCACTGTCATCATTATCAGAACACAGACTGGAACAAGTATGACGATCGGCTGATGAAGGCGGTGGAGCGTGGCGAGGTGGACAAGGTGGCCGCTGTTCTCAGCAAGAAGGGCATCATCCCAACAAAGCTTGATGTGGAAGGACGCTCTGCGTGAGTAAACACAGACCCACACACATCCATGTCCAGCATGTGGACATTCCTAGTTAAAGAGGTGTGAATTTCTACAACACACTTTCGACAAACTGATCAAAATCAGACATAGACTATTTGCTGAACATACATAATGCATGTATAAAACGTCTATGTACTGCCCTACACTAGAAAAATAGTTTCTTATTGTTTTGCCTTGATTATTGCTGTCTTCTGTGCATTTCTGAATTTTTGAAAACCTAAAAATGCTGAGCAACACACATTCCAAACATTGTCGTGGTCTCCCCACCACACATTCCTGACCTTGTTTCCCAGATAAGACATAGATGGAAATTCCTACAATTAGGTCAGTCACTCAAAAAAAAATGTTTTCAGAAACATTGCTGCTCATTCTCCTTGCATGACCTTTAAAAACAAAACAATCAAGACCTCTCCAAAATGCCTTTTGTGTAAGGTGACCTTAGACCTTCATCCAGCTGTCCTGCATATGAAAAACTATTATACTATTGCATGTCTATTTTGTGATCCAGAAATGTTTCTTTGGCGTACATCTGAGAGCAGGTCAGTGTGGGAGTTGGTATAAAGAATGTTTGTGGCCACTGAAGGCTTGACCACACTGGCCAGTGGCTGTTTAGATGGTCCCCACAGGAAATGACTCCCTGCACAGTCAGATCAGATCCACTGTGGTTCTTGCAGCACGAACTAATGCATTTAGGTCCAGCTGCAGGCTATTATGAAGATCATCTGACATCTTGAAGGACCATGTTTTATATGTACAATTTGTCAGTGGGAGCTGAAGAGGCAGTGGTTGAACAGACAGCTAAAACAGGAAGAAAGGGAGGAAAAAGTAGGTCAACCTGACTGAAATGAGTACAGGGAATTTTCTCTCAAGGACTATCTTGGGTATCTCATACAGACCTTTACCTTGGTCCTATTAATGATCAACAGCAGCTTTCTGGGAGGCCGGGCGCCCTCAATTTAATCCCAGATATATGAAGAAGTCACCGGGCTGTGCTTCAGGTTTATTTTAACAAAGGCTTTGTTATGGAGCACCAGATCCCAGAAGCAAAGGTGTCGAGTATTTTCAGCAGTGTGTGAAATTCTCCTGTGGCACCATTGCAAAGACCAATTGTTGTATACATGCATGCATGTAAATAAACAGAATTATATACACAACCTGATAAATGCCTGGTCTCATAATAAGGTGCTAGAATTTGGCAGACCTAAATCTGGAACTGTGGCTGACAGTTTTGCAGTGACAGACTGAAGAGGTTGTTGTGCACAAACGCAGTCAGGTTTGTTATTAAGTGTTCCCCCTGCAGGGCGGCCAGACAAGGACTGGTTAAAAATAAAATCAACACATCACCTTAACTGAACATTTATGGAAAGACGTCATGCTTTTGCCAAGGATACCCAAAACAAATGTGAACCACAATCACGACTCAGCAAGTCTGCTTATAGTTCAGTGGGCCACACACAGACCAACACGTGTGTTTGGCTCTCTGGTCAACAAAAGAATGTCGGATGGCGATCCTGTGTAATCATGGACCTCTGTGGGGAAACAAATTACAAACTGTTACCCCAGATATATCATTTGGTGTGCCCTGGATTAGCCTCGCTGTGTTCGGCTAATGAATTCAGCTCTGACTGTCCTATCGCAGCCTCCAGCTGAGTAAACAGTTTACATCTCCTCCATGGCACTCGCTGGATCCTGGTGGGTAAGCCCACCCATCACACCTGCTCACTCGGTGCAGTTGTGATAGCTGGCTGACAAGGGCTTAGCAGCAATATAAGTGCATGTGGGGGCACAGCACTCAAGATGAGCACTCACTCAGCCCTGCAGCACAGAACTGGCACTGACCGAAGACACCGCTGCGTGCCCATTGTCTGTCAGGATTAGCTGTAATGGGTTTTGTGTCTTTTAAGCAAAACTATAGCAAGCTGTGATTTTCACAGCTGGATCTGCATGATATGGAGCCTGATCTTAGAAGATAACAGACTGAGGGTATGTTGTTTTTGTTTTTTAATAGAACACTGTAGTTTTTTTTTTAATGTGTTTTCCTAACTACCAGATAGTCCACCCAGACAACATGCTGTTGATCTATAGATCAAAGAAGAACATGAAGCTGCAGCAGCCATGGTATTTTGTTTGTTGACCACTGTTAGAGACAACACATTATCACATATGGCTCAGAAGCTACCAGTATGTACTCTGGTTTACTCTTTCCGGTCCACTCTCTAAAAATAGCAGCCATATCCTGCAGGCTGTCAACCTGAAAGCTTCCCAAGGAGCAGGTGTGAAAATGAAATGACATGGCTGAATATGTTGTCTTAAAGTCAGATCCATCAGTCTCACAAAATGTACTCTCTGGTTCTCCAGCTGGGTGAGTGGTATGTATCTCCACAGATTCAACTCTTTGTGGTGGATCCGTGTCAGACATTTTGTTGTTTTGTTGGTTTCTCATATTTTGTTCAGTCTCAGTCTTGTCATTCTAACTTTTAATGGAGGATAAGGATACATTTTTTTCTTTTTTCTTCATTTGGAAATGCCAGACTTGAAATATCCCATGAATTTCTCGATTTGCACCATTACAACACAATATTGCATTAAAGTGAGTTCTTCATTGACGCAAACTCCTAATTAGCCTTGCCATTAGCTGTAATCCATGTTACATTGTTCATGTATCATCACCCAAGGACGAGCCAAGTCTGTGTCCTGCCAATATCTGGACACCATCGTAATAGAGCATATATGCCGTCTTCTGGTTTTACAAGATCAGCAAAAAAAAATATGTAACCGCACAAAATGAATTATTATTCATTATTATATCAAGTGTGCCATACTTTAATTGTGGTGGTTTAGTGGACTGAATTGCTCAAACTTTGACAGTAAAACAAGTAATTTCATGGGGTTGTGAGGCTTCAATTACCATTTTACGGACGCATCTTTAACAATGTTAGCTTGTGGGAAGAAGTCCCCAGTGCATCACATGACGATGTATTTTCACAGCTTGGCCATGAAAGAAACAGGCTTCAAGGCCTGGAGCTCTTTGCTGGGGCCTGATCTCGACGATGAGGCCAGCCGTCTACTTGGCGGAAGTAGTTACGGTCAAGCCAACTGCGTTAAATAGTCCTCTTCCTCTTCTTCGTTTTTTTTTTTAAGTGTATAACATCATGCTATTAACTGATATGTGCTGTCTTGAGTGAGTGAGAACGAAACGCGCAGCTCCAAAAATAGAAAATCAATATGTGGCAGACAATGTTGATAGCTTGGCGGACCGTGTGTGGGAAACACTGATATAATTTATATCATGTGAACAGCAAGCTTAATCTTTGTGCATTATCTATATGTACAAAGTCAGTGTTTGTTTCAATGTTACTTATGTAAATTTTAGTCTAAAACGTCTTTGCAGCTGACTCGTCATTGCTTATTGATCAAAAAGTCTTTAAGAAATCCTCCACCCAGTTCAAGTGCGCAGTTATGTATTTTTGACTCTGTACAGAAGCATTCCTTAAGTTACCCTCTGGAAAATGCTGTAGCTCATGAACTTCACTCTTCCTCACTCACTCCTATCCCTCTAACTTGGCTCGCTCTGGTCTGCTTCCTGTCTGCTGTTTGCCCCGAAAGGTCAGGACCCTCCACTGCTACCAAGAGAACCAGCATCTCCTGGCCATCAACACGGCTTTTAATACCCACGCCAGTGTTGAGGTGACAGCCTAGCTGTCTCCTTGGCAGATACCTCGGGGTTAGTGTATAAACAGGTTCATGTGACTTGATGGGTGACAGACTGAGATTGGTTTACACACAAGTGCTCTGCAGAGCTTCATGGCTAGTGGCGGCAGTGCTGCTGCGGGTTAAATCAGAGAAGGGGAGCAGGAATGTTTCCAGTCAAAGGCGATGATTAAAGACATGTTGGCAAATAGATGCTCCATTGAGCGGGCAAGTTACGAGAGGAGAGTGCAAACTTTGTGGATATCAAACAAAAATTAAAAGTTGACAAATAGCACTTAGTGTCGCTGAAAACAATCAAGGCATAAAAAAATTGTGTCTGACTGTGCAATAATTTCATGACTATAATGAGAATGACATGGTGCATGTGAGTTGTGTGCTTGGTATTTATGTTCTTTATTTATTTTATCCTAGTATTTTCTTATGTTTTTTTATGTTTTTATTATGGCTGTCAAATGATTAATTTTTTAAATCGCGATTAATCACATTTTGTCCATAGTTAACTCGCGATTAATCGCAAATTAATCACATTTTTTTTGGCACATTTTTTTCTGTTCTAAATATATCATAATGCATTTTTTCATGCTCTTAATACTTTAAAGAAACTTTTCTCCTCCCAGAAGTTCACTTATGTACCTGTCATATAAGTGAAAAAGTACTTCAGTTATTGAATATTTCTCCCAATAGAAATTCCCCCAAATGCCAAAGCACATTTTTTCCAAACAAAAAATTGTATAATGACCAGCAGGAGACCACTGATGTGTGGAGTGATTTTGGTGACACTACACTGAATAATAGTGAAGTTATTGAATATTATTTGTTGTATCTCTTTTCGGTGTTGCACTTTGTGGACGGTCCCTGCGCCCTCGTCTCACAGCCGGCTGACCACAGAGACCAGAGTTAATGTCCAGACGCGCGTTTTGACGAAAATACGGTTTAGCTCGTTGTCTTCCTTATTACGGTAGTACAGAGTCGTTGTTTGTGTTTTAACAATTTTTCGCTTATGAGTTATTGATCCGGTAAGTTCGAATCAGTGAATATATTTCCAACTTTACCGAACTAAATCATGCCACATAAGTCAGTTACGCATCATATCAAAACTGGCTGAGCTCGCTTGCGTACCTGTACTGTAAGTGTTGTTATTCCGTTTTGAGATGCTGCCGCTGTTTCACGGGAGATCATCGTGATGATGAGACTCCACCTGCACGAACCGTGGACTCACTGAAGTTACTGTGAGTGACTACTGTGCACTCGAGTGGCTCTAATTCAAGGCAAGAAGACCGGGCCAGGAGCATAAAGGCCACCGTGTTCTTCCTGAACCGCCAACCCTGCTTCTTCTTCTTCTGAGTCCCTTTCTTATTCTTCTGCCACCGTCTGGATCAAGACTACAGGTGCCACTGACGGCCGTAAATCATACAATGCGCGTTTCTTTTTTTTTTTATACCGAGCGTTAATCGCGCGTTAAAAAAAAATAACGGCGTTAAGAGGATGTTGCGTTAACGAGTTATTAACGCGTTAACTTTGACAGCACTAGTTTTTATCTATAATTTGCACTAATAAGGAGTTGCTTCTCAATTTCGTTGTACAATGACAATAAAGATTTATTCTATTCTATTCACTTAAAGGCTCATTGATTAGCTTTTCTTGGCTTTCAAATGAGTCTTGTGATCCTCAGATGGAGGTTGCCCAGTTTTCACAGAAATGCAGATATTCAAATTTTAGCATTAGCTAAATTAGCATTTAGCATTTTAAGAACTTCTTGTCAATGTTGGCATAAAAGTTCAAGGATGAACTGAAAAAGCTCCAAAGATATCGAGGTCTAGAATGTGAATTGAATTGTATTACCATGCAGGTCATTTTATGTCCTTTCGCTCTTGATTGTGTAATAGTATCACAATATTTTGAAATCTCCTTAAAAGCACTTCATACATGCTAGGACTAGGCAATAAGATCAAATATCACAATTTTTTATTGATCAAATACCTCAATATCAATGTTGCAACAATATTATAGGGAAAACTACTTTCACAAAATATAAACACAATGAAATTCTTCAAAAATAATCATCAGTAATAAGGATATAATGACTTGGTGGGTAAAGAGAAGTCTTACAACAAGCAGGACAGTCTAGTAAGTTCAGAAAACAAAATCTCTTAACTGTGATGCAGCCTTTAGAACCAGGAACAGACAACACTCATGCCATATGATGATATAACAATTCCACTGATTGAAATAAGGCAAGAGGTGGTGCGTTATAGACAAGAAATTGAGGGATGCAGAACGCCACAAATGAAAAAGAGAACCTGCAGTATTTCAGTGACCTTGTTTTTGTATTATTTGATAGTGCTCAAATACAAAAATGAGGCTGAACCAGAAGGACAGTGTTATTTGTGGTCTTTTAGTTACCATGGAGCCATAACAGACCCTGAGGTTTTCTTGGTATTTGGTTTAAGAATGCAGATCTTGCCGATAGCAAGTAACTGAGTGTCCATTTACAGTTCCTCTCTCATCTTCTGTTTCGGTCTCTCTACACCATATCACTTCTGAACTTGGCCTCCTGTCTTCTCTTTGCCAGCTCCCTCCATGACAAACCGTCTGTTTTCCTCTCCTTATTTTTCTCTCTTCTCGTCTCCAGGTTTCATTTGGCTGCCACACGAGGACACCTCGAGTGTCTCAATCTCATCCTGGGACACAATGTTGATGTCACTGCGACTGATGCCGCTGGTGAGTTCAAGTTGGATTAAAGCAGTACCCCAGAGCTTTATTTCTATACTTTGATGTGTTTCCAAATTTTCTCCACACTAAGTATATCCGTGAGGGTAGACTCGGCACTGAAACCTCCTCAGAGTATAACAAAGGCCACAAACATTTGAAAGTTCACTTTGTATACAACCGGAGAAGCTCTGTTTGTCCACGGGCGTCCATGTCGGAAGTTTTTGTATTGTATGCAATGATTAAAAATAAACCACACCATGCGCCTTGTTCTCACATAGAGTAGGTGTGATGTCATTCCCACGTTATCACATTATCAATTAAGGCAGGTTACAGTACTCAGTGCCAGAACACGTTGCATGTTTTGTGCAAGGAAATTAGTATATGTGAGGCAGAAAATTGGTCTCATTAGTGTTTTTTTTTTTCCTACTAAAGAGAGTGCTACTCAGCGGTACGTTAATTTGCCTCAGTGTGAGAGCATGAATTGGGATGTGAAATTGGCTAAATAATGAGCAAGAGGCATAATCTGATCCGTCTGGGCTTTCAGAAGCAATATGGCAGCGAGGTGAAGATGGAAGCAACAAATTACATTAAGTCTTATTGCAGAATGAAGAAACTCCCCTTCTCTGATTGGACTTACAGAAGCTTTCATATTTTCACCTGAATATGACTTGCACTTTGCTATGTTTTAAATCTCACGCATTCAGATCAGGTATGTACATATTGCAGGTTTTTACTTGATGAACTGACCACTGATAATATTGGTTTAAAATATCTAAACATGTCAACGGAAATTCTCTTTGCATTCTCTAACATTCAGCCAGCCAAGAAAAGATGAACAAGTAGCCTAAGAGATCAGTTTTAAAGAACTTATTCTGAAGTAGAATAAAGCCTTATTCACACGGGACTAATGTTACCTGGGGACCTCTAGTAATTTGTAATAATTGCGGAGGTCGTCTGTGATCTTAATCCCATGCGAATCTGCCATATCCGTAATTTGTAAAGTTAGAATTCCACCGCAAATTACCTACCATATTTCGCCAAACACAGAGGTCATGTGATATATTAGTCCCCTACAAATCGGCATCTCTGTGATTTACATAGGTTATGCAGAGCCTTGACATCATACCCAGGGGATAATGTCAGTAAATTCGAGTTAAAACACAGACTTCGCTCATCCCGTGCGAATGTGCCTCACGAAACACAGACGTGGTGGGGTCATTTCTACATCACATGAGGTCCCCAGGTAATACTAGTCCCGTGTGAATAGGGCTTAAGAAGACTTTGAAAACGAAGACTAAATGTCCTGACATATAAAAAGAAACCATGTTCATGTCCTGTATGGTATTGTGTATAGCATTGCGGTATTAATTAATGTTTTTACCATGGTGATCCATTACAACTGATGAAATCACTCACTGTACAGCCCGTCTATTCAAATAACACAATATAATTTATGTCAAGCTGTGACTCAGTTATTAACTCATGAAGACCAAAGATCATATTCTTCCAGCTAAGACGAGCTCACAGTGATTCACTGGTGTTGGTTCCTGTTTTGCTTCCCTGCAATCAACGGCACATGTGCAGGAAACTCAATTTTTTTTAGTTAAGCATCAGCAGGTCGATCAATAGAGTGACTTATACTGGCTGTTTGACGCAGAATAATATTGTTTAATGGCAGCTGTCATAATGAAGTGATACAAGAGGAGTCTTATGTAGTAAAGTGATAATTGTGACAAATGAAGGAACAGGTTTAACAGGCTTCATCAGTTTTGAGTTGACCGTCTCTCCGTTGCTCTCAGACTTTGACTCAGGTGAAAACACTCGTCCTCTAATTAAGGTTGTTGCCTGAATCCGGTCATGGAATGTATGCGGGACATTTACTCAAGTACTATACTTAGGTACAATTTTGAGGGACTCAAAACTACATCTGGATGCACATATCCACTACTTTAGTTACATCTGGATGCACATATCCACTACTTAAGTTACATCTGGATGCACATATTCACTACTTTAGTTACATCTGGATGCACATATCCACTACTTTAGTTACATCTGGATGCACATATTCACTACTTTAGTTACATCTGGATGCACATATCCACTACTTTAGTTACATCTGGATGCACATATCCACTACTTTAGTTACATCTGGATGCACATATCCACTACTTTAGTTACATCTGGATGCACATATTCACTACTTTAGTTACATCTGGATGCACATATCCACTACTTTAGTTACTTATCAAAAATGTAAATAGGTTAAAACTGCAGACCAATGTAGTTTTTACCTTTTTGTTGATGATGTTATTTACTCATTTTTAAAATCTCATCTTCAAAAAATGAATTTTATTTGATGACACCAGTCAAAAATGTCATACTGGATAACGATAACGATAACGTTAATGAGTTTTCAGATATGTTTTTTAGCGTTATCCCATATGACACAGGATTTTACAACATAGTGTACCAGTGACTAAAAAGAGTAAACAAAGCACATTTTAAGAGAGACTTTTTAACCTTTCACCATTGTTTGGGGCTCCTTTTGGGTCTTCCTGATGGCCTAACTTCCTGTCTGATAATGTGTGCCCCATAATGCCCCATAAATCTGCTCCAGATTGCTTGTTATCCTGGATGACATTGGCTGACATACCAGTTTTGGGACAAGCTGCTCCAAAGCATAACAATCCACTGGACGTCATATTTTTTGTAACATTTTCATATATCAAAGGCAACACTCATACAATAATGCCGGGGACAGAGATTTTTAAATGTAATTTCTTTTCAACTCTTTTGTAGCTTTTTTGCATTTCACCATGAGGTCCGGACAGTTATCCGGTATGACGTTTTGTGAACATTGTGTCTAATAACTCTTGAACTTTGTAAAACCCTCAATACATTTTCACATTTTTACATCATTAGATAAACAGATTCATAGATCGAATTAATGTGTTTTTTATTAACATTTTTTTTATTTTTACTCCATAAATGTGCTTTGGACATCAAAATTGCATGTCACGTCATTGTGCTCTTTACAGATAACACACTGTATCAGAGCCAAAGTGGCATTCAGTGGTCCATCAGTGGTGGTATACCACTGTATACAATACATAGATACATGTATATTAATTTGTAATTTACTTTTACTTGTACCTTTGATACTTCAGTACATGTGATATCGGATACTTTAAGACCTTTACTCAAGCACTATTCCTATGATTGACTTAAAAAGGAACATGCATGCAAACTCCAGATTGTGACTAAACTTCACTTTCTAATTGCTGCTTTTGTCCTCGCAGGTAAAAATGCTCTTCATCTGTCTTCAAGAAATGGACATTCTCTGTGTGTGCAGAAACTCCTGCAGGTAACGTGCAGTCATCCTCTTAATACTGTTCGCACGGGACTGATACTTACTCCTGTGAGATAATGTGCCAAATTATAAGATGTTCTTCGCACTCGTAGTTGTAGTTTCTCATTATGTATCTACACACTCTACTGTACAGTATTTATTTTCTGAGCAGCCTCCCAGTCTCTGGCCACTCAGAGCAGTTTTCCTTTCAGCTCCTTTAAATAATTATTGCCAAACAGCTCTGGCAGCTGAGGCCGCTCCGTATCGGTCAACAGTAGGCCCTGTTGAGTCACCATGACCCACTGGAGGATTTATGTGTTTACAATGAGGGGGCTATCGCTGCAATATTGTGCTCTCATAGTGTCGTAGCCCCTCCCCCTGTGATCTAACGGAGGTCGCGGCTGTTGGCAGGGGTTTGTCAGTGGTGTTGACAAGCCGACCCTCCTGCAAACCTGCCGTCCATTCTTGGTGCCGTCATCACACCAGACATAGCAGCTAGACGCCAACACCCGCCTCCCCCACCACCTCCACTATCTCCCCTCCGTCAGCCGAACCCTCAAGGTATAGGATATCCCCCCTCCACTGCTCCACCATCAGCTCCCATTGCCGCTCTCCCCCTCACCCCTCTTAGCTTTGTCATTTGAGCATGCTGCTAATTTTTGGCCCTTGTTGCTAGAGAGAGTTGGGTTTTTTTAGTCGGGCCAGAGCTGGCTGGCAAGCTTACCCAGCAACATCAAGCCCCTGTTAGCATTGAGTCCTCAAGGCGTCATCGCAGGCCCTCATCACCACAGAGGTGCAGTCACTGCTGTCCAACCAGCTGACTGATTGTGTAGAGATGTCAAAGGCATATCAGCACAGCGCCACTTAGCCTAGTATGACCTGCCCGCTGTTGACTCTCATGTTCCACTGACAGCCAATGGAAATAAATGATTTTGTCTTGTCCTCTCACGAACTTGATTGAGTTGTCAATCATGTTTGCATCTTTTTATTTCCTCTAGCATTGAATAATAATAAAATCCAAACTCAACAATCAAATCAAGCACAATGCTCAGTTAGTCAAACTATTCAAAATGCTGTATGGCCAAGTGCAATATCCAAATTGCAGAAGTTTGAATGTTGTGATAAAAGGTCAAATGTGTGTCAAAACAGCCTTATAATGAAGTACTGTGGTTCTACAGAGATGTTATGGCCATACAAAGACATTTTGCTCTCCAGATGTACAGAAAGAACAACAAAAAAACAAGTGACACCGTGCTCGCCATGCTGTATCATTGCATAGTGATAGCGAGGTTTATAGCGAAGTTATGTAAACGCTTCTTTGGGTTTTGGACTGTTGGTTGGACAAAAGAAGACATCGCTTTGGGCACTGGCTAGCATGCTTGTGATGCTTGATGATTTACATTTTTTTTTGGCATTTATATAAACTAAACAGTTCAATAATCCAGAAAATAAGGGGCGCATTAATCAATGATGAAGGTAATCACTAGTTACTACTCTTACCGTTACTGCTTGTCAACCCAGTACATTAACGGCACTCTTATCGGTTCTTTTTGTTACCTCTTTAAGAGAAAGTGAAAAACTTAAGAACAGAATGAACAACTGCTTTATTTTCTTGTACTCTATATAAACATTCTTGAATACCGAGCCCTATTTTAAACAAATCACTTTTATATGTGATGATAAATCAAACAGATGAAAATGTTTTAACATGTCAGCGAACAACAACATCAAGACAGTGGTAGCATGGGTAACATGTATGAGCCAACTACAGTATTTACATACATACATAATTTAATAACTGTTACTATTAGTAAACTGAATATTTAGCTATGCATTCTTGAATTCTGTCTGAAATCGTCATCTAAGCTGTCATTCAGAAAATCTCTAAATTAGTAGCCTGATTACTGAGCGCATCTGAAGGACAGTTTGGATGATGCATTCACCCTGTCAGACAGAATTCATGAATGCATAGCTGAATCTTCAGCTGACTAATGGTTACCAATGACTTTTCAACCCATGATTATATAATTTCTTTAACCTTGTGTGGGCTCCTGCTACAGTAGCATAACATACCCGAGGCAGATGGTGAAACAGGACAGGAAATCCGAGCTAGGCTGTCGATATGTGATGTACTTTGCTAGATGTATTGAAGGATTGCTCATGTTCCCGCCCTTACATGCAAAAGACTTGTTGCACATGTGGCAACGAGCACCGCCAGCATTGATTCTCATGAAGTATAACCACACTCTTGAAAATGTGCTTCTCTCAGCCTTTGCCGCTCGGAGCAGGGTGTCTGTGTGTGAAGTGCCTTCATTTTCCAATACTTTTAGCAGAACCAGTGATGTCAGAGTATCATGCTTAATACTCGGTTTTTGTACCAAACCTAAAGGGTTCCATGCATAATTCAGCAATACAAGAAGTAACATATTTTTTTTCACTTGATTGTGTTGTGGAAACTTGTGTTTGTTATTTTACAGCACAACAGTCCGGTGGGAAACGTGGACCTACAAGGAAGAACAGCTCTACATGATGCTGGTAAGACCGACACAAGGCTCCTTTGGTATATTTTAGATTGCACTGCAAACATCCAAATGAATGTTAAGGTCTTCAACATTAGATGAGTTAAAAAAAATGTGTATGATACTGAAGAAGTCATGTCAGATTTTACTTGTTCATGGTTTTTCTGTACATCAAGGCAGTAACAGGCTCCTGATTGAGCTGAGTCGATGTCTGTATGTGTTTCAGTGCTAAATGGGGTGAAATGATTGCAGCTGTTTTTGCTCTGTCTCTCCACAGTCATGGCTGGATGCCCCTCCAGTGTGAAACTACTATGTGACAGCGGGGCTTCTGTGAATGCCAGTGATTTTGTAAGAATTGATATTTCACTTAATTTCACACCGTGTGCTGTAATGGTCTCTTCTTTTTATTTTCCATGTTTTTCCTTGTCATTGTAGAGAAGTGTATTGTCTGCCTGCTAAAGCCTTTGGCCTTGTTGATAGCAGTCAGTAACTGCATGTACGGTCAGTCTTAGCAGCACTCAAAGGCATTCAATAAAACCTCCTTTAGTTCACTTGAATGGTGCTTTCTATATTGTGATCTTGTTTTTTCTTCGAGATGAAACATGATTTTTAGTTGTCAGTCGAGCTTTTTTATTTCTTTGTGTTGATGACGGTTCTCAGTCATCCAGGTAATTGTACTTCGAAGTGCTTCTAAGTGCTAGGCAACTGGACTTGTTTTACTTGTATTTATTTGTATGTCTCTGGTTTTTCTCCAGGATGGCAGAACACCTCTGGTGCTGGCAACCCAGATGTGTCATCCACGCATCTGTCAGCTGCTGCTGGAGCGAGGGGCTGATATCACCACCCGGGACAAACAAAACAAGTAAGAGCCGTCATTGTGTCTGTCTTTGGTAGAATTGGCAAATTTGAATAATTTGGGACCTTTGTTGCTCAAAAAGAGGCAGCTTTTGACAGATGTTGGTTGATAAGTTACACAAGTCACGCTATTTGCATTTCTGTTGATTTCCTTGAAGTGACAGTCTTTTTGCCTGTTTTTGTATTCCTCTGCGTAGGTGTTAGCTGTGGCCAGAGGAATTATGTTTTCAGGTTGTCTGTCCCATTCTTGTGAACATGAAATATTAAGAATGTCTCAGGGAATTTCTTCAGATTTGGCACAAACATCCACTTTGACTTGCAGATGAACTGGTTAGATTTTGGTGGTCAAAGTGTCACTGCGACTTCATAAGACACATTTTTGGCCATTATTGAATAATTCAAGTGATCATTTTGAAACACCATAACTCAGGAATAGCCACTTGACAGGTGTATGGACATGTACAACCGTGAGGTGGCAATTCTCGTTTTGGAAGTACCGTAATTTCCGGACTATAAGGCGCACCTGAATATAAGCCGCACCAGCCAATTTTAGGGAAAAACACAAATGTGTACATATACAAGCCGCACCCGATTATAAGCCGCAGGTGTTTTAGCGTTTAATTACCATATGTAAAGGCTCGTGCACAGAGGAGATTGTCGGGAAAGAGACTGCTGTTTGGGGAAGCTTCCAATTTATTAACATTTCAACAAACAAGTTGCATATTTGCATAACCTATGACCACGCAAACGTCAACACGCAAGAGTCAGAGACGCACAAACAGACGCACAAAGCTGCGGACTGGTTCGCACGGACAGTTAAAGACAACATGAATGTCATTTAATTCAACTAACAGCGAAGTAAAGTGAGAAACTTCTCGGTCAGACTGACAGACAGCTGTTAGCTCCGTTAGCACCGCCACCTGTCTGACTATGTGTTGTTAGCATAACAAACCTGAATCACTGACGTTGATGACGTCCACCGACAGAACAACGCGTTCCCTCGACGCAGAACTCCGAATGCTCAATGACGGTGTAGGGTCGACGACGTAGCTACGCTGTCGCCGCGACGCAGAAGCGTAATAATAAACCAGGCGTTAAAGGTGAGGGACGTAACCTGTACAATCCATAGATTGAGGAGGTCCCCTAGTGGCCGTTAGCTGTAAAAATCCATAAATTAGCCGCACCGTTGTATAGGCCGCAGGGTTCAAAGCATGGGGAAAAAGTAGCGGCTTATAGTCCGGAAAGGACGGTACATTTTTTATTTAGAACAGAAAAAATAAATACAAATAAAATGATAAACCCTCCATCTTTGGTACCATTTGGTATCATGATACTACAGGCGTATTTCTGCTATGTTGCTCTGTTAGCAAGGTGCTCATCGCACATCATGTTGTCAAAGTATTCATAAAAAATTGTATCATAAAGTGAGTGTTTCTGATGCCAATATCAAGTCAAAGAAAATACTGTACACTCTGTATTGCTATTAAAATTTATTACAAATCATCAAGAACAAAAAGGTATTTCTGAGGGGCATTTTTACTGATTTGCCTTGATAAAACCATATATTATACAAAACTTTAAAAAAAACAGGGTAAGAAAGGTGATAAATACGTGTGAAAGTAAAAAACTAAAGCAAAGGGATAATTTTTGGTAAGGGAGTCCTTGCAAATCAGTAATAATGTTGATGCATACTGAAGTCTTAGATGTTTTTTAAGGGTCGATTCACAAAGTGTTACATGTTATGTGTTACATGTTATGTGTTACATGTTGCATTAGTGTCATGATTTCTCAAGTTTAAAAACCGCAAAAACAAGAGAACTATTTTCAGTGTGATATAAGTTTTGTCATCTTAACAGTTCAATACAGCTCTGCCTGACAAATTTATTGTTGTGTCTCAGCATCAATTGTAGCACAAAGCAACAACAGTTCTTTAATATTAAAAGAAAACAGCCAGATGTGGTGACAAAAACAAGATAAATCAACCTAGCTGAGCCAACACAGCGCTTCATTATTCAGCAGTAGTTGAACCAACACCAGGTGAAACGAGCCACGTGTGGATTTGGGAGCTCTAGTTTGTGGGATTTTCTTGCTCATAGACGGTTTTCTCTTTTGACCCCCTCAGGACAGCGCTGATTCTGGGCTGTGAGTACGGCTGTAAGGATGCAGTGGAGGTGTTGCTGAAGAGCGGCATTGACGTGAAGGCGGTTGATGGCTTGGGTCACGATGCATTTCACTACGCTCGCCTCAGCAAGAACCCGGAGCTTCTTGCGATGGTCAAAAGTTACGTCGAAAAAGCCACCAGAGGTCAGATAATAAAAGAGTCCTGCAGCTGTTTGTTTGGAATAAATACAAGATGAACATAATTGACCGTCGCTAACTCCTGCAGACAACAGCAAATGTGGCACTTTTTCATTTCACTTACATTTCATTACATAACACAAAAAGTGATATCCAGATGCTGTTTTGCTTTTCTTTCCCATTGATTAGTCAACATAATTTCACAGTTGAGGGTTGCAGATTTGTAGAACGTAGAATAATTAACACTGCACGACATTCCGTGTGAATTTTCTTTTGTAATCTTTATTTCATTGTCTTTTAGACATTTTTTTATGAGGTCTTTTCTTTCTTTTATGCATTTCTTTCCTCTTACATGTTTTCAAGTAACATTCTGCTCTGTAAACATACTTCTTTGTCCAATCATGAACACATACAGCAGGAAAATTATAATGTGAACATGTTGTTTTCTATTTCTGCTACAGATAAAGAGGCTGCAAAGATTGAGCAGTGGAAACGACAGGTAATCTTGCAGCATTCAGTTCAAAGGCACACATCGTCCATTCCGCCCGACCAGTAATGAGGAGCAGCTGTTATTCTCCACACTTCTTTACATATTTTAGAGAAGCTTCATGTCAGCATGTAGCGTGATAGGAATAGCAATGAACTGACATTTGTGCAGCCATTTCTCCTCCTCGGTCCCTTTTGTTACAAGACGATAAAGGTCAAGGCTGCTCGCTCTTCAAAGCCATTGTTTAGAGACATTCCTGTCTACCATTAGTACTCAGACTCAAGATTCTGCATTTTCTGCCTGTTGTTGCCTGTTACTTTCTTTGACTTGCTGCTGTTTAATTCAGCGGTTTCCTGTGACATATAATCTGTGACATAGATGTACATGACTGCCATCTAGTGTGTATTAGTGGGAGTTGTGCCATGAACCTGTCCACTCTGTTGTAATGCTATTTGTGAAAAACATGTCCTGTGTTATCTGCAGCATTCAGTGGAGCGATCAGAGGCGGCTGAGGTGAACAGAAGGGATCAGATCATACATGTACGTGCTGTTACTTCTCCACACATATTCACTTTGTTTCATTAAAGGTGCAGTATGTTAGAATTGGCATCCTGTAAAATTCCTATTCAAAACAAATAGTGGTTATTCAGATGATAAGCTGCACCCTAACTGATGCTAACAGTAGCTGCGGAGAGCTATTTAGCTAAATTAGCCCTGCAGCTAGTAGTCCAGAGTGGTAGCCGGGAATAAGATGGGCTGCGACAGGCTGACTGCAGTAGTTAGCTCTGCAACACAAGTAAAACTAAAATTTGTCAAGGTCAAGTTACTGAATGATAAATACTCATCAGTACTTTATGGATGTGGATGCCTCAATCAGTCTTATATTTAAGCTTTATGGTTTTGTTGTTTAGCTGTCAGTCGTGTGTATACCTCCGCCAAGGCTCAACAGTCACCTTGAATTCAATCAAGTCTAATCCAGTGTCAAATACAACATATTTATTTATAATTTTATTCTGATCTGGATCAAATTATACTTGTTCATAGATACCAGTCACCTTAATGCCTCAGATGTTTTTCATCAAAATGCCTGCATCCTATCTCACAATGTTTAAAAAAAAGTTACAAAAAATACAATTTAGTCCTGGATCAGCACCAAAAGTAAATTGGGTCATTTCTGGGCCAACACCCATCCGCCATCCACATTTTGTGTAAATCAGTGCAGTGATATTTGTGTAATCCTGCTGTCAAACAAACCAACAAAGTAGACTCAAGTGAGACCCTGACTTCCTTGGCAGGAGTAATACAAGCAGATAGTTGCTAGGCATTACAGATCGTCAGTGGAATACCAGTCCAGCAGGGTATAGGGTCCTTAGTGAATACCTATAATAAAAATGAAAAGAAATCAAAGTATCAGACATCTAGCAAGTAAGGCAGAGAATGTTATAGCCCCCACCTGATCCAGGGTAGAGCTTGGCCATTTTACTCACAGGTAGATTTATGTTTTATGTTTTCATGTGTGTTTTAGGACTTGGAGAAGCAGAACGAGACCCTGCAGGAAAGTCTTATGAAGTACCACCAGGAGCAGAGAGCCCTGTTAGAGAAGGTCAACATGCTGCAGCAACAGCTCACACAGGTAAACAATACAATAAGACTGCAGACAGCTGAGCTAGAAAGAAAGTGCAGTTCAGTAAAGACCTCGAAGCACATTGTCCTTCAGCACTAGCTTCTTTTTTTTAGTGCTCATAGTTTTCTGTTGGTGGGTAGATCTGAGGTTCCTACTAGAGGATTTTGCAAACATTGTGATAATAACTGAGCTGAGTCGTGTTCTCTTGGCCTTGTATCATAGGTCTGGTACGATAAATCAAGACAAAATGTGTTTTAGGACATGCTTAGTATTTCTTTTTTCATAGGGTAGAGCAGGCTTTGGTCCAGATTGATTATGTTAAAGGCGACTTAAATGCTTAATTCAGTGAGAATGATAGATTTCTCAGCATTGGCTGAAAAAACAATATGTTTTCACAGGAGAGTAAGGACATTCAATTAAATACACTGTAGAAGCATAAGTCACAGGTGAATTGACTACATATTATCCTCTTCCATCTGCAGGAAAAGATAACTGTGGGAGACACTCAGAAAGAGGTAGGAAACTCATCATTGCTCTGTACATTATGACATCTAAATTGTGTTCTATTTCTGGTTGTAAGGATACAAATCAGTATGCCATTTTAATGAACAAGTAGAAGTCATGGGTGCAGTCTTAAAGTACTGCCTGACCTCTGAAACCTAAAAATAAATGCTGCATTCCAATCAACGTTGGAGGTCGGAATTTCCTGGTTGAAATTCCCAACTTCTGACCTCCAGGCGTTCCATGTGCATGACGGCAAAATTTAACGAAAGACTTTGCTGACTGTAACAGAATGATTTGTCTCAGCTGTGCAGCCATCTTGCATATATACATGAAATAGAGCAGCGAAAACGACACATGAGTTAGAAGACGCCATTATGTTTTTTGTTTTGCAGCATTTTTATACCTCAAAAGGTCTTTAAATAATCCATTCTCTCACTTAATACAAATAATGTAGTCAATAAATACATCCTTCCCACTTCCCACGGTGCTGCCATTGTTTTGTGGTGCCAGACAACTGCTCCCTCGTGAAGCCTGTGTAGATGGATGTGCCGCGGGTTTTCAAGTACTAGAGTGGCGTTCCATTGTCCTTTTTCTTGTATGAGGTGTAACGTTCAACTTCCAAGTTGTCTGGAACACAGCATAAGAGCCGAGGATGTAGGCGGATTGGAGGATGTTGCTGGTGCTGTGACAATACAGAAATGTGCGTGAGGAAGTGAAGGGGAGGAAAAAGGAAGGCAGCACCGTCTGAAATGCCACTTGAATGGGTCTTAATAGCACTTAATGACATCCTGTCAGGTAGTTCAGGAATACAGGTCAAGTGTTGTTATTTTGTGACTTCATGAAATAAGAAAAGAAGTTTGTTCCAGAGTTTTAGTTGGTTTCAGAGTTTTATTTTAGTTGTGAAAGAAAGATTCAAAGTTCTCAGAGAGCTGCTCTCCCATTAAAAAGCTGCAGTTAAGTTGTAATACTTTCATGAACTTCAGTGGATCAATAATCGTCCATATGGTTTAATATTGTGGGCACAGCTGAGCACAGACTGTCCTACAGAGCAGCTGTGTTCCCTGAGGGACTGCCTCGGCGTACTTTGAATGTAAAAACTTTGCTTTGTGAGAATTCTCTGGGGATCGTCTACTCTGCTGCCTGAGGGGCTTATTTTGCTCCAAACTTCTTCTGTAAGCTTCTTTGATGCTAGTACTACTTTTATTGAACTGGAAGCACCTACAGTAGTGACACAAACACTGTGTTCAACTGTGTTGAAGTCCCTGGTGTGTGGCTGCATGTTCTGCGCGTTTCTCAAAGAGGTGCACATATTGATTTGTATAAAGTCTAAACACAGTCTTGAATAGGTGGAATCCGTTCAATCAAACTGCATGTATTCCCTTTATAATGTGATAGAAATAAACAAAGATCTACATTGTATTTCCCATCATTCAGTCAGTCGCCTCTTCCTTGAAAGTTGTCTTGTTACTCACGCCTTTGCTTTTCTGTCTGTTGAATCAGAAGGAGCAGCTGAAGTCGATACTCGGTACCAAAGAGAGAGACGAAGGTGCTCGAGGCCTGGAGACCGTCAAGGTCCAGCTCCGGAGCACTATGGTCAGTGACATCATGCATACCTGAATCTACTTTGAAGCTTTTATCATCTTTAATCAGAGATGTTTTGATCTGTATGCTGACTTGCAGCAATATGCATATTTGGTATGAAGTGATTCTTGAGCTTTGATGTCTATTTTTGTTGCTCTGAGAATTCAGGTCGCATATTTGGAGTCTGAAATGTTTTAAGGGAAGTTCTTTGTTAGTTTACTTAGGAGGTAAACTTGGCTCAAATTGTTGCAGTCCTGCAATAAATCCTACATCTGTGAAGGTTATAGTGTTATAGTTTTTGTTGAAGCTGTTTTTCAGAGGTGTTGATTCAATCGTCTGTTCATTTTAGAGGACAGGGACGTGCACATGATTATAGAGGGGCAGGGGCTCAAAGTCAGAAAAGGGCACTAAGTGTGTGCGCACAGTACACCAAATTTTTTTTCAGGCCTTAATAATACAATAGCCCCATTCACACTGGCTTTTGGGTGCAGCTGTAGTATGCCAATTCCCCGCCTTCATCTCAGTGTGAATCTCTCGGAGGCGGCAAGGGGTGAAATTTCGCTCCGGCCCTGATCCACCTCTGCAGGTAGTATCAGTGCCGTATTATTGGTGAACTGAACCAGTGTGAACGGATAAGCCGGCGCCGCGGAGCGGGGCGTGTTGATTGGACCGTCGTTAACTGCACAGATCCTTCACTCAACTTAATACAGAGAAATTTCGCACAAAGCAACGTTACATGACCAAACAAAAATAATGCTGTAACTGTAACTGTCTTTGGCAACTTATATGAGGAAAAAACACCGCAGATATACATGGAGAAGCTTCTGTTATCCCGCCCGTCCTACCAACTCTTCGTCACATTTCTGACCGAAAAACAGTGTCGGTCACTGGCAAAAAACTTGAACTCACCGAGTGTTTGTGACAAAAATAAATCACCGTGGCGGTCAGTCCTTCATACCGAGACTTCAGTGAACTTTCCCTCAGAAAACAGCCTCCGTCCCACGAGTGAGGGAGTCACATTGACAGAGAGGACACCTGGGAAACACCTTGAAAACACACCGATGTCATCATCATGACGTGTACCGTCACGCCTCTTCAGGAGCCACAGCGCCGGCTTTCTGTGTGAATTCACGGCGGTTCGTCTTTAAGACGGAGATGCTTTGCTCTGTGTGAATCACCACCGGCGGAGAATTGGCGAGCTGCGGCTTTTATGCGCCTTCTCTTGTGTAAATGGGGCTACTATGTAGATTAATTAATGTCAAATTAATAAACAAAGTACTTATAGAAAGCTAACTACTTAGCTGTGTATCCTGTGTAGCTGTGAGTGATTTGCAATTGCCATTTCTTTTGTGTCAACAAAATATTACCAACATAAGATTATTCACATTATCATAATACTGAGGTTTGGCAAACATGCAATTCAGCTGCAATTCTTAAAAAGCAATAAACACTGGTTTATTATATGGCTATTTATTGGAGGGCAAGTGCAAACTAGAAATACAGGCTACACATCTAAAGATGTGACAAAACTAAGAAATGACTACTGTGACTTTTAGTAGGAACAGCAATGTTTACAACAGCAAAGTCACAGTAAACTCAATATCTGGAAGAAGTTTAAGATTTGTTGCAAGATCGTCATTTCAAAAAAGCATCATACTAACATGTGTGGTGTATTATTTTGTCAACCCATTTATATAAATGAGAGCAGGCTGATTAAGAGAAGCTAAATTGATTCTGCTAAATGTTTTTATGGTATTAAGATAAATACTGTTTTTTAAATCAGGTCTTAAATGTCTCAGTGCAACCATGTGATGAGTGTGTGTCTCTTTGTATTCACAGGGCGACTACTCTGGGCAGTCTGTTATCAAAGGTTAGCTTCCTTTCATGCCTTGAATCTTAAAGACATTTTTTACATCGTTATTTCAGATTTCACCAGCAGAATATAACAATGTTATGCTTGTCTTGCAGGTAAAGAAAACATTTTGGTCAAACAAGCTCACAGTCTGGATTCTGACCACGTAAGTTTGAACAGTTTCTTGTGACTTGCCATTTATTAGCTTGTTAGATTAGATTCATTATCTATTTACTTTGTCATTTATCGATATTCAGACTACTAGCAAAAATCTGTTTTTGGCATATCCACAATGTATCCAGATTGATTTTAGGAAATCTCAGCAACAAAAACCACATGAAATGCGATTTTTGCAAATGGGATCCGAAACACATTTTGAAGTGGTTTAAACCGCGATACAAATTGGATTTCTACCGATGTGTCTCAATCCGGATGCTCTGGCTGGATTTCAAAGTGTCTTTTAATTTCAAGTCCAGAGAGAAAGAAGTGAGCAGCCACAGACAAAAATAGTCCATGAACATTCACAGTGAAATTATTTGTCTGCTCTGCATCTTGATAGCATGACTGTTGGGAGAGGAAGATGATGAGTATTTATTTCAAATACTTTTGTGTCTGCAAGCCGTGTCACCAGTGTACAAAGTGACTAATGCAGTGTTACCACAGCAACTCATGCAATAAAAATCCAGTCTGATCTCTTTCAAATAACAGTATGGACACAAGAAAATCTGATTTGCCTGCTGTCTGACCAAAGCCTAAGCGGTCTCTGTCAACAATCATTAGTTTACAGCAGGACCTGTAACTGCAAACACAGTTTCAGTTTTCTGACTTGCCTTCGTAAAAGAGTAAAAGTGACTAGTTATAATAATTTGGTCACATTTGTTGTGTATCTGTATCAATGTGTTTTCCCTCCTCCTCTGCAGGTGCTCCAGAATCCCTCCATGTCACATTCACTGTCCAGACCCCTAGAGAAGAGTCCGTCCTCTGCAGGCTGGGACCTCTCCGCTGAACTGGATGCCCTCCGACTTGAACACGAAGCAGTAAAGAGAAGACAACAGTCGGCGGAGGAAGAGGCTGCCCGGCTTAACACCGTCTTGAACCGTAGAAACCGAGAGTACCAGGAGCTGGTTCAGAGCAAAGACGCCATCCAGAAACAGGCCGACCAGCAGATTCAAGAACTGGAAGACGCCTTGGGGGACGTCCAGAAGCGGATGCTGGATTCTGAGTGTAAAGTCAAACAGCTGCAGGCCCATGTGGTCGCTGTGAAGGAACATTTAGGAGGTCAGGCGACAGAAGAACTGCGTGCTCAGCTCCAGGATATCAAGGCCAAGTACGAAGGTGCTTCAGCTGAAGTGGGTCGAGTTCGTAACCGCCTCAAGCAGAGCGAGAAGGCGCTAGAGGAGTACAAGAGCAGCGAGAGCCAGCTGGCATCCGAGGCAGAGAGGTTGAACCAAGACCTGGACGCTCTGACTGCAGAGAGAGATGAACTCACAGAAACTCTTTTAGAGATGGAAACCCAGCTGAAACAGGCCCAGACTAAACATGGCAACACGGTACCTGCTGAGAAGTTCGACAACATGAAAAACCTGCTGACCAACGCAGTCGACGAGAAGGAGCGTCAGCTGGCTGAGCTGAGGGAAGACTATGATCGTGTGCTGGAGGAAGTGGCCGAGCTCCACCGAAAGCTGGACAGTCCGTCGTCCCACGGAGGATCAGGAGCTTCTGAGGAGCAACAGAAGATACAAGCTGCTTTAGAGGAGCAGAACGCTTCACTGAAAAGAAAACTGGTGGATTCGACCGCCAAAAGCCAGGCGCTAATCCGTGAGGTCGAGGAGAGCGAGGAGGAGAGAGATATTCTACGGGAGCAGCTGGATGAGTTCAACAGCAGGATTGAGATGGACTTTGTACCCATGAAGGACCACGAGGAGGCTCGGAGGAACATGGTGACAGCTCTGGAGGAGCTGGAGGACAAACTGGTGGAAGCCAGTGAGCGTTACGGAAAAGCAGAAGCACAAGTTCATCAGCTTCAAAGTGAGAGAGCCACGCTGCAGGAGAACATCAGCAACATTCAGAGTTCCAAACAGAGTGAAATGGACAGTCTGAGGTCTCAGAACTCTGATCTAATGAAGAAACTTGAACTTTTGCAGACTAGATGTGAAGACAAAGATAAAGAGTGTGTGCAGCTGAACACACACATCCAGACTCTGACGCAGAGCGTGGATGGAGAGTATGTTCCCAGACAGCAGCATGAGCAAGTGAAGATGGAGCTAAGTTCCACCCTAGAGAGTGTTAAAGCTGAGATGTTGAAGTTGGAGACCAAGGAAAAAGAAAGTGGGGAAGAGATGAAGAAGGTGAAAGAAGGAAATGATAAGTTGAAGGAAGAGCTGGAAAAAGTCCTGTTGGAGGTGAAAAAAGACTTTATACACGTGAAAGATCACAAAGCTGCCACAGAAAAGTTAAGCGCTGCTGCGGTCGAGGCAGAGAAGAGAGCAAGCGAAGTGTCCGCGATGTATGTGTCGGCTCAGGAGGAAACCGTTAAGCTTACCCAAGAACTGGAAGCTCAGAAGAAAGAACTTGATACCATTCAGGAGGCCATTCAGTCCAAGTTTATCCCAGTGACCACGGCTGAGGAGAAAGAGCACGCATACAGTTCCCAGGTGAAGGAACTGACGGCCAAACTGGTGGAAATGGAAGAGAGGTATAACAAAGAAAGGTCTGCCGGACAGAGCGACAAACAGGAGAAAGAGAAGCTTAAAGTTGAGATGGAATCTGTTCAGCAGAGACTAAACTCTGCTCTAGTTAGCAGTGAAAAGCACAAGGATGTGGAAGAAGAGTTCAATGGCAAATTTGTGGAATTGGCTCAGAAGTTTGCCAACTTAGAGCAGCAGCACAAGGAGGTGATGTCTCAGAACGCTGGTCTTCAAGAGCAGAACGCCCTCTGCAACACTCAGATCCAGAACCTCCAGGAGCGTCTGAAATCAGAGCTGACTCGGATTTCAACTTACGACACGGAGCTCAAAGCCCTCCACGATGCCATGCAGCAAGCTCTGACCGACTGCAAGAAAGCAAAAGAGGCTCAACAGGAGGAGGTCCAGAGGGTTTGTGCCTTACAGAAAGAACTGCAGGAATACCACGTGGATCAGACTTCTCAGCTGCAACAACAGGCCAAGTCTCAGGAGGCCCTGGAGGCTGAAGTCGCCAAACTTCAGCTGGCTCTCCGTGAAGAGGAGGAGAACAACGCCCAGAGGGCTGAAGACGTGTCCGCGCTGCAGTCCGAGCTCCTTCAGGCCACGCAGGCCCTCGAGGAAAATCGCTCGAGGGAAGACCAAATGAACCAGCTGAACAAAGAGAAGCAGCAGCTGGAGGAGGAGGCTGCCAACCTGAGCAACAAGCTGTTGAGCTTAGCAGAGGAATGTGAGAAGGCCCATGAGGAGACGACGCAGGCCAAGGACGGTGAGAGCAGAGCGAGGACGGAGATGGAGGCCGTCCAGGAAAAGGGACGAGCCATCGAGAGAGAAATCAGGGAGCTGAAGGAGCGATATGACGAGTCGCTCAGCACCATCGGTGACCTGCAGAGGAGGATTCAGACATCAGCTCAGCAGACTGAAGCCAAAGACAAGAAGGTAGTAAAAACATGTTCAGTGGTGCTTTGTTATGGTTCACGGTCAAACACAACGTCACTATATCCAAATACACAAACTGCAATGTTTGCAACTACTTAACTAGCTACTACACCATTTCAAGTTACAAAGACGTGCTGTAGCGCTGCAGAGATGTCCCAGCCTACGGATCTTTGTTTGTTTGGTCCAGACCCCAACAAATGTCACATCATCATGGTTTTGACAGTTTTGTCAGTTAAAATGAAAGTTATGATGCGTTTAACTGTAGCTCAATGACACTCCTATCTTGTGAAAATGTAATGATCCACCATTGAATATAATTTCCGCAAGCAGATTTGGAGAGAAAATCAGGTTTGATTCTATTTCTGGGGATCTTCTTTCAGTTTTGCAGTGTGATTGGAAAAGTAATTAAACATGTACAAACAATCACGTTAATATTTGTGCTTGTGTTTCAGATCACAGAGTTGTTGACGGACGTTGAGCGATTGAAGCAGGCACTGAACGGTCTGTCCCAGCTGGCGTACACGAGTAACGCGCCCAATAAGAGACAGACGCAGCACATCGACACACTCCAAGCCCAGATCAAGAGCCTACAGCAGCAGCTGGCTGTGAGTGGACACGCGTCACATACTGAAACATGTGTTAGGGAAGATTAAGTTAATGTATGCATGCACTGCTTCATATTTAATACAATTTGCTGCACATTAATGCACACATTTATTATGACTTTCTGAGCCTAATTTCTTCATTTTTATACATTTATACATTATACATTTTACACACTGATATTTACAGAGTTTTCTCAGCAGGGTTCATGTTGCAACACTTTGGCCTCAAAAACCTCAATCTGCTCTCGTTACTTAGAAGAAGAATGCTGGAACTTAAATTGTATGTTATGTGTACGGTATTTTAGTTTTTTGGCTCATTGTGTAGTTCGGAGTATAAACATTTTATACCAAAAACACATTAAGCATTTTCTTTATATCTTTAGTAGCATATTAGCTCTTATTAGTCATTATAAAGCGCTTATTAATGCCATATTCCACCTCAACTAAGAGTTCTCCCTCCTTAGTTATTAGTTAAGGCTTACTTTGCAATGGGAAACACATTCTGAATTAGAACTTACTAGGGCTGCACGATTCTGGAAAAAATGTGAATCACGATTTTTTTGCTTAGAATTGAGATCACGATTCTCTGGCACGATTTTTTTCACAAAATATTTATTGCACTGATGAACTTGAACAGAACAAAAAACGAACATTGTAGCAATGTTTGTTTTGTTCAAGTTCTATCATTGGATGAGAAATGATTTTTACAAGAGTAAAAAAAAAAAAAAAAAAAGAGTCTCCAAGATGAGAGGGCATCCTGTAATACCTCGTGTTGTACAGAGTTTATTGGGGCCGTATCTTTGGCTAGGTGATATGTGATAGCTGCTGTGATCGGCTTTCTAAAACCGAGGCGTAATATTCCTCCTTTTCCAAAAGCCGCCTCTGAGGTAGGCGTAAACATGTGACGTGACGTGAAGCTCGAAGGTGGGCTGTGAACAGTTAACAATGAATTTGTCTTCAAAATAAGAGCTTTACATTGCACCGCATTGGAGTTCAGAACTGGGTTCTTATCGGGGGGCTTTTAATTTGAAAGTAGCGACCGTTCCTAGCTTGTGGCTACAACAACATGCTAACACAACCACACAGCCAGAGATCCAGGAGACGCTGCATCTCCCGGGCTCAGCGGCTGTCCAGTTGCACATCTAGCAGGCAAGGCGGAAATAAGTGTACCCTCCGAGGCGGCAAATCGGCGGACCAAAACAGACCCCCTGCCGCCCTCTGTCTAAAACTGCGGACCGAGCCCCGTCTAACAACGGCTTCTCACTCACTCCTTCCAAACACTCAACTGCAGGTGGGCTTCCTCCACTGAATCTCGTGTTGTAAAGACGCTTTACCACAGGTTGAGGGAGGAGGCAGCGCCAGTGCTGCGTTTGGAGGCGCTTCACAAAATCCGGGAGGAAATAGGAGCATTCGTTTGTGATTCAGCTCGAGATATAATATGCTTCAGAATCGCCGTGTGTAGAAATGAGATCACGTGTATATGTGAATCGAGATTACGATTTTTTAACGATTTTTTGTGCAGCCCTAGAACTTACTATGAGAAGCTCTTCCGACGCTTAATAGTTTTCTGTCTGTCACACAAGAATAGACCATATTTATAAAGTCTTATTTGGGGGGAATGGTATTATTGTATTCTTCATCACGTCGTGTACAGCTCTTTTACTTGGTGAATTTGGTGAAAATGAGAAGTCAGTGCTTTAGTCGGCTCTTGCCAGCAATCATTATAACTTTAAATTCTCCAAATCCAACTTCAGAAGAACAGCTGGGTGCTATTCTCATCCCTGATATTTTGGTATAGCTAGAAGATTTATAATATCATGGAACTGGAGTCAGTATTTATGATGCTGGCCAGCTGAAATATCAAAGTTAACCTCTGTTTCGTCTTTGTGTCTTTTTCTCTCTCTTCTGCTCGATAAGGATGCTGAGAGGCAACACAGAGAGGTGGTTTCAATTTATAGAACTCATCTACTCAGTGCAGCACAGGTGAGTTTATCTGTGTTTATTTTCTTTCTTAAACTCATTGTTGAACTCACATTGTTGATCAAGAATGTTTGCTTGGTTCCCTTTATCGGTTTTAATGAAGATAATTAGGTTCTGTTGTTCAGAAAGTCTTTTTGATGAGTATTTGAAGAACGAAAACAATATGGAGGCCGACCTCAAAGAGATTCAATGATTGGATTGTAGATTAATCAAACTGACACAAACACTCTTAAATATAAGTTGTTTTGGAAAAAGGATGGATCATTTCATTAAAACCAACATGGCTGCACTGTGTCAAATCCCTTCAGAGCTTGTTTAAAACTTAACTGATAGTCTTAAAGTTGTACAGTGATTATGACAACAGAAAATAATTCTCAGCAGAGAAAAACACAAACAGAACCAGAACTGCGCCAACAAACGGTGGGTCTGTCACAACAGTTGCAGCAAAGTTTCACTGTTGCTGAGAGGTGAATAAGATCTCTGAATGGTTGATTGACACACTGGTGCTGCAAATTAAAACAAAAAATGATCTCACTATTGTAAGCAGTGGATAATATGTAGGAAAGAAGAAAACATTTTCATGAAATTACGCTTTTTCTATCAAATCATGACAAAAAATTTTGTCATTTGACAGAATGCAAGTTAAGCCACATTTTCAAACCAACTTTCGGCACTTTGTCACCATCGGAAAGCAAAAGGGAAGTCATGCGTTTACACTTCAGGGAAATGTGTCGATAATATTGTCTGAAAGCGTGACGAGTGTTCGAGGAGAAGTGTAATGGTTGGAAATCATTACACTGTAAATAATCTGGGCTGAGATGGATGTGGTACAGATGGATTGACTGAAGCACATCGTGTGTTTTGTTTTCTAGGGGCACATGGACGAAGACGTCCAGGCCGCTCTGCTACAGATCATCCGCATGAGACAAGAGTTCGTGTGTTAAAGGTTCCTCCAAAACAAAATGCTGTCTGCTGACTCAAATTCTCACATCTCCCACTGCAGAGTCCCCCGCTGTGGCCCCTGTGGGTGCCCAGTGTGTGTGTGTGTGTGTGTGTGTGTGTGTGTGTGTGTGTGTGGGTGTGGGGGTGTGTGTGTGGCTGCGCTGAAATCCATGTTTTTGTCGTACGGCTGCACTTTGGTTCCCAAATATCGCAGTCCATGTGTTGTGAGTCAAAGTGAATGACTGTATATTTTAAAATACACACGTTGTTTCACCCTCAATAGAAACGCAGCCAATGAAAACTGAATTTATTTAAAAAATGATATTGTATCAAACTGACCTGTGGACTGATTTTGATATAATGATCTTCATATATGCAGGAACATTGTTCACTCGTTCAGTACGTGGAAAAAAAGGCGATTCCATACATTTCTGTTGAATCTCTTATGAATGCAAGTCTCTGTATTTTCACGCAGCTTTATCGGATTATATTTAGTGTAATGGGAGTTGTGTGACATGTAGATCTCTTCTGTAGATGACGCACTCTTGAAATGCTCAGCTGAAATGTAAAACAGACATGAACACAAAGAACACTTTTCACATTCCCACCTGACAGTCAGCTCTGGTTTTTAACAGCAATGTTTTCCAGAATTAAGAGGACGGGTTCACAGTTTTTTCAAGTCCGTCTGTAAACGTTAGTCGGGTTCTTGTAGAGGTTTTGTTTCCTGCAATAATTCTTTGCACTTCTAATGTAAGTGATAGTACTTAAAAATTGCAAATCTAATTCCCTGAAAATGTAGTTAAAGGTCCCATATTATGCTCATTTCCAGGTTCATACTTTTATTCTCAGGTGTCGACGAGAAAATGTTTAAAAATCGTGACTTTTCTCATTCTATCCAGTGCTGCAGTCCCTCTATTCACCCTTTGTCTGGACACTAAATTTTAGTGCCTGTCCCTTTAGGACCCCCCTGCCTGGTGGTGACTGTTAAGTTGTGACATCACAGCCTTACAGAGCTCCTGGCGGCTCGTTTGAAGGCACAGTTTCTGAATACTTGCTTTGTGGATTAGCCTGTAGATGGAGCATTTTGATGCCTTCACAGGATTGATATTAGTGTGAGTCAGCGGTTGTAGGACTGCTGGTATGAACCTTCCACTGGGACACCCAAAGAGAAAACCACAACAACCTCTGAGCTTGAAACTTACACGCTGAAAAAGCCGAGTTACTCTAACACTAACATACAGTAGCCACTAATGTTATGAACGTAGACTAGCTAGCAGCTTTTACCTTCTCTTTTGCGGGGACTTGGCTACTTTAATGTCACTTGTTGCAGCCAGAGTTTAACCTCAACCAAGATGATTGTGATTGGTTTATAGAAATACAAACGATCCAGAGTGTTTCTAGCTCCACACCATAATGATAACTGGTGCAGCCGGATGTTTCTGTAGCGCTGACAGAGAGCTGTGGAGAAACTAGGCTTTTAATCACAACAAGACACGGAGATCACGTGAGTGGATATCTTATAAAGTCAGAGTAACTTCAGCAAAACATTTATATTTCACATTTTCACGGACAGTTCCTTCCTGTTGCAGTGAAAGTTTATTAACAGAGTGAATTTTGGACTTTGGAATCCGTTTATTTCACACAATGAGAATGTTCATTGATGATTACAGCAAACGAAACCTGTTTCAACAGACTTTTAAAAATTGTAAACCCATCCTTTAATACAATACTCAAATATCACCTGTGCATTGAAGGAGTTACTGATCTCCCGTCTGAAGCTGGCAGTGAAGAGATCTCTTCCTGACATGATTTGAAAGGGGAGTTGCTCTGTGGAGTGACTCGACTCGATCTCTTACATTTGAAAAGCACAATAAGAGGATCCGTTCACGTCCATGATGAAGAGAAGGGAAGGATCACAGTATCCAGTAACAGTGTCAGTGCACATGTGGGTATATGCGTATTGTTTTAACACAGACTTGAATCTCTCTTTTAACCTTGTTCATGTCGGTTGTAACACTTCAGCGTCTTCCTCCAGACTCATTTTGTGGCACAGTTTTCAACTTTTGGAGGTCCAAACCAGCACATGTGTTTTCAGAACAGTCCAAAGACCTGAAGATGGTGAAATCATCAGGATCTAGAACTGCTCGCCATGTTGTCACGCGGTCCGGTGGTTATGTGACAGATTTGACAGTCGTGTCACACGCAGGCTCGTCTGTGCTGGATTTGAGTGGTGGTGGAGGTGGAGCGGAGATCTCTTGCTGTGTCCTACAGTTTGCAGTGGCACGTCTACCTTTTTGTTGAAACCAGAGTGTCCTCTAGTGGTGAGACTTGGCAGGCCAAGTTGATAGAAATTGTAATAATCAGTGTGGCCCAGGGGTGCGCAGCAGTTGTTTCTGGAGGCTGTAGACCTGCACCAGTGACATTTATTATCAATCTCACAGACAAATGAGAGAATATGAAATGTCAAACTAAATTAATGAGCTCAATGACGGCAAATGAAGCCTGACTTCATATAAAACCTGATGTGTGCAGCTGTGAAGCTTGCAGCCTCCTAGCACAGCCTCTGCGCCCCCTGAGCCAGCTCCTGGTGACTCTTGATGGTGTAGTGTAGTGGTGTTGTGATTGTTGAGCGAGTCTCTCATGCCTTTACACTGATATATTTTTCATAGCTTTGTACGACTTTAATTACTGTACTACAGTGTGACAATTCTGATATTCAGCAGGTCTGGAAGTAGAACGGCACAAAACTCGTCCCGGGTAACTTTTTAACGTAGGAAGGAACAGATTTCCTTCATCAATGTGGATAGAAGAACCGCCTGACGATGAGTCACTACCTGTCAGCTGGCACACCTCTCTGTTTTTATATTCTGGCCAAAAAGTCTTTTCCATGGTTTAAAAAACAAGATACAGATGTTTGGGATTAACACTAATTGTTTTGAATATTTCTTTCTGTCTTCCCTCGACCGTTAACACAAACTATCAATAAAATCCAGTTAAATATGTAACACTGTTTACCAATCTGTTTTGAATCGGTGGTTTTCTTTTGGCAATAATATTTGTGTTTGTGGATCAGTAATACGAAATCAATAAAAGTGCCTAACATAGAAAACTACATCTGTGTTCAGTGTGTTTTGTTTTTACTGCAGTGAGGAATTCTGTGCAGTTTGTTCCAGATGGAAACCCATCAGAACCTTTTATCATTACAAACTTCTGTGAACCGTTCAGGATTCAAACAGTTAAGATATCAGATGTCATGTTAGAACATTACTCTGGTAAAAATGGAAGCCATAGAATCTGATATTAAATGAACTTATGTATCAACAAGTAAAAGTAAACTGCACATATGTTTACATGTATACACATTAAAGTGGTCGGGTGATTATTGGATGAGATATTGAGAATTTTCCAGTCACCATAATCTGATTTTGTGTTTTTTTTTAAATCTGATTTGCCAATAAAATAAATTCTCCTTTGGCTCTGATGCCACGTGCGATCTCCAAGGTAACGTGTAGCTAAAGTTATCAAATAAATATAGCGATGTGAAAATTAAATATTTGCTGCAGTAATGTAGTGGAAGGGAAGTCTTTAGTAGCAGAAAATGGAAATACTCAAATCCAACTTTGAGGTACTTGAACTTTAATTAAGTGCCTCACTTGAGTAAATGTAGTTATGTTCCTTTACTGAATCTGAAATACTGAAATATTTTAATCGTTTGGTTTCTTCTTATGTTTCCAGATGATCTGATGAAGCAGCTCAGCTCATTTTGTTTTGTTCTCATTAACTCATGAATATTTAATTCTGCAGAGAAATACCAGAGTATTCAGAGGCTTCAAGTGGAGCGGTTTACTGTCGGTGTGCTTCCAGCTCCACACACTCGCACTTCCCTTGTGGGAACAGCTCAGTTCATGTGGTTTCACTTTAAGTACAATCAACCCAGGAATGAGAGCGAGTAGCTCTTTGGCACACAGCGCTCACTTTTATCTCTGAGCCCGTGCCTCTATTGATTTGTCTGTTGGTATTTTCTCTCTTCACAAGATTTATTTTTCATTAAAGCTCTTTTCAGTGGGATGCTGAGAACAGAGGTCGCGGCTGTTTCACTTATCTCATTTCAGATAAATTCGTGGCACGCAGCCGACGAGTGCCGCAGAATTTTCCATTTAAAGAGCACAATGTGCTTAAATAGGCCTTCTGCTCTTGAAGTCATCAAGATAACTTATAATACAGAAAAAAAAATCGTTAATACAAGCCTCGAGAAGTTTATGAGCTAGAGCTAATTCATTCCGTATCCCATCCTCTGTCCACACACACACACACACACACACACACACACCCTCTAATTGATACAAGACTTGTCCTGGGTTTGATTCCTCTGAGAAAAGCTTGTTGGTTTCAAGTGGCAGCTGTCCCTCTCTCCTCCTCCTCCTCCTCCTCCCTCGGTTTTATGATTCTCTTTTTTTGCGGTCTGCACTGAATAAGCTGTTCTCAGCAATTATGGCAAATACAATTCAATCTGTTGGTAGATCTCCCTTTAATCTCATTTCCAGGCTCCTAATCAGTCCCATACATCTACTTGCGGCCATTTGGTTTACCATGGTGACCCCGTTCCCGGCCGCAAAAGAATCCCATCTTTATAAAATTCGTCATCCCGAGAAGGATCAGAGACTATATTTATGTTGGAGTAAGCCCCGGCCGTCCACCACATGCCTCATGAGTGGTAAACTGGCTGAGGAAGCAGGCGGGTGGTTATATACACATCAGATACACGCCCACATCTTTGCTTCCCGTGCTCTGCGCTGTCACGAACGTTTGTCATCTCACACAGCAGAGCGCCACCTCTGAGCCGCCTCGGCCTGGAGGAGTCTGCCCGTGTTTGTGACAGCATACTGTTATGACTACCTGACACCTGAGAGGACTTTCTCAGCCTCTTCCTCTCCTGTGCCCTCTCCCTCCTCTATGACCTGTGTGGTTAGAAGTCAACTTTTGTAGTAATCGATGAATCTGTTTGAGTGATTTCTCCTTCAACAAATGTCCAAATTCTGATTTCCGCTTCTTAAATGTGATTATTTTCTGGTCTCTGTTGGGAAAACAGGACATTTGAAGATTAATTTTGGGATCTTATTAATTACTTAATTAATTAATTAATCAATCAGCTGCAGCCACAGATCTCTTGTACTCAACCTGTTTGACAGTTCACTCCTATAACATAATCGATGCAGCGGAACAAGAGTCATTTTTATGCCACACTTTTTTTCTTTCGCTGCAAAATCTGGAGCCTTCATTACCCACAATGCAACTTAACCACTTACAGTTCTGTCAGAGATTCTGATTTGTTATGCTAGTAGCAGCTAATGTAACCTCGAAACCTGAAGCCTGAAGCAGAGACGAGGAGCAAGCTGCAGAGGTCTGGTAGGCAGACAGGTTTATTTCATTTTCAGACTTGGAGTCTTCGGCCCAGCTGACACAGACGCACGCGACTTCACTTGAAACAATGAACCAGACTTCACGTTGCTTTCTCTGGAGCGGCAAAAGTCCTCATTTCATATGGCTGTGACGCTACGTGTGTTACTTTGTGGACAACCATTTTGAAGCCTTAAGTTTGGCTGTTGTCACCATCCTGGTTCTTTTGATGCCAGAAGTGACATTATTTTTGAGGACAGGATGGAGCTGGGGAGGATTTTCCTGATTGGTTCTGAAAAAGCGACATAACCTAGCACCAAAACAGCTGAATAGGTCCAACGCTAGTGTACTGGACCTCCATTGTACAGTCAAGGTTGGTTTGATTCAGAAAAAACATGGTTTGGGTTAAAATAACTCACCGCCTGGTTCCACCTGGGACATCCATGTTCTTCGGATGGAAGTTCTGTAGGTGTTTATCACATCCATCCACCCGGACCTCCTCCCTGTGTGGAGTTTGTCGCTCTATATACAAATTCACCTGAATTTCTCCTTTGCCACCAAAATAATTTCATCCACAAGAGGTCACCAGCTAACAACAATGGTCAATATGAGGCGCAATAAGCTGCTTTCACACCCTAACCTTGCATCCAGTGGAGTTGCCCCCTGCTGGTTATGAGAAAGAATGCAGGTTCACTTGGTTTCACTTTTCAGACGTGGAAATCTCTGTCCATATTGTATTGATTATGATAATGGATGAGTACAAGTTCTCAAGAAATGTCAACAGACTCTGAGAAATCTGTGGAATTCCCCTTTAATTTCATTGAATATGATACTATGATATTTTTGCGACCAGAAACCAACCAGCACTCTAATTCTAATGGTACCTGGCAAATGGTTTGTGTGTCAGTTAGTTTGTGGTAATTTACGCAACTTTGTTTAGGAAAATGCATCATGTGAGCACAAACCAGACAGAGCCGGAGCTCCTCTACGAGACGGGGCCGCGTGACCCAAACTTTACAGGTGATCAAATTACCCAGAAGGACACGGGGGCTCTGTCCTATCATATCATGTGTTCTCTTCCTCCCTGTTCCCTCTGCTTCCTTCCTTCCTTCCTTTCTTCCTGCTGTTTTACCTTTCGTCTGTCATCCTTCCTTCCTGGTTAATTCCACAGGTCGGCTCAGTCAAGAGGTCTGTGCCACATTTGTCTCCCTGGTGTAATGGCTAACTATTGCTCTGTCTCTAATAGGCCATTACTCGGGCACTGCCGGTCGGCCGGCTTGTGAGGCTGCAGCGGGGGCAGCGAGCACGAGGCCGGGGGCCCCTCTTCTTTCATTAGTCCCCTGAGGAATCGGACTACTCCTGGCTCCGGGCCGAGACAGGCGAGGCCCCTTTAATGTTTTTGCAGAGCTCCAAAGCACTTTGTTGCCTCAATAAAGTTCATTTATGGGATAATAAGGCTCTGGAGGACACATGGTGCTGATTTGAGTTGAATGGTTTCAGTATGGCTCACATTCCCCGCTCCGTCTCTCCCATCTCTTTCTTTTATTTCATCTTGTTTCTTTTTCTTTCCCCCACTTCTCACCTTTCTCTTCTCACTCCCCCCCTCCACTCCTCATCTGCCGTCATTTATTATTCTTCCATCCAACACTTTGGCAGTGTAACTGTCTGATCCTGGGCTGACCTGGGATTTGCACACCTGGGAATGAGTAGCAGCGAGGGGGCAGGAGGCCCTCTCATTTCCCAGGATTTATTCCAGAGCTTTGAGGGGGGAAGGTTGCGGGGGTATATGAGGGAAGAGAGGCGATCAGAGGAATGAAAAACCCTCAAGCCTCAAGCCCTGGCGGGAGGATCAAGCCTTACATGCCAAGGCGACTCCGGAGCAGAGTGCCCTGGACGATCGCTGTATCAAAGGTGTAGTGTACATGCAGTGGATACATGCGTTAAAACAGATCCATGGTTAAAACTCCCACACACACACGGATTAGAAGCAGGCCCACTCCTCTTTATTCCTTTGGTTATTACACATGAGGCTTACGTGAGTGTTGGCCATCTTTCCCTGAAACCCAGTAAGGACATTGTACACCGCTGTACGCTAAATGGTTTCATCTGAGTTCAGTGTTTTTCTTTTTCCCTCATTAGTAGTTGGTTAACCACTAATGCTCAGTGTATCTGCTCAGCTTTTCTTCCTCCCTTCATTGACTTAGCAAGAACCAGATGGGCCCAAACCGCCACATCTCCCTCTGCCTTCTAACTGTCATCCTTCCCACCACTTCTTTCACAATAATCTCTCGCTCTCAAACGGAAAATCGCCCCGGTTTTGCATGTCTGCTCGTGGCACAACACATGAGCCGCCGTATGTGGTTTAATAGGATAAGGCTTTGGGGGCTGCTCGGTGCTCGGAAACACGGCTGAGGCCACCTCTGGCTGCTCCAGTCGTCTTAAAGACGTCGGGTCAGGCCTGAGGGTGTTAGCTCGACCTTGTTAGTGCGGTTGGAAAAGGCTGTGTTTGATTCAGTGATGAGGACTGGATGAAAAGCTGCGAGTCTGGAGGACTGGCTCGGATTTGATGTTGGCGTTTGGGAGACGCTCCATTTTCAATTGTGGGATCTCGGGATGGCATGCTGGTCGGGGAGCCAGTTCAGCCGAAACAGACCGCTGACACGAACGGTGCCTCAGTGCTACAGACTTATTGCATGTGAATGGGATAACTGTTACATATTACTCAGGTTTAAGATGGAGATATAGTACTGAGTGATGTGGACTTCAAGCATGTATCACTCGAGCAGGACCACATTTCTGTTTGAGTACGAATAAATCAAGCAAGATAAAACATGTACAGCATGCATGAGAGCAGGCATCACTTTCCTGTTGCCAGAATGGCCATAGGCCCCTTTCTGGGTGGAAATGTTGTGAAAGGGGCCAAAATCAAAAAAGCTAGAGCCCTAAAAGAAAAGAAAAATCCCACAGGTTACAACTTTCTTTACTTTCTGGCTGGTCAATACGTGTCAATCTGTATCAAACACTTCATTCTTTCTTTTATACTATTTATATTAACCGCAAGGGGAAATTCTTTTTTCTACTCACATTACACACACACACACACTGTAGAGGAGATGAGTGAAGGGGCTGCCACACATGCTACTGCATCCAACTAGCAGTGTTATGGGCCGCTGGCTTGCTCAAGGGCACCTCGGCAAAGCCCAGGATGTGAACTAGCATTCTCCAGCTACTAGTCCACATTATACTTTTTTTTTGGTCCAAGTGGGACTTGAACCGGCGACCTTCAAGTCCCCAAGCCCCAAGTCCCGACGGACTGAGCTATTGCCGCCCAAATCAATTCATCACATCATACTGCTGAGTTAATGACGTGTGCTGATTGTGTCTGTAGATCGGAGCGAATCACAGACGTCTGATTGATGGTGTAACTACAGAATTTACTGTGAATAAATAAGGCCCTAACATAAAACACCTGCTTTGTGAATGGAGTTTGGCTGATGAGTGTCTCCGCTGGGAGCAGAGGGTATATAGTACCTTCTTTTAATTAACCTTGCAAACTGCATAAAGTAATGAAGGAGTCTGTGTTGACCTCCTCTCAGCTCGTCGTTAACAGTCCAGTAATGAGCACAGACAGCGACCGAAGTTAAGACAGTGGCTCTACTTTGCTGCAGCGATGTAATTAGCTGCCCTGCTCCACTGATGCACCTCACTGCTGCCCGATGAGATTTTCCAGGCATTTTTGAAGGCTGTGCCCGTAGCAACGAGTCGCAGTGAGATTGTGGCCGTAGATATGCTAACTGAGCCCAACTAGCTGTGCGACTCTGCTTCCAGTCTGTAAACTAAATACAGCTTATCACCTCCCTGCCCCAGTTTTGTCATAAACACACAGGCAGGATTTACGTGTGCTGGACTGATTCTTGGTGAACGAAAGCTCCCATCTAACTTTGGGGATAAAAGTAAATGATTATATTTACCAAAGATTCAAATGATTAATATTATAAAAACAGAGTCACGGATCACTGGGTTCTTCGATGACTGGTGTCTGAGGAATGAACAAACAGTGCAGAGCTCGGTGTTCTTGAACGGCCCCTGATTGAGACCAGACTGAGACTAACTCGGAGTGACTTGTTGCTTCGTTTGCCTCCTCGCGCTGACCATGAATTAGCTCTTAGTTCAGCTTTGTAGTGGGCTGATGATGATGAAGCGGTTCAGGGGGTTCATTTCCTCCACGGAGCTGGAGCTCAGTAGCGAGGAGGTCAACAGGTCAAACGCTCAAAGTCTCTCCGCTGTCTCCTCCGGGGTTTCAGTTGCTGAGTTATGTCATGTTGGATCGGAGGCATTAACTCAGTCTCACTTCGGATCAGCTTTACAGGACGGAGCTGAGCGAGTCACGAGGCTGTGCGTGTTGTCACACCACTGAATTATACACATAAAAGGAAACTCTTGTCTTTGAGCAGGAGTTCAGATGTAAACAGGCTGTAAAACAGAGACATCTGTATTCATTTTTTATTGTATTCCACAGTTTCAAACATTAGTCAACACAGCGCAGACATCTGACTTCCTTCAGCTGTAAGTGTTTCTGCATCTCTGCTCAGGCTCTCGACTAAAGTACGTTCTTTATGTGATATTCTCAGTTATAGAAACTGAATATTCAGCATGTTTATTTAAGTATTTCTGAGTTTTTATTATTACCTGATTAATATTGTAAATATTAAAATTCTGTCTTTGAATTCTTCTCCAAAATAACATAGTGCACCTTTAGGGCACTGGTCTGTCACTGAAACACTCGCTGAAGTTAGTTGGTATAGATTAAGGCTGTACATACAAACCATATACTGATTTTATAAAACAAGATGCTCAGAAGTTGCAGTGTGGGTAATGTAGGCAGCAGGTTTTGAAAAGGAGGAAGACTGTGTGGAACTACTGTATGTGTGCATGCTGACACATTTACCATCAGCTCACACTGTGATCGCAGCAGCCGAGAGGTGCGATAATCACACTGTTTAAAAGGCTGAAACTTACGGAAGAGGATTAGGGCCACATGTGAATTCTTTTTTGTAGTTCTGACTTTAAGGTCAGAATTCTGAGATTAAAGTCAGAATTCTGAGAAAAAAGTCAGAATTCTGAGATTAAAGTCAGAATTCTGAGAATAAAGTCAGAATTCTGAGATTAAAGTCAGAATTCTGAGAATAAAGTCAGAATTCTGAGAATAAAGTCAGAATTCTGAGATTAAAGTCAGAATTCTGAGAAAAAAGTCAGAATGAAGTGAGAATTATGGGTAAACTATCTGTAAGGAACCAACTTCAGTGAGAGAGTGACATGAGAGTTAATGAAGGAGGGAAGACACAAAAAACCTGATTATGTCTGATTTATTGGAATTTCTGCGTGTTCGAGGGGTCCCAGAGGAATCCATTGCAGTAATGGAAGAGCAAAAGGTGAGTGCAAAAGAACTACACATTAGTTTGGTGCCTCAGCATCCTTCATATCCGTAGCCTTTCTTTGTTTTTACAAACGCAAGGCACCAAACCAACGTGTATTTCTTTTGCACTCACCTTTTGCTCTTCCATTACTAGATAGTTTACCCATAATTTTCACTTCATTCTGACTTTTTTCTCAGAATTCTGACTTTAATCTCAGAATTCTGACTTTATTCTCAGAATTCTGACTTTTTTCTCAGAATTATGACTTTTTTCTCAGAATTATGACTTTAAAGTCAGAACTCAAAAAAGAATTCACATGTGGCCCTACTCCTCTTCCGTAGAAACTGATTGGATGATGAGTCTTTGTTGATGTATAATAAGTGAAGAAAATGTACTTGGCCAAATATGATTCAGGATGATGAGCGTTCTCCTTCTCTGTGACGTCCTGACAGAACGACACACATAAAGAAATACAGAACTCCTAATTGGCTGTTATGATGTTCCCGCTCCTCTTCTGATCACTCGCTCTCACCTTAATGTCCTCCCTGCTGCGCTGCAACCTCATTTAACTGCACTTTTTTTTCCTTCTAATTAAACATAACTGGAGAGCGTTGTCTTCAGATCCAGTGATCAGGTCAAAGCGTTCTCCTCTGTCATCCTGCTACCTCTCCGTGTCTTTGATGCAAACTCACACTGATTGGAGGTTTCCAGTGTAAGTGCTCCCGTTCGCCTGATCAGAGTTATTTGTCTTTGATGAGCTGCACATTTACAGTAGACTGTGTGTGTGTGTGTGCGTGTGTGTGTGTGTGTGTTAGTATGCAGGTGTCTCACAGGCCTGACTTTCATGGCCTCGCTTCAGAGAGAGCCTTCCCTTGGCAGGCTCTGCTGCCCTTGGTGAGACCAAAGGGAAATATTTATAAATCATCCACACAACAAATATTGAACTCAGCCCGAGGGGTCAGAAGTGTCCGACGGACAGCCTCTCTCTGCAGAAATGTGCAAACATACCTCCGAGTCTGCCTGCTGACCCATCAGAGCATCCCTGGAACCACATCTCCAACCCACTTAGCTGTCTTATATATCACACACACCGTTCTGACCTATTAATACCGACACGCTCCCTCCGGGCCTGCGAGCTGCTGCTGCTGCTGCTGCTGCTGCTGCTGGAGGATCAAATGTAAACATCTGGTGCTTCAGCGATGAGACGACTTCCAGCATCAAATCTCAGCAGTCTGTCTTCAGCTGCTGCATCTGCTGTTGTGTTGTCTGACCCATTTGATTTGACTAACACTGTATGAAATAACACTTTATATTCTCCTAAACCTGCTGTGACGTGACAGCCCAACGATGATGATATCATCTCTTTTCTTTCTGTCTTTTTTTCCAAATATCCACAAGTGTCCCCTGGAGGTTACTGGGGAAATGATTATGGGTGATAAAGTGTGACAAAGCATCTCGATGACTGACGGACCAGTAGCACGTTCAAATGTTTGCTAAACTAAGTGGACTAAGCAATGATAAAAGTGTAAGACGTATTCTCTTGCTAACCTGTGGTGGGCCGAAAGAGAAAAAAGGCACCAGCTCCAGTTTTCTCCACTGGGATGAACCCTAGTGGAGAAGTTCCTCCTTAAGAAGGAACCATTCTGGTTACCTCAAACTAACAAAGATTATATCCAACTTGAAGCCATTTTTGTCCACTGGATTAACTTTGTACTATTGAAAATCTTGCCAAGCAATGTGTAAAGTCAACTACAGATTGGCTTTGAATTTAGTAGATTATCCAAAGATCCTAATGTGTAAATGAAAATTGTGTCATGATCTAAAGTCAGGTGAAGTTTGGTAATCCACAAAACATTTCTGCAGCAAAACAGCAGCATTGTTCTGAACAGCTGAAGTTGACGGGGACTCACTGTAGATAGGGCCTTTTGTTTTTAGTGGCCACCATATAGGGGAGGGTGAGGACGAGGGGTGTTCAGTTGGTTGCGTCTGCAGCCTCACTGCTAGATGCCACTAAATCGTACACACTGGATATGTGTGTGCTGTGCACTGTGCCTGGAAAATACCTGCCAAAAAGTTGACTTGGTCCACCAAATGTTTCTAGTGAACTAAGAAAGAATCAGAAAGAAACTTGGGATTCTCATCTGAACAACACAATAGGTGTGTTTGCCTGTAGCTCACCTTTAAGTTACAGTTCTGGCCCATTAAGGGACAAAGTTAACACCCCTCTACTGGAGAATATTCTGAAAAGAGGCTTGTTATGTTATACGTCTGATAATCTCTTTTAAATCTCTGTATCCATTTGTTAAAAACTGCGAGCCAATGTTCTGTACTCTTGGCATCAACAGCGATCTTTAGTCTAGATTACCGATGGATGTCTGTAATTAAAGAAACGGGAAACAACCTCAGACACCAGCTGATGAACACTTGGCGAGGAGAATGAAGCGTAGTGTACTGAAGAAGACTACACCAGCGCTTCCTGCACGCTGCTGATTTATGGGAACATATTGTTTCACAAACTGCGTGTTTGCAACATGAACATGGCTGCTGGACATCTGTGGGAGGAACTGCTCTGCACTTGTGGGTGTGCGGCTGTCTGTGTGGACTATCTGCGTGATAATTCAGTGCAACATAATCGAAGCAGCGTTCCAGGAGTAAATCATGACTACAATATGTGGGTCAACAAACTCCAGCTCGCCCGTCTACAGCACATGTTCAGAGACAAGGATGACGGTGTGAAATATGGCAGCCACAGTCTCTGCAGTTTGTCTTCGACACACGTTTTCACAAGTGGCTCGAGGACTGTTGCCTGTTAAAACCAACTGGTGCATAAACGTGTCAGCGAGTCTTGTTATGACGTTTTTTTAAGAAGTCTTATGTGTAAACAAACAACCATTTATTACACAGTCTGTTTTAAATTCTTCCCCTGATCACAACGTTTTGAAAGATACTTAAAATGCCAAGTTGTGTTATGAAGAGAAGCCATAAATATCAGCATGAATACTGAATGAGGTCCGGAGCTGGAAGATGCAAATAGAAACAAAAGTGATAGTTAACTTTGAAACTGTTGAAGGAACGTTGAAGGGGCTTTGAAGAGGTGAAGTGAAACATCATTTGGTGCCCAATATTTCACCGACATAAAACTGTCATCTACGAGTATAATATCTGACACATGTGACACCATCTGTGATATTTAGGGTAGAAGGCTGAGAAGAAGACGTTTTTGTGTTAACTCTTGAAATGGAATAGTGCTGGAAATGTGTCATTCAACCTTGATTGTTTGAATTGCATTTATGTTTATTTGCAATGCAGCCTTTGAATATGAGAACAGGCAGGTTTTGCGTCCTGACTCCTGGATTCTAAACGAACAGTGCGACCCGATCGGCCAGAATAAATGTTAGCTAAGTACGTTTTCTGCAAAACCGCAGATACGTTAAAACTGAATGCTTCTTTATGTCAATACGGATTGACTTTTCTATTTCTCTCTCATCACAACACTGTGCTTATACTCTCTGAAAAATAGCTGGTTTTGGTCTCCAAAAGGTCGGCTGGAAAAGTCTGCAGGTCTCCTCAAAAACATTACTGATTCCACAAAATTGCTGGAAATATCCTCAGATGTTAGGGTTAGGGTTTTCAGTTTGAAGACAACCTGTGGAGTTATCACAGCCAACAGGACTGCCAAATGACCAGGACGCACCACTGGATGTTTTCAAAGACATCTCCAGATAGAAACTGGGTATCAGCATCCATGATCATGCTGACCAAACCAGGTATCTTAAGTCAAACCATGATGTTGTCCTCACCCTAACCAAGTGGTTTTTGTGCTTAAACCTAAACAGAACATGTGCACAGCCTTGATGAAAAGAAAATTCAACCTAAACAAACAGAAAGTAGAAACATAAAGAGAAAGCTCAGTTTGAACTTATCTGTGGTTTTGCAGAAAGGTCCTTAGGCCTTATCATGGTGATTGGGTACAAAGAAGACGACCGCTAGCAGGTAAACATGGGTGAGAACGATACAGGGTGCAGCTGTGGCTCAGGGGTAGACCCAGCATCTTGTTATCCGAAGGTCACTGGTTCGATTCCCCTCCGCTGCATGTTGAAGTGTCCTTGGGCAAGACACTGAACCCCTAAGAACTGCCCCTGATGTCCTGGTTGGCACCGCCACCGCCATCACTGTATGTATGAACTACTGTAGGTCGCTTTGGACAAAAGCATCAGATAAATGCCCTAAAATGTAAATGGTGACAATACAGGATGGAAAATATGTAAGAATCTAGACTTCCAAATGTTTCCTGAAAAAGGAGATGAACTCAACATGTGTATAAGATTTTAAAGATTGCATTTAGATGAATTGCACTGAATTAGACCGTTAATTGTAGATTCGACCCACATCAGGAAACAATGGGCAACAAGTTTTACACCAAAAACTGATGAAAACACTCCTGGAAGTCTTTTGAATTAACAAATTTGTACATTTAAGTAGTTTTACTCAACAAATGAGACTTGTGTTATATTGTGCAGTATTGTGTTATAGCTGCAGCCTTGGTCTCCACCAGCAGAGGGCAGCCTATCCCTATCTGATCTGGACTTGCCTCATAACGAGAGGACCGGCTCCACCAGCACAGCCACTCCCCACAGAGAAGATTGTGTTTTGATGCGAGCCGAGATCAGTTCACCAGCATCCATCAGAGCTGCTGCAGCCGCCCAGCTCCGTTATTTATTTATTTATCACATTTTTCATAGATTTCATCATTTTTGTGCAACTTATCCGTCTTCTTGCATGAATGCTGTTTCAAAACCTTTTACTTCAAAATTCTCTCAGATAAGAGTTGTTTTTGACCGTTAGATAAAAATCCGACAGCGTCAGGATGATGCTGACATGCAGGGAGGGTGTTCGGAAGGAGGCCACCTCTGAGACAAATACACCGAAAGTTCTGATGTGTGGATACAGGAAGGAGAGGAGACGGGCTGTAGGTAGGAGAGGAGAAAAAAAAAGGTAGTAGCTGCAGAGAGAAAATGAAAAGAGAGTTCTCATTTGAAGCGCTCTTGTTATTGCAGCCTGTTCTGGCTGTCGGAGGACCTGACTGAACCCTGACCTCTCTGCCAGCAGCATGAGGAAGTGGTTAGACAGACTCATAACAAGACTTGCTGCAGCTGAGTACTGAGAAACAGAGGCTGAGGGGAGAGAAGTGAATGTTCCCTTTGAGCTCGTCTTTGTGTTTGGCACGGCACCTCAGGCCACCGCCGCACAAACTCACTCAGGTTGTCTACGAACGACCAGGCCGCATGTTTGTGCGTCGGCCTAAACCGCACATATCCTCTTTCTCAAAGAGCGAGTGGCCTCATTCTCTGTCTGAGAACCGTGCTCTCGTGAGAAAAAAACGGCCTCCCCAATCCCATTAATTCAACCACTCTCCGCTGACCATGTGGGTGATGTGCGGATGGATAAACCAGGCTGCTGCTCCATTGCACTCGGGCAGTTTCACGCTCATAAACGCAGTCAGGGCTCAGTAAAAGCACACTCATCGTTGAACTCCCGCCCTTCCAATCCCTTCATGTTGTTGTATTCCCTCTCTTGCTCTCTCTCTCTCTCTCTCTCTCTCTGTGTGTGTGTGTGTGTGTGTGTGTGTGTGTGTGTGTGTGTGTGTGTGTGTCATTCACATACACACACAGTCAGCAGTCTGGAGGGGGCATGCCAGATGTCAGTGCTTCGTCTTGGAGCAATTAAACCGGTTGTTATGATGAAAGAATTTATTTGCCATTTGTTTCCCCAGCTCGAGTCTAATTGAGTGATTGAGATCTTAATTAGATTGGCTCTCGTTTTTCACCTCTATTGTTTCTGAGCCTCTTTAAGCCCTCATTTGTGTTCTAACTCTCACTGTTGACGCTATACCTCAGTGTTTAATGAGTTCTGTGCAGAGCAGGAAAGCAGCTAATTACTGTAAAGCCACTGTAGTCACTGGACTGAGCTTCAAGAGAAGTGACGCTTTTTCTTGCATATTTTAAATGTCTGGGTTTTATTTCTACTTGGGTACTTTTGTATCATTAAAACCATCTGCACTCTGCACATTTTATTTTTTATTTTTTAATTCTTATTAGATCTGTATTCTAATGGGTCACATGACTGAATGTGACCAGTAGCCCACAGAGAATTATCACCAGACTCTGAATTCCCCCTCAGCGTGAATATCTCTTTCACCTCATTGTTTTGGTTTTACAGCCCACAACTTCAGTGTTTTTGTTCAGTTTCACTACTCTGAACCTGCTCCAGGCTGTGAAAACTCTGATGAATCCACTGTGAGATATCTGCATGAATGCCACGCTGCTGCACATTGAGGTCGTGTTTAAATGTTTGCCTCAGTAGCTGGTAGAGACTCACATCAATCAGGTGGACTGAAACATGAAGTGGATGCTAATGATGCTCCACAGCTGACTGATATGAAAGTAGGCGACTGTTTGCTAACAAGTTCCTCAGATGAACCTAAAAACTGATACATCAGTGTTGTGTTTGCAGCTCCAGACGAAGAGCCAAAAGATGTATTATTGCAGCTTTAAAGATCAAGTCAGTAGGATTAGTGGCATCTAGTGGTGAGTTTGCAGATTGCAACCAACTGAACCCCCCTCGCCTCCAGAGTCCCTGTTTGGTTTGTCTGTCCACTGTAGTGTTTCAGCTTGTCCTTTAGTGTCCCCAACCGTTTTTAGACCACTTTTCTAGGTAAGAACGCAACAATTCTTATTTTCAGGTCACTAAATTATGAAAACATAATTATGAACATTAGTTGCCATTTCTGTGTTCTCCCTAAATCCGACACACTGGACCTTTAAGTACACTAACGACTGAGTAAATTCTTTACATTCCCTCTTCTGACAAATGTTTGATGAGTATCTTATGAGATAAATTATGTTCTTTGTTATATATTTATGAGATCCTATGTAAATGTCCTCTGTATTATTGTAGCGACTTTGTTCTCTGATATGTATTTTTTGTATCTTATTATTTTATGTAAAAATGTATGTATGTTTACAGTTTTGTACAGTGGTATTGTGGTTTCTGTTGCCTCTTGATGTCGACTTTTCCCTTTTAATCATCATCTGATTATTCAAAGAAACACCTGTCACTGTTATTACACTTTATGTCCACTTTATTGAGACGCTTGCAGTAATGAATGTGATTTGACGATTATATTTTGAGGACAACGTAATGAAGAATTTGCTCTCAAGAAATTGAGTTGGGGGATTTTTGTTAGAAGTGAGTTGAGTATCAAAAGAGAAGCATTATATTTTTAGTTTTTGTTGGCTTCCTCTTGTGTGTTTTATATGTTCTTGTGCATGTAAAAGGTCAACGATAAAAGAAATGTGTTTTCTGAGACATTTTTTGCCTGCCATGACGGGCCGCGCGCCGGAGATGCAGCAGCTCACGTGAGTAGTTCAAAAACCTTCTTTTTCATAAACTCTGTGTACACAAACAATGTTCTCAATGCTCGTGTTCATGAGTAAAGACCCTGGTGATGCTACGAGCAAAGTTTTATGTTGTGTCGAGCCTTCTTAGTGTTCTAGAAATAACGATTTTGATGCCATCGTATCAGTGCCCTGAGCACTCCCGTTCAAATTTAATGTGCCTGAAAACCAAACTACGGTCAATCTTAAAAGTGCGTCTTTCGTCGTAATTATGCTTTTACACGAAGGTTTGACTCATATTCAATCGCAAATAAAGCTTTGGTTGCTTTTTAGCAAGAGTTTCACTTTAAACCATGACTAATGTTTATTTTTTTTCATCACATCTGCTGTGAGTGTTTCTGGAAAAGTTGATCGGCACTGTTTGTTCAGCTGGTGGTAAAGTTGGTAGGTTCTGGTAAACTCCTCTCACCTGGCTTACTGGTACACACCTTATCTCTGTGTGGTTGTTGAAAACATCACATATTTGCAGAGTTTCCTGTCACATACTAATCATTGTTTTGGGTTTTATGTGACAGATGATTCACCAGCACAGCATTGCATCAGTCTTGGCAAAGAAGGGTGTCATGTTCATAAAATCAGCCCACAATGCCTCCGCTTCCTGTCCCACAACATCTGCTCGAATGATTGTGAAAAACACTCAGCGCAGCGCCTCGTGGATTCGAGCGTCCATATGTCGACCAAGATGGAAGTAAACACTGTTAGTGAGCTGCTGCTGCCCTTGGAAGTTCCTGAGATGGCCATCAGGAAGTCTTTTAAGCGCAGGATTTTTTTTTAAAATGTGATAATGATGCTCAGTCTTTCCCTCACCGACTATTAGAAGCTGAAAATTGTCTCTGTGCTCCTACAGATTTGTTGTCTAGCTCTCGTCGTCTGTAAACAGCTCTCTGTTCCAAAGCCTGGCAGAGACCAGCCGGGTTGTTTTGCATTCTTGTTCCTGGCGCGGCAGCAGTTGGGTAAAAGCTATAAATTATTTATCCACTGGTTGTTAGCAGAGATACACTGGATGCTAATAAACCCCTGCGATGTTTGATCTCCTCGGTACCTTCGTGCTCAAAATAGTTGATTGTGACTGAGATGTTTTTCAAAGGAGCTGCTTCACTTTCTGTCTGTTTATTGATGTCGTGATGGGCAACTGCTACATGTTTGGTTTGTTGAAAAGTTATTAAAAGCTTCAGATATAAGGGTAGAATGAGTTCAGCTTTGTGATATTATATGTATATAGGTTTGATGACATGTGTGTATATGAATACTGATTTCCAGTTTTTAGCAGGTTTTGGGAAAAAGTGCCTGACTGTCGTTATTACAGCAATGATGGATAAAAAGACATGATGGATAAAAAGACAAGGGAAGGGAGGCAATGCTGTATGTTGACGTCTGTTCTGTATGTTTATTTATCTTTTTAAAGGGCTAATGAGACATTATGTTCATTTCTCGGGGAATAAAAAATAGACCTTGTGTCTGGTATCTATGAAGGAGAATATTTTGATAGAGACCCAAATAAAAATAGATCTTGTGGATTGAAATATGCTTTACTAACCATGAGTTATGCTTGATTGAATAAAAGGTGGCTGTTGGGTGTCATGTGCTGTGTTTTTTCTCTCCTCTCTCAGATGTTCTGATCCGGTGATGAGGCCCGGCTCTGTATTGAAGGAGGTTGGAGGAGAAGGAGATCTTTCTTCCACAGACCGAACCGTCCCGACTGTCTCACAGTTCTTTTGTGTTTCTCTCGGTCCTGTACTCCTGTTTTCATGGCTTTGTTTGTTAGTTTAGTTTGTGTAGTCTTTTTAATTTTCTATTTTACTTCCTCGATGATGCTATGAAGCTTATTTTTTATCTAAACCATTTAAATGAGACGTTGATTGAACATAATGATCATTTTGAAGGTTGTAGTTGCTCTTTACGGAGAGGTGTTGTATGAGAAACATCTCCATGGTTGTTATTTTATGTTTGTTATGATACTTCCATGCTGTTGATTTTTCTGTACTGAAATATTAAAACGCTGAATGTTTTTTTTCCACAAACTGGATTGACAGGTACATTCACATGTTCGCCTCCCATCACATCGCCGTCTTTGGGTTTGTGTGAACTCGCTCTTCTTTTTTTCCCGCAATAAATGCATTTAATCGACGAGCTCTTGTTCTCTGTGTTGTGTTGCTCAACATGTCAAAGTGAATAAATATCATGACTGCAAAGACTGGCCATTCAATCAGCAACTATTTTGATAATCTCGTAATCATAAGGGTCATTTATCAAGCAAAGCATTTAAAAGACGTTTGTAGTAGATTTAAAATGCTTCTGTTCCTTGTGAAACATAAAAGTATTCCTTATGATTTATATTCCTTATTAATTCTTTATACAGTAATTGATTCCAAGTCTCTGGTGTGCTGAGCAGTTGCTTGTGCTGAATGTGGAGGTCAGAGTCTAGACTCCCAGCGTCAACGCCACACATCCTGCATTAACATAATAATCCTTTCCATGTGAGCGAGCTGCAATATACAGAATTTATTTTACTGACGGTGTTTTTCTAAGTCTGCGATAACATTCTACTGCTCTGTCTGAAATGATGTCCCTCTGTTCTTGTCACTGCTGCAATGTGGAAACGACTGAATCAACCTTTCACATTTCAATGTTAGATTTACAAGGTTAATGTCACTGTGGGCCACGATTCAAAAATAGCAGGTTGCCGTGGGCTGTGAATGGATTCGTCAGTGGAAACCACACGCTTAGTGAAGCAGGTCTTTATAATTGCCCGCTGACACTGACGCACTGCCTGTTGATGAACTCTTACAGTGCTTACCACAAGATTTTAAATGGGAAACGGGGGAAAAATGGAAATGAATACAGTTTAGCTCAGCCATTCAACACTTCATCTCATATTAGGGACCAAAAAAAAAAAAAAACAGCATCATATTTGGAGGGAATGCAAAGTATTGTAGGCATCTGGTTGATTGTTATTGTAATCGTGTCAGCACATTAACACTCCCCACACACACACACACACACACACACACACACACTCCCACCACCTGCACCCTCCACCCTCCTCTCATAATCTAACAAACATTCACTTCCAGCCCAGTCAGACTGGCTTAATACATCCACCAACTCCGGGGGGAAATTACTTGCAAGCTATTTTTCTTCAGCTGGGTGTTGGCAGACCTCCATGAATAGTGTTTTCCCCTTACAGACGTATTACTTATGAATCAGAGGGGGGAAAAAGGGGGAATTACTGTTATTAGAAAGAGTGAAAGTTATTAGAAAAAGTAAAAGTGAACGGTACCGCTGTGAAGGGGTGCTAAGAGACTTATAAAAACTGTTCACCAAGGTCAGAGGTTTTAAAGTGCAGGACTTGGACAGTAGCTCGGGCTCTGCCACCTCCACTATACTACATGTTAACACCTCCGCAAACACAATGAAATCTCAGTGTAGGTTCTGACTTGTGTCAGAGTTTCATGAGGTGTGGCGAGGTTTCTGCTTCCTGTGCTGAAAATTATCTAACGGCGCTGCAGACCTCTGAGGCCGCCCTGAACCCTGCGCCTGTGTGGCAGCCCTCTAACATCGCTCCCTAAAACGCCATGTTTAATGCGAGTGCACGTCTGTATGTCGAGCGCGTTAACAGTAAAATGGGTTGAAAAATCCCAGGGGATTAGCCATCAGAGTAAAAAAAAGATGAGTATAAACATGCCATGAAAACACAAAGCTATACAACGTCCTCTCTCGCTCGTCTGCAACTGTCGACATGACATGTAGTATTGGCTGTAATACTTCATCTCCCTCACTGTCTCTCTGTTTGTGTGCTCAGTGAGTTAGCATGCCAAGCATAGCCTGGGGACGGCCTGACTAAACCTGACCCGACCCCTGTGGTGACCCACAAGTAAAATACAGATGCAAAACTATTTCTGGCAAAAACAACAGGGGAAAAAAGGAATAAATAAAAGACGTGGAATAGTTGGTTCTTCTCAAAACATCCTCTCAGTGATGAGGGAAGCTACTGGTGATATAGGAGTAATTTACTGCTACTAGAAAGTGCATTTCTAATCAACTCAGCGCAAACTAGTGTCTTTAAAGTGGATTTTGTTGTATATTGGCTACAGTTGAATAAATAAATGAATATTTTCTGGTAATAGTGTCTTTCCTCCTCTCTACATTCAGACTAAACAAGACATTTGAGGACTTTATTTAAGGCCGTTGAAAACCCCGACTTTTTTTTTTTTAACAATATTTAACATTTTACAGACCAAATAGCATACAATAAATAAAGACAATAAAGATGTCAGTTGTACGCAGTGTGAATGTAACTATCGTCTTACAGCCTGCCCGATCACATAACTGTTACGGCGTACCAGTAATTTTGGCTTTGGTGTAAATTTTCAGTTAAGCATTTTCTCTCACGAAACTAAAATCCAAACCTCATCCAGATGTGACCAAAGCAACAGATTTTTTGAGCACACTCATTCCTCGCATGGATTCCCAGTGCGCAAAGTATTTACTTTCCCAGGAGCTGTAAGTGACGTATGAACACCACCAACACGAGGCGGAGGATTTGCAGCGTTTCCTTCTTCCGTCATCGCTGATGTTGCAGCAACAATTCCAAAGGAACAATTAAGTATTGGCAACAGCAACTTTACTTTTCAACATTAAACTTTAAGGTTGTGTTCTGCCGACAGACTCAAGTTGAACAGTATTTAAAAACCTTGAAACATATTGAAGTGTTTACATTTAAACTTGATGAGTCGCTGTGGACAGATGCAGTCAAGGTTTCATCTTAGTAATTTGAATTAAATGGCTGTTTTGGCGCTGAACCAAGCAGGTTGGACTTCCCAATAAGATCCGATGATGAAGAGATAAAACAGCCTGAGGTGATTTTTACTACCTGTCACCTCCTCGTTTGATTAAAAGACTTAAGCTTGATTAAAGTCAGGAAGCCTGCGCAGCGCCGAGCCAGGGGAGTCTGAGCCGCAGGCAGCTGGAGAGGTTGGTTTATACTCGTGTTATGGATTTGTATAAACTCTGATATGTTACTCCTCTCTTGCCGCAGGGGGCTGTTTTGTTTATGACCCGAGCTCAGCAGACCACCACGACTGTATTCGCAAGCGCTGTTCACCATGAGAGTTGAAACCGGCTGGAGAAGTTTCTGTCGTGTGTTGAGCTCCAGACAGAAAACAGCACTCTGGGGAACCACAGGCATCCATAAATATTCCAGCCCAGAGAAGTTTATAGAGTTTGTCGTTAAGGATTTATGGTGGGCTGCAGAAGTGGTCATGGAGAAGGGGGGCCTTATGAACCCTGCTCGAGGGAGGGGTCATACTCCAGACTCCTCGGAGGGCCGGTGCTGGTGTTGAGAAACGGAAACAAGTGTTGAGATTTAGTGATGCAAACATCGCACCCCACAAGTGTGAAACTAATTAAGTTTGGTGTGAAGTGATTGTAGTTTGGTAGGTGGAATTTTAAACAATAAGACATGCACCTGCTGGAGTTGATATGACATTGTGTCAATAGGCTGTACTCAGTCTAGAAGAACTGACAGTACTTGCGCGCTTGTAGTCGCGCCTTCTCTGTGAGATAGAGAGAGGCAGTCGACCGGGTTAATGCTATGGATTCGCTGCCCATTTATGTTGTAAGTGTGAATTTGAATAAAGTGGTAAGGCATTGAGACTTCCGGTTACTTAGTGTGGTAGATGCGCTATGACTCCGCACCCTACGTCGATCTATTCAGCTGCACCATCTGTAAGACTATAGCATTGTGGTTCGGAGCCTCTCGTTTGTCCATTGTCGTGTGCCCTAAAAATATACACAATCAAAACCAGATCCTCTCTCATTTTGTCATCAATTACGATTTGGACATTGAGCCCTTATGGTTTTTGCTCTGCATGTTGGCTTACACTGATCCTGCTCGCCATAAGATGTCACTCAACAACGCGGTATCATGAACCCGATATAGTAAGGCCCACCGCGATATCTTTTCGAGTTTCATTGCGTCGCCGTCTGATTTCTGGCTTGCGCTTCATCGCTGGAAGTTTCGTCATGTTTACTTTTAATAACCTTGCCTAGGGCAGGACTGATTATCGGAATGCCGGTTAGGAAGTAGTGAGTGTAAAAGACCGACGGACGGAAAAGGCGAGGACGTGGTTAATTGTGACGAAGCACCGCACGGACATATGTTATAGGGTAAATCTTAAAGCTCACACTTCTCAGCATCAGATTTACAGCACGGCAGCAGTTAGAAGCTCGCTCTAGTGTTTCGCTAGGTCGGTAGTACAGAGCTAGACCTCCTCCCATTAGTTGATATACCTACTGCCAGGCAGAAAATACTGAGAGTAGGTACTGTTGAGTCATTGCGGTTCTATGATAACTTTCGCCGGGTAACATAGTGAGTCCAGAGACGAGATTTGTGCTATGTCTCTTTATACTTATTTCCGCTTGTCTTCGCCCTCGAAATCGTTGTTGTATGTTAACAGGTTGCGCAAAGCTTGCCTCACAATCACCAGTTTCTAATTATTGGGGAGGCTGAAGTGTGTATAATTAAACACTTGTAGTATTGATCTATTGTTCACTAAGCCATGGGAGCGGATCTGAAAGACAAATTGAGGCAACCAGGTTTGTATGCTTCTTTGGTAGTGTCGCTGGTATGAGTTAACTGAGATGTATGAATTAAGAGAAGAATTAAGTAGACACAAAGTGTCACTACATCAGCATCGCTTAATTAAGTGTTATAAGCTCAAGTATTTGTGCTTTCCGCTAACGACGTACACCTAGAGTTCTCTGTGTTTCTTCGGACTCAACTCGAGTGTGTTTGTGTCTGTACAGATATTGGCTCCCACTTGTATACTTGATATACATGATGATCTTCGCGCTATAATTGAGAGTAAATTCAGAGTGCAAAATACTCAGTGAAACGGCGTAGGCAGATTCTCAGTTTCGAATGCCGAACGTCTAGACTCTGATCTGAACTCAAACACGTCCAGCCTGAATTGTTCTAGAGTATGATACGATACACTGGGACGGCTAGCACAGAAGACGCTAGACTTTATTGTGATCCGTCTCGCGGGCAGTAAGCCTTAGATACAGGAGGGCTATCGCCTGACAATGGACCCGTCCGTGAGCCGAGAAATCAGTAAGACAGCAACTGTGGAATGTATTTTACTACCACTCTTGCCCTTCTGTATGGTTGCATTTAAAGTCTGTTGCAGATAGTGTTTTGTGAGACGACACAGAGAATCCGACTGTCTCTTAGACTCGTCGATGCCAGGGTAAGAATCGTTCTCATGGGTTTGGGGCGAGACGGGTCATGAGCTCAAGTTAGCAGATTCTTCACAATCTAGACGCATGTTCTCTGTTCCTCCAGGCGCTTCGGAAGCGGAGAGCACTGTATGACGCTACTTCCCAAGAAACGCACTCCGAATTGACTGGCTCATAGCAACTCCTAAGTATCATCTCTCCTACATCTCGCGCATAGTGACTGCTTCATGTGCTAGCATTTCAGAGACATTGTATAGTTTGCTTATTTTTCTCGACACTCTAGCTTCTCGCCTAACTTGTCTGTTCCATATTTCTATGTGTTTGTCGTCCCTTGCAGCACAGCCTTGTGTTTCAGTTTCGGCATCTCTGTTGTTGCCGTCCTGTTCAGTTACTCTCCAATGACTCGGTGCGGTTGCTCTGTGTCGCTTATGTAATATCGTGTCAAGGTCTGTATTTCAGACGGCTGCCGTTGCTGCCGCAGTAATACCTCAGGCTCTCTTCGCACTATTGTTTTGTTACTGTTATTCTTTTCTGAGACATGTTCCCGTGTCTTTCTGCTAGCGGCACACTCAGTTCAGCTAACTCTCAGTGTCAAAACATACTACCAGGTCTGTTGTGTGTTTGGTCTCATCACCACGCCGTTATGTGTCCCGAGTCAGGAAGAAAACTCTGCGTGTATCCTGTATGTTTGTGGGTCTCTCGCTGGCTTACTCAATTCCACCGCATCTATGCATTTGGTCCGAAAGTTCGCACTCCAGGTGAGTAGAAACTGACTACTCGCTAAGGTGGACGCGCTTGTACTCTCGCCTTCTCTCGCGCTAACTCAGTCTTCCTAGAGCTGTCAGACCTGTGTTTCTGCGACTAGCTCTTCGATGGGGTAATATCAAGCGATCTGCAGACGTCACGCAAGTGCGCTGTAATCTGTCCTGCGTGATGTATTTTTAGTGTATGAAGAGAGAGGTCTATGCGCATCTCGCTCAGAGTGATAGATTGGTGTTGGCCGAAGTTGCGGTGGTAGAATCGAACTTCTCGTGTGTGCTTCATCTAATAACATAGCTTGCTACGAAGAGATTATAAGCAACATGACAGACTCGATAAATTCAATGACTGTGGGAGTGGCTAGAAAACGATGCTGCCTTCCCTGAAGCGAATTGGGTGTCTGCCGGCAGAATCGTGACTGGTATGTATGCTGAGTCTGCGCCGTCTTTTTGTGTCTCATTCGCAACAATTGGACGTGCATAAAAGCTGAAGGCTAAGTTCTGTGCCGCAAAGATGCTGCGGCCAGAATCAACGACATGAAACCTCTTAGTAGATCAGCTAAGCAGGGGTGTCAGCTTGTCGTAAGGCGCTTACCACGGTGAGAGTAGGTTGAGCCGCTTTCGTGCACTCAGCTTAATCAAGGTGCTCTAAACTCGCAAGCTGCCCTTCTTGTTGACCCTCCATAGGAAGTCGGCGAGTGAGTTCCTAGAGCGACAATCTGCTTGCTGTCTGGCTAGGTGATCGCGCGCATCGAACATGATAGTTGAGATACTCGTCGCAGGTCATTGTATGTGTGGGGATCACGAAGATATAGAAAGTAGTCGTGAGCCCGGTTAATTATCAGACACGCGTGGTGCTAACTGCGAGATCGTGTATCTCATATACTCTAAAAGAAGTTGTATATGGATTCTCGACGGAGTTTAGAGACTAGTCAACACAACAGACACCTAAGTTGTAGTCTATCTCCTGACGAAGAAATGTGGAGTGTTAGAGTGTGTGCTGTGTGATGGTTGTAGCTGAGTGTGTATTCTCCCACTCTTAGGTATTATTGGTTGAGTGTGTGTGATTCAAGTGGGCTGTGTGAGGTGCGAAATCGCGCATCACTTTACACTCTGTGTCTTGGAGATCGTCCGTGTTGCTTGCTAGGTTTCGAAAGTCGTGGCCAAGACGTTCTTGTTCCCTTAGTCAGTTTCGTAGACGTTCTGTACTTGGGCCAAGTCGTTTGGTGTCTGGGGCGATTCTATGTATTGCTTAGTGGTTGAACGCTGTGTGCAGCTTCACTTTCTCATCAGACTTATTCAGCAGACTTACATACTGATGCTTGTAGTTTCTGATGCCGATTTGTTTGTGTCTTTATTGTTGGGTCGTTTTGACTTGTTTGACAGTTGTTTAGTGTTTATGTGTGTCTTCCTCTCTCACGTGTATTAAAGTGTAAATTGTAAGTGTGTATGAGAGACAACAACACTGCGGAGGTAAAACAGTTACTTTTGATCGGTGTAATCATATTGAACTGTTTTATGACTCTAAAAGAGAGACGTAGTGAGAACGCTAAATAAAACCTAGAATCAAGTGCTGGGATGTGTTCTTACGGACAGCATCGGACGAGAGAAATCTCCTAATTTGCCACCAGGAGAATTAATATGAGTTCCTAGCTTTAGCAAACAAATGCCATAAAATTTAGGACAGTATTAGCACAATTAGTGGATGTTTGAAAAGTGTTACAACATGCTGGCAGCTCAGTACGTTGAGAATGTAATAATGGTTACCTCGATTTATTAGAGCATCTGTATCAGAAAAAGATCCCAGGACCTCCAGGGGTGCACTCAGCCAAGCAATGAGCACATGAGGGTTCCCGCTTGTTAAGGTGCATTTCCACTCTCACCGACAAACGTATCCTTGTGGCTACCCCTATGTAGAAACCGTTGAATTTAGCGATGTGTCTGTCGTGCGCACGGCATTGAAAAGCCTCCGCACGTACACACATCGGTTGTTGGCAGGTTATCCAGGAGTCCATTGTCGATACTAGTTTGTAGGTCTGAAGCGTCTTGTTCGGTGTTTTTACAACGCGGAGATCCAATTAAGGAACTATATGAAAGTAATATTTTGCTTCTTTTTTTTTATTCGTTATCTACTGAAGTTAACTGTTCAACTCCTTTCACTCTACTTTCATCATCACCTAAGTATTTTCTTTTTGGATGGGGGGACTACCAGCGTCATCATATTATAGTTGCCACATTTAAACATAAACAAGTATTCATTAATGCTGTGACAACTACTTAGTCCCCAATCTTTGTTTTCACAGCAGACTTCCAGGAGGAATGGGGGTGAACTGAGAAAAGACGATAAAAATCATTACGTGTCTGAAGCTTGCGTTTTTTTACTAGTTGATACCGAAGAAGATTCTGTTGCGGGTCTATGTTGTAGATGGCTACCTTGTTGTAGAGGCGCCAGATAAGTACAAAGACTAGTTGAAACAGCGACCAAACACTGGGATAACTTTGCTGCAATATTGACCTTATAACCCTCACGAGTGTGCGACTCCGAGCCGCTACTACGAGAGGTTGCAACGTTCTTTACTATATCTTCCCTTTCTTGTTTTTGTACTTTCCCCCTGTTAACGTGCAGGTTGTGATTATATCTTTTATATTCTTGTGTGTGTCACGCTTGTGATCTCCCCACGCTAGTGGGCATCCATGCTCATAAACCCATCCTCGGTCTTGAAGTGGAGCATAGTTAAATAACAATCAAGGCCTGGATTAAGCCCATCCGAAGCAGGTGAAACCGCCCCAGGGAACCATGAGAGGGGGGATTAATCTACGTCAACTTCTCATTTCCTCTCCCGGTGCCAACAAAATTCTCGGGCTCACCACGTCCCCCCTCCCCCCCTCTATCCATTTTTCAAACAGAGCACTTCAGATTTAGTATTTTAGATTAAACAATGGCAGCTGAAACCTTGTAGGGAGTCAGATCGGTTGTCTGCACTTCACGTACCGCTTTCGAGAGGTTATTTTTGGGTGGTTTAGTTAGGTAAACGAAGGCTGTCTCATGTGAAGAATCAGCCCTGCCTTTATTTGCTCAAAATGTGGGGGGGGAAAAAAAGGCTGGGTTTCTTGTTAAATGGTGACGCGTCTGATTTGTCTGACGTCTCGTTTCTCTCTCTGTAACTCTCAGATTGGAACAGGGTGAGTATTTTAAAAGGAACATAGGCTGGGTACCTGCCCCCCCCCACCCTTTCTTATTACCACTTTTAAACACCCACCCCACTTAAAATCTAGTTGAGTTTTGAGAACGGACATTCCCTTTGATATCAACAAAAAATGCACCAGCCGACCCATTCCCTTCCATTCTGTCTTCTTAAACTATTTTAAGAAATCTTTCTATCGCGGAATACCACGGAACTCGAGCCTGCTCCAGACATTTTTCTCTTGTTTGAGGGTCGTGGAGCCTGAGGTCAGTGCAACTCTTGGTGGGTGGAAATTGTGTGTGTGTGTCCTGAGGATGGTGGATTCTTTTGTGTCTTCGGGTATGGAGATCGAAGACCTAATGAAGATTAGGAGCACGGCATTGTTGTGGGTTAGACTCATCAACTAGAATCAATAAGTCCCTTTCCTTGTGAGGGGTGGAGGGGCTTATTTTTGTACAGTCGTCGTGTTACTGACTCTTATTTGCTGCCTAATTTTTTGTACACGTTAGGGAGAGACACGCAGACCAGTATGCGACACATATCACTTGAGCAAAGTCTTGCGATCTTGTGTTAATAGAGGTGAAGTGCCTTTTGTGTTTGTGTGCACGCGTTAGCATGTTTGTTAGCGTTTGTGCTTGTGCATTCGTGGGTCGGCTCAATTAATCCACTTGAACGTGGGCTTTGATTTGTTTGCAAACTGCCAATTTGGTAAAAAGAAGCATTAGTTTTAAATAATCCAGTATTTATCACACCAGAGAGGGAAACGGTGCTGATTAAGGCGAACTGGAGACCCTTAATGGGTTAGCATTATGCACAGCAAAATGGCCCTTAGCACTGTGAGTTAAAGGGATTTTACACCGCTGTGTGAAAGGTCTCAAAGTTCATTATTAGTAAAGCTAATGGGACTATCTGGAGGGCTGTTTTCTCATCTGTGTCATTAGTTCCTCTCACACAAGCCCTTGGAGTGTGTACGCAGGAGTACTGAAAGTAGGCCCGCTCTGCTTTTTCTCTCCTCGTCTGGCAGCCCACGAGTGAAAATAAGATATTTGATGTTGTTTTGCTGTCTGTCTTTCCTGCACCCACTCCTCCGTCACTTTTTTCACGCTCTGTGGTATCTCAATCATGCACATATACAAATGTGCACCCACACACTCTTTCTTTCTCAAACACACACACACACACACACACACACACACTCACACACACACACACACACACACACACACACACACACAAACACAGGCGCACGCATGCAACCATAGAGGGGAAAATCAGGCAAACCGCCCTCATGAATTCTTATTAAAGTGAGATTATTGAAATGGCAGTCCTTGCTTTTCGATGTCAATCATCGCACATTATGCCATTGGAGATAAAAGCATTTATTTTCCGTCTGGCTTCAGGTCCAATTACTCCTGCATTTTACAGTGCACACGGCGCTGGAATTCAGGTCGTCTGACCGGGCTGGTCAACAACATGTTGGGCTGTCGATCAGAATTTAATATGAGATGTCAATTAAGAGTCGTGGGAGTTTGACAGGTATCTCAGACTGATACGACTACTACTTTCAGATCTGCCTCCACCATGATATGCATTTCTCCCAGAGAAACACTCAGTTGTTTCTGTGTATTTGTATGTCGAGCTCGTAGCACCTCATTAACTCCAAGGACCTCAGGAAATGTGGAAAAAATATATTTGGGGTTTCTCAAAAATAGTGCTGATTATTTTCTATTTTTTAATTTTCTTCATATTGTGAATTTTGTTTGCATGCATTTGCAACAGTTAATTGAAAAATGTATTGAAATAAATGAATTGCTGACTGACAATACACCAAACTACGTTTGAGTCAGACACAGGTACAACTTCATCTACTGCTGTCCAGAACCCAGAACAGTGCTGTCAGCAGCCCGACAGGACAGATGATTTCATAACAGAACGGTGACCAGGAGGCACCAGGACTTTTACTTTGTCTGACTGTGTGAAGATCTCATGTTGGCACAGCACACCTCGGTACGTCTCTGTGACCTCGTGTGTGCGACCCACCACGCGTCTTTCAGAAGTGTGTATGATGTTGTTGTTTTGCTCAGATTATCTTGGTTTCGGGTGAGTAGGCCATGGTTAAATAGTTCCGCTGGTTGTCTGTTTTTAGTGTGTTTGTTGTTAATTTTTCCAACTGCACAGGGTTTTATTTTGAAAACTGACTGGGTGCACGATGCCGTTCTGCCTGTCTGGCTTCACTGACGCTTGACGCAGCTGCTGACAGACATCAGCCAATATATCTATATACATCTTTCTAATTTGCACGGAGCATTGGAACAAAATCAATTTCCCCCTGGGATTAATAAAGTATTCTGATTCTGATTCACATTTCTTTTTTACAGTTTTTCCTCAAATTTGGTAAATTTAGTAAGCACTTGTGATGACAACAGGAATATAAAGGAGTCACAATATTTTACAGTTACCACTAAGCTTTATTCTATGTAGTGGCATCAGTGCACTGCAACAGTAAACTTCACTGGGAATTTGAAAATTGTATTATCTCAAGCATCCTTATATGCTGATAGCATTATACCTGACATCGTTACTCCTGCAGAAACACTGGGACCATGCACATCTTTATCTGTCCCTCAGTCTGTCGGCCTCTGTCTGTCTGCGTGTCCATCAATAAGTCAACATTACATCTGTGAGTGAGTCGGCCTCTCTGCTCATATATTTATAGGGGTTTCCTGAGGCTTCTTCCTGCGCGTTGGATGTTTCTTTACGATGTTGTCGAGTGCTGTCTGGTGCTGCCTAAGTGTTACTGGGTGACATCTGGCTGAGCCTATTATTATATCTGATTTATCTGTTGTGACTGTGGACTGTCTGATGACATTTGTCAGTATTTACTGTTGTAGGTGAACAAAGACTTCTTGTCTACCCGACTGTGACTCAGTGTTGACAAGGTTAGAGAAAGTTCATCCTGTGTTTGTTGGGAGCATGACCAGGGTCCAGTCAGACATGGACCGACTGTGGCAGCTTGTCTTTGTTCAGGCTGGGCTGATCCAGACACTTTCCTGTGGTGTCAAAGGACAACTTCTCTGACATGTTCAGGTGAAGTAGAATTTTTATGCTCTCCCCTCCTGTCTTTCTCACTTCCTCCTCTATCATAACTCTACTTTCTTTTTTCTGCTTTGGAACAGGAACTAACATTTAGTACCAGCTTGGTGAGTTTGTCTTGAGGAAGTTGCTTACAGATAAGAATCTGTCACCACAACCTGACTCTGAAACACTGTCTTATCTATTTCATAACTGTGGAAGTTCATGTTCTCAGCTGATTTAGCAAGTTATTAGTCTCAGGGGTCTTAAGCTAAGCTGAAGATACAAAGGCGCTGTAATACAGCTTGCATCATGGGCCAGACATAACACAGCTCAATGTGTCGACGCACATAAACAGAGAGATATGACAGACCCCGATCAGGACATTTCTGTTAGACCCCCTCTCCTCTTCAAGAGAGTGCGAATGGTACAGATTACTTTAATTAGGGTTTAAAAGCGGTATTATTAAGTCGGGATGTCCACTCCATCACAAGAAACAAGGAAATGTCCAGTCCATCTCGTGGGACAACAAATGCATAAACGCTGTCAGTAATGTTGAACACTTAGCTCCATTTTACGAGCTTTTGCAAAAATAGTCAATGATAGCATCACAGATATTTATTTACTTAGAATATGCCTTCAGTGCAGCGCTACTTCTTCAGTGCGATGCTTCAGTGTCTCACTGTCGCCTCTTGTGGTGGAAACTGGTATTACAACTACAAGCTAAGGCTAGCATGCTAACTTCAGTAGATATCCTGGTAACACAATACATCTGTTAACACTTCAGATTCTGTTTTTATTCTCACTGAGTTATCGCATGTTTAATTTTTACACGTACTTTAATGGATTTAATCCTGCATTAACTTATTCTTTCCCACCACTCAGGGTCAGTGGAACAAGCTGTAAACACGATACTGGCAAATTATCTTATGAAGCTGTTAACCCTAACCCATGAAAAGGACTCAACCCTGGTGTTGTCACATGATAAATAAATATAATCTTGTAACCATGATGGACTTGATAGTATACAGAAATCGGTTATGTCTGATTTTCATGGTCTTGCAGCTGTCGGAAAATAAAAACAAAAAGATTAATCACTGCCAATAGTTGTGTAATATTATAGGTTAAAACAGGGGCGCCATATAGGGGGAAAAGTTAGGACAATTCAAAGGGCCCCTGTCAAAAAATAGGTAAAAACTAATATAAAATCATTAAATCATCATCATTGAGTATATATTTCAAATATAATAATAAAATTAAGGATCTCTTTGTTTTTACTTATTTTTGGCAGTAAAGGTTAAATATCCCCATTGACCAAAAAGTAAACATCCCTATTGACTGACCACCCCCCTGTATCTGCATGAAATGGTTTGGCCCTGCCTTAGCGCACTTATCAGTGACGGTTTAATTGCTTGGTTTCACATGACGACACATTGCTGCTTCGCGAGAGCGCGAAATTCAGATGGAGGGCAGGAAGTGAAGTAGCTGAGGATCTGCTGTCTGAATAAATGCCTATGTTTTGATTAGTTTACGGCTGCTCCAATCGTTCTAACCGAGAAAAGGGAAATGGATTTTATACCAAAGATTGTAGTTTATAAATGTGAGAAATGTAAAAAGCTCACAGAAGAAAATGAATTTTTAAACGTAAGTCTGCGGTCTGGAGGAGCAGAGTCTGCTAAAGCCCGTTATTCTGCCCTCGTCAAAGAGTCTCCTTCCTTAACTAGGCAGACAGATAACTCCTTCCACACACTGTAGTCAATGATCAATGGATTTATTGAGCACCACTGCTTTATATTGACAGCATGAGAATGGAGTAAAACTGAAATGAAAAAGAAATAAAAGCCTCATATACATTTTGACTGTAGCATGGTTAATAATTTAGCTAGCTGAAAGCCATTAGCATGTCACGTCACTTGCTTGGTAATGCAAACACATGAAACAAAACATGGCCGAACAGAGTCATCTACACAAAATACAAACCTCAAAGCAAACATAGGCATCTTAATAACACTGTACTTACAGACGATGCTTCTTAAAGAAGTTCCAACAGAGGATGGATGTAGATGCCTCTGCCACCTGAATCCCCCATGTGCATTCTGTCAAGGTGTGAGGGAAAAACAAGATGGCCGCCCACAGGACACCGAAGGCACACAATGAGCCTTTCTCAGGCCAGAACACCCGGGTCTGCAGCGACCACTTCGCTGGAGGTAAGTTATGTTAGCTAGCTAACTTGGTTTTTGTGGCAGTGTTTATATAGCATTAGGTTGTCATTAAATGCACATTTACTTAGTAATGATTATTAAGTTACCGGTAGTCTAATATGGACTTCATTGGGACTTTTTAGGCTGTCCCAGCGCTTCGGGTGACGTTTAGTCGGTAGACTGGGTTCCGACGGTCAACCTATGTTACCAAAAAACTTAGCCCAAATCAGAGGCATCTCTTCAACGAGAGCAGAGGATGAAGCTCAAGGAAGACCAACAAAGACAGTCGGAATGTGCCGTGGCTATGTTGGATCTCCAACAGACAGCTGAGAGCCCGGGTAGGAGCCCGGATCTAACGCAGACAGCCGACTAGTTGGTAATGTCATCAGCCTCAACTGTCGGCAAATCTTTAAGTTCTACTGAAAACTCACTCATCTTCATGAGGTACGGGTCATGTCCAACATATCTGCTAACTAACCCCTTGTACCTAAGTCTTGAAATGGGATCTAAATCCGTACAATACAGACTCTCTGCCGCGGTTTCCTCCATAGACGTATTGTCCATTGTTTACTTCCTGCCCTCCATCTGAAATCACGTTCATCATGTTCACGTGACTGAAACCCAGCTATTGCAGTCAGTAGATGCGCCAGAACTACAGTGATCACAATGTTGCCTAAATCAAAATCTGGTTTTCAATAAAGGAGAGAGAGGAAAGACAAAGGAAAGGGTGTCAATCTGTGACCCAGTTTTTCACCAAGAAAGGTGGGTCGCCTTCAGTCTGTGAGTGGTATTAACCTGTTGGTTTAATATCCATAGTGAAATAAGCTAGCTAGCGACAGGCTAGTGTTAGCCTACATTTCATCAACATTTAATCAGTGCAGAGAAACGTTTAGCAAGATATTCATATTATGCATCCAACCTCAACAAGGCAATACTCTGACACTTTATTTGAATGTATATAATGCACATTTTTGCCTCCTGTATATAATGCACATAACGTATAGTCCTTTCTATATTTTATCTTTTCTCTCTTATTCAAACCTTTTTTAGTATTTTTCAGTATTTTAAGTCCTGTACTTATGGTATGTATGTATGTCTATCTACCTGCTACTGTGGCAAGTGAATTTCCCTGATGTGGGATAAATAAAAAAAAGGCCTAAAGTCTAAATCATTGTCCCTGCTCCTCTTAGCCGACTTTACAACAGATGAGTCAGCAGCAGCCCAGTCTCCTCATACCTGTCCCTCCCTGTCCCAGTGAAGAAGGTGAGCAACACTGTGTTCAATGACATGCCAGTTAGCATCATTGCAGGGAATCTGTGGGGAGTTCTCTGTCTCTCTTGCTCTTTTCACCATTACAAAAAAGAAAATGAAATATTTATTAATGACAGAAATTCAAACAAATTATTTTCTCACATAATGATCAATGAAGCAGAGTATAATTAATATAAACATGTCGTTCAAACAGATACGTCAAGTGCATCAGCAGCAGCAGCAGCAGCTGTCTGTCAGCCCCCTATAGAATAAAAATAGCCTATAATCCATATTTATTTCAGAATGATTTTCATATATTAAAAACAGTTCTGAAATAAAAAGAGCATATGTATGTGTATATATAATATAGTTCAAATTCAGCTTTCACTAAAATAGTATAGAGTGTTTGGTCAGTAGTTTGGGACTCTCACCTTCCTGCTTTGCAGCAGGAACAGAGGAGAACATTTCTGCTGCATGCAGACTGTGTGACTCAGTACAACTCTCAGTATAATCAGAGGAATGTTTATATTTTCTGGAAATCAGAAGATTAAATCGCAGTGACCATATAGCCTCATATATGTATTTTTTCACCCCTAATCCAATGTCGACCACCTGTGAGTGTACAGCTGTGGAGATAAATTAGACCTGCAGGACTACAAGGGAGACAGTGAGCAGTAACCAAGTAACTGTCATGATGTTCTTTTCACAAATATGGGAATGATAGTCAAAAATATCATTAAAATGCATAGTTTTATATAAAACGGCATTACATTTTTTCGCCGGCCTATACAAGGGCCCAATTAGATTTCTTTTCATGGGGCCCAAAATCCCTGGCAGCGTCCCTGGGTTGAAATAAAAGTCAACATCGGAGACAAAAGACTGATGGAAGGTGGAGGATCTAAACAGTATCAGCAATAATCGTTTCTCGATGGTAATCAGCTCAGTTTGTGATGGTCCACTTGTTGGCAGAGGTCACAAACCAGACTCCTCTGACTGCGGCAGGTTCCCTGCAATGTCTCATTATCCTTTTATCTCAACATTTATCTGACAAGAGAGCAGCGAGGGAGCATCCAGGGCATCTTGAAAGATTAATAAAAGGCAGTAGAAAGGAAAAAAGAAAGCACAAAAAAAGAAGGGAGCCTTAAACTAGCTATTCTGTTTAATGCCTGGATGTGATAGGGTTGACAGAATTATTAATCAGGAACTAAAGAAAATTCAGACCTTTGCTCTCAGCTGCCTCACTTAGAGTCTTTAGTTACCACCATTACATAGCAACTGAAGGTCGGGAGGTCTGCAACTAATTGGTTCTACAGGGTTTTGAATAACAATGAGCAGAGCCCAATTATAAAATCACTATGAGACACCACAGAGGAGTACGAGAGAGAGGGAAGCTGAAGATGGGAGGGAGCATAAAAGAGTGAGAGAGAGTGACAAGGGACCTGCTGGACCAGCGATGGGAAAGAGGGACCGCGGAGAAGAAAGACAGAAGTGAAGCTGTTTCATCACTTCTGCTTCCCTTTCCTCAGCAGCGAGCTATTAATAAAATTTAGAAATCAGCGGTGGCATAAATTTTAATAGAGGGCTGTGGAAAAACAGTCAAGGTCTCTGAAGATAGCTCCACCTCATTTGAAATTCCATTTGCATAAAAGATTCACGTTACACAGGCGGATTTGAAGAGAATCTCTTCTTTTTTATCGTGTGTTCATTTATTAGTAATAGAGCCCTTTTTACATGGCGGGATCTGACACGAGCACTTTGGAATATAAATCAGTGTCTTTTTAGAACAAGTGTCTCTTCCTCTTTCCTTTTTTCACTCCATCTGTGTGCGCGTATGTGTTTGTTTTTGTCCCTGCATGTGTGTACAGCAACGTATCCGTAATGGTGGAAGCATTAAGTGCATTGGTAGGTGTGTGTGTGTGTGTGTGTGTGTGTGTGTGTGTGTGTGTGTGTGTGTTGCTCTAATGCGTCCATGCTGTTTTGTGCGATGAGGCATCAGCAGAAAGGTTCAGCGGCCACCTGGTGGCTCTGTTACTCAGAGACACAAAGGAACAACCACTCCCCAAATTAGCGTTTTGTCAGGTGGGTGGAGGAGACGTGTCAGGTGGAACAACATCCCCCTCCTCCAACTGGCTTTCACACACACAGCGCTGGTTATGAGCTGACACGCTACCAGCTTATCAGACAGGAAGCTCTTAGTCAACCGCTTTGCCGTTTGAGATTTAAGAAAACGTGTCGTGGTCTCAATGGCTGCTGTGAACAGGAGGAGGCTCCAGCAGCTCGCGGCTGATCAAGAGTAAACATCACATTTCACTGCCACTGAAAAACACGGGAGCTTTCTGTTTTCTCTTTGATCGTCACTTGATTGAACGCGAGCGAAGTGGGCACCTGATAAAAGTCGTGATGAGACTGTCGTGTTTGTCCACCAAGACTTTCAGAGTCTGTCTGGATTATGTAGCCTTTAATCAGCCGGGAGCAGAGGCCGCGTCCTGCTGCCTCACTTCATACCTCTACCCATGATTGTATCAGCTGTATTGACACAGATCATCAAACAGCAGGTCCATGCATACACCCGGGCCATTACACTCTTTGATCCATGCCGGACCTCTAAGCAGAAAGTCAGATTGAATCAATGGATTGAGTTCAAACTAAAGTGGCCAGGCTTGCGTAGGACTTTCCTCGACCTCGACCTCTAGAATGATCAATAAACAGCAACTGATTTATTTGTTGTCATTCATGGCCTCATGTAACCGTGTTTACAAGTCAAAGTAAAAAAACGTTAACCGTTAACTGTTAGAAAACAAACATTTACCACATATATCACTTTCTTTTGATCTACAGTGTTCCTCCAGTTTCTTGTGACAGCAAAGTGAACAAATGCACCATCCAAGATTTAACACTCACATGAGGAATAAGGCATGTATAGTTTTATTTGCCCTATATCATCTAGACGTGAAATGATAGACAAATAGATGAATTAATGAACACACCAGTCAGTTAATTTTACAAGAAAAGACTTACTTAGATATTCTCTCACTCCTCTCTCTCAAATATGAAGATTTGCTGCTTTTCTAGTTCTTTCTAGTTGTTCTGAAATGTCTGAAATGATAATCGGAGGCTGTTTCCCCTCGGTCAGATCCTTATGAATTCTCTGCACTCTCTGTTTTGAAGCCAAACATAATTCCTGAGTCAGAGTTAGCGTCAGACACACAAACACAGCAGTAAACTCTGACGTGCACCTGTTGAAAGTTTCATGCACAGCATCCAAAGTGACGTGACTGAGTCCTCATCGTCAACTCCCATTTGTTTTGTCTCCTAATTAAGCAATTAATGTCTGCCATTTTGATTGTGTGCTTTTTGCCTTAGTGCCACCATGATAGAGCTCTGTTTGTCTGTTTGCAGGAGGAAAGCATCGTGCTGAATAATGCATGGCCCGTCGCTGCAACAGATAGTGTTGCCGTTTGAATTATGAACACACTGGGCTGCGACGCTAACTGTCTCTGACTAGCTTGAGATGGAAAGAGAGAAATAGGCAGGAAATGAGTCTCACTCTGAGCTTCTGCTGCTTCACCTGTTCATGGATGAGAGCGATGGTGGACGTCTTGGATACTTTCATGCGTCTTGTTAAAGCCCTCTGCAACCTGAAGGGTGGTGGCACTGCCTGGGGATTGTGCTCCGTCAGCACGCCTCATTTAGCACATTTATGTGTCTGATTTGCAGGTGAATTGGAGTTTTTCCTCTCTGACATCCAGCTGGAAGTTTGTACTTCTCCTCTGTGGCCTCTTTCACTGTTATTATCATTCTTAGATGATTTATTTATGTTGCTCTCTGTTAGCGTCAAACTTATTGTTTTGCTTTGTCATTATTAATTATAAACCTACCTCAAAAAAAAACCCCTTGTACCGGCTGCGTTCGCAGTTTTCTTCATGTCTGAGGTGTTCATGTTTTCTTTCATACAGTCCATTTTAAGGGAGGCAGGTGACTTTTAAAGATACAAAACTTTACCACCATCTTGTTGTTTGGTGATTGATTATAATGTGGAAAAGATGCTCTGGATATTGTTATTCCTAGTAGCTTCACAGTTTTGGTGCTTCAGTGTTATTTTAGGCATTAAAGTTTATTAACTTTCTGTAAAATATCCTGCTTCCCTTTTGTATCTTAGTCCTGAGTGTTTGATAACCACATTTGAAGGATTGATGCAAATATTCTATGCAAATAAACTCTGTGTACATCTGCTAATATCAGACATTTCTTCCACTAATGTGTAAAAAACTTCCCAAACAAAATGTAAAAAGCTGTTATGTCTCAAACTCATTTTTACAGCCCTGCCATCCTCGGGATGTCGGTGTCACTCAGTTAGTTGGTCGGTCAGTACACTTGGTCTGAGCTGAAATATCTCAGCAACTACTGGATGGATTGCCGTGAAGGGAAACAGAACCCTTTAACTCCTCTAATGCTCTAACCAGGTCACACATTTGATTTGTGTAATTTGGTTTATGATAAAATACTTAATAAACCTGCAGTATGACAATTCCCATGAGCCTCAGCTTTACTTAAGTAATACTTGTAATAATATCACAATCTCTTTGATTGCAATCACATTCCACTATCTAGACTGCAATCTGTTTTTATCAATTCTGAAATGCCCTGTAGGTTACGGCCAGACTTGTTTGAATTACTCCTTTTACATCATTAAACACAATATTGCATTAAAGAAAGTTCAGTTTTGGCACAAGCTCTTCATCCACCATGTTGATAGCTATAACTCATATTGCATTAAATGCAGTGCTTCACCCAAAGAGGAGCAACATGAAGTAATGAATCCATCAGCTGTGCTATCCTGTTGTGTACATCACTGGACGCCTTTTTAAATTGCTTACCAACCCATAACTGCAGCTTGTTAATATGCTGATAGCTGAAAGCACTAAGAGTACAGCCGCTAATAGCTGTAAAGAGATTTGCATAAGTCAACTCCGTCTGTAGATACGAGTGCATCGCCACAATTAATTTCAAAGTCAGTATAGAGTTACCTCAACATGTCCTTCCATTTAACAGAAGTTCACAGTTCTCTCCCAAAAAATCTGTTCACCTCTGACAAATACAAATAGAGTACCAAGATGCATCTGCATATCTACATGATAATTCATACAGTTTCCCGCGGCAGCTCCAGTTCTCTTGCGCTTGTTCCCAGCTAGTCTTTGATAAAGTTTATAGGGATAAGATGGCGTCTGATCTGTGGGGAGCGTGTGTGCTTTGTACTGAAGAGAGTGTGAGGAAGGCATTGAGGCGTGCTATAGGGGCGAATTGGGCATACAACAGTCTGTCACCTTGAAGAGAGGCAGGGTGTGCAGCTCAAATCTGCAGGGAACAGATCTGTCATGAGAGAAGTCTGGGCATCTTTCCCCCCTGGGAGACGAGAGGGGGAGACGAGAGTGGCTGTGGGTGAGAGACAGGTGAGAATGGAACAGAGAGAGACGAGTAGTGAAAAGGGAGTGCTGATAAAGGAATAATGAGAAAGTGTTTGTGTGTGCCTGTGCCAGAATCCAGAGAACTGCCTCTGACAACTTATTAGCACATTAAAGTGAAAAAACAGGGGGATCAACACCAAAACAAAAACACAGCGAGGCTGCTGCAGCTTTTAAGGACATTTTGGCCCTTTTTTCTGCAGAGCCGCATCGCCTAAGCTATGCAAATGAGGCTCCGTGTTTGCGTAGCTTGAAAAAGCAACTCTATTATTATTAACAGCAAAAGAAAAAAGTCTTGCTGGGGGTTATTTTACCTCTCCCAGCGGGAAATCTGCAAATTAACAAAAAGAAAATGGAATGCAACATTTGCCGCGTCTATTATTCCTGTATTTTCCATCTCTCTCCCCACATGAGAACGCTACAGCCTCTAAATTAATTAGCTCTGAATATGTCTTAATGATATTTATACTTTTTAGTGTAATCGTCTAATTGTGCTTTTCTAAAGAAACACATACAGTATGTTTTAGAAGACAAGTTGTTTGCAAGGGAGAGAATTTCTCAGCTTATTAAGGAATTTTTTTGATGTTCAGCACATCATTAAGTCTGCTCCCATTGTGATTGTGCCTAACCAGCCTCCTCTCTCCGTCTCGCTGCTGTCTCTCTGGGGATAGATTCTGCACCAGGCTGTTGGTCAATTAGTCAGTGTGTGTAATTCAAAGGCTGAGAAACGACCGGAGGGAAAAGGAAAGTATGTGTTTTTCCTGCTCGGCTTATGTGTTTGTGTGAGGGGGCAGCAAACTAAAAACATAGAAAAAAGGTAGGGTTTAATGCACGCCTGGCCTCAAGGTAACACGTCTGCCCCTTTTTAAAGTGTTGTTTTCCAAATGACAGAAGGAGTTTTGTGAAGCTCCTTCACCATGTGTTACATGACAAGAACAGAATATGTCACGGTCCCATGTAGTCATCATTTTCAGGGTCGTGCTGTTATTTTTGGTGTCAGCTAGAAAAAACACAATGTTTTTCTAATGCTGTCTGCAGCACCTCTATTCAGCCTCTGTGTCTTTCAGGCCCTTCTCCTGAAAAGTCCAGTCAGCTGTGCTTGGTCAGCTCTCACAGGACGAAAAGCATGCACCGCCCACTGTGTCACCACCTCGGCTCTGTTGCTGTTTTTGCATCCACGGCAGTGCTAGGGGGCGTGGCTGTGTAGTTGTGACATCGCAGACTTACGGAAGTCCTGAGGGGTTGTATAAAGGCACAGTTTCTGAATACATCCTGAATCATTTCTCTGTGGATAGAGCGTTCTGATGCTTTGACAGTATTTTAGACATACTTTATAATGAAAATATAAATCGATATCTCACTTTCTCCAATTTTGGATCTTTAAACATAGCTGAGTAACCTGATGACCAACGACTACGTATCAGTTAGAGAATATCCTATATGTAGAACAGTAGTTTATACATGACAGAAACAAGCTGATACATTTGTATTTTTGACATTTTTAAACGTCTTGTTTTTGCTTGAATTATTCAAACTGCTATATTTGTGATATAAACTCTCTGGAATTTACAGATTTTTTCTGAAGGCCACCTGTACTTCTGCTACTTGAATCTGCATGGAGTGTTACGCCGCTATCAAAGCAGCTTTGAGTCGACAGGAGGTGGAGGTTTTTGGTTCTTAGCTAGTAAAAAGGCATCAGAACTGGATCAGGGTTAACGGGCACACGAACAAGGCTCAACAGCTTCTATTGAAATGGTGACAGCGGTGGACAGACTGAAGAGGAATCTGACGGAGGAAGCCAAGATGACAGAGCAGATCTCAGACTGGCTTTCAGTCGCTGGCAACAGTTTCATTAAATAAAAAGCTGCACACAGACGCTGAGCAGGACTTGTTGCTGTTGAACCAGTGAGTAATATCAGCTGGCTCGTGAAGTTGTCTTGTGTTGTTTAACTCATTGACTTGCTAGTTTTTGATCACATGAGCCAAGTCAGCCCATTTTGACTAAGGCGTTTTCACACCTGCCTTGTTTAGTTCGGTTGAATCGAATCCTGGAGCGTTTACCCCCGTGGTGTAGTTCGTTTGGGAAGGTGAGAACACATCAATCGCACTCGGGTGCGGACCAAAACAACCGGACCGAGACCTCCTTGAAGAGGTGGTCTCAGTCCGGTTACAAAACAAACTCTGGTACAGTTCGTTTGTGGTGAGAACATGATCCAACCTCGATCCGACCCAACTGCAGGAAGCATCAGTGCTTAACCCCGAATTTCCACAGGATATTGTCCGCTGCATTATGGCTCCGATCTGGTTTTGCTCCGCCGTCCGGCAACCCCCACCGGTTGCCTTTACCACGGTAGACAGCTGACGTTGAGAGGCCGAGGAGTTCCCGCGATAATCACATGATCACTCGCGACCGCAGTTATAGGTATGTTTCATAAAAACAACAGAAGGAAGTGTTCCCCACCGAAGGACTAGCAGAAGAGCTTGTGTTCGTCTCTTTTTGAGATTTGTGTGCTGGTGTCAACACGGAGTGTTTTATTTTGAAATGTAACCGGATGTCATATTGTTGTTTTGGTACTTGACTTCCTGTCTGCTCTGTGTTAAATTCAGCCGAATTGCTGCGTTTCCTCGCGTATCGCACATTTTGGTCCGCTTGTAAATGCTGCCGTGTGAACAAAAACCAAACTCAAGGCAACACAACATTGTAACAAGTTGGTCCCTGATTCGGACCAGAGCAAAAAAACTATAGGTGTGAGAACGCCTTAAAGCTAAGCTGGTAGCATGTTAGCCAAGTATAACTCTCATTGATTCAGGCTAAGTTAGCTTAGCATTACTGTCCTAAGTTGTGTGCAACGACTGCCTGCAGGTTTAATACATTAGTTTTCAAGACATAAATAGCAATATTGGTATGACGTGACATTGTTTGTAGTTAGCGTGTTACGTCACATTGCATCTTAATACTGTAACAGACACCTTGAAGCACATATTCTCTAACAGTTGTTACTGAATGCATCGGGCCATAAAGATTATCACAGAGACGGGTAGTTTTTATCCCTTAGTCAGTGTCTGTCTTTCTATCAAATCAGCACACCTGCTTAATGCCAGGGGTCGGATGGTAATCAGGTACACCCTCTGGTTACACACAGACCCGCAGTAAACCTTTAATGTCAGCTGTAGACACAAATCTCTACACACAGGAATACACTGGGAAAGAGAACAGTCCTCTCATGGATTTACTTGACCTTCGTTTGTTGCATGATCTCCCCCACACTTCCTTCATCTCCTCACAAACATGTAGAGCTATGAATATGATTATACATATGTCACGCAGCACAGCATGTACCACACGCAAACTGATTATTCATGCACCTACACACGGAAAAGATGCAAACAGATGGATGCGATGGCGGAAGAGCTTGCCACGGCTCTGGTCTCATGGCAGCTGCTTGATGTAACGGAGAGGAAATGGGCTGGACGGATCAGATGTGGCTCGTCCTGCCCCCAGCGTGTTTAATAAACACTGTGCGTTATCGTGAATAACAAGATTAAATTATGATTAAAGGGTTTACATGGCTTGTAAGAACCAGATCTAACAAGAATGTGTGTGTGTGTGTGTGTGTGTAAAAAGTGGTACAATAGCTGGAGGTATGTGTGGTTTCAGGAAATATCTTAAGTGCCACAAAATGAGCGTATTAACACACAGAACACGGCAAAGATGCCAGCAACCGCTGACACCTCACCCACTTCACTGCCTGTGGGTGGATCCATCAAGCTGTCAATCCAAGTTCAGCTGGAAAAAAGGTTTTTATGTGTCTAGAAAATTGTGGATTTCCGCCACAGAAGGATGCAGAAAACCTCTTTAGAGTGACTCTCCGTCTGATCACATTTATTGACACATTTATCCCTGCAGTGCAAATGTACCGTGTGCTCAATAAATCAGTGTCACCTGAACTGAATTAGAACGTTTGTGACGCATCTTGCCTCGTTATAAATGTCATTACTAGATGAGGGTTTGATGAATCATACGCTCGTTTTAAATGCGGAGTTCTGCTAACTTCTTCAGAGATTTTATATTTCATGGAAGTGTTATAATTAATCTGGATACTCGCAGCAGGTTTGGGCTCAGGTTTGATGACAATACACTCGACATAACAAAGAAAATTAGGCCTGCAAGTCGACTTGGACTCTGGAAAATACTTGATACCTTCCCCAAAACACAAAGATTTACAAGTTATTTGCCGCAAACCAATTCATCTCCTGAATCAACCTGATCGACATCAGGCAAGTCGCCACACTCGTCCCCAGATCCACTTTGAACCAGTCAAGTTGCAGGAGAGAACCATGAAGAGTTAAAGCTACATTACTGAGCTCCAGTCGAGGGAATATGATACCAAAGATAAGTTCGCTGGCACTCAATAACAAGTGCTGGTTGACAAAACATTCATTGTAATGAGCAAAACGTAGCCTGAAAATTACTTTGTACTTTGTTTGACATTTAAAGTTAAAGAACTGAACTGTAGGTTGAGGCTCTGTTGGGTTTTGTGTCCTCAGCAAGTCATGAAGTGCTTTTCACTAAATGTAATGCCATTTTAACAAACTTGGGACTTGTTAATCTGGATTTAGACTTGAGTGCAAAGAATTGAGATGTACTAATGACATGCAAAACACTGACTTGATCCGTCTGCTGGTTTGTGGAGTTGCTCTTTATTTTGAGCGAGCTGGTGAGAGAGAGACAGATGATTCCTGCAGTAGCGGTGGCCTTTATCTCAGGCGAGATGGTGCGACCTCAGAGAGAGAGGGATGGAAGCACTCCACTGTCGGAGGACTTCAGAAAGCAGCTTAAGTTTCTTTGTCTCCGAAAGGAAATTTAGGTTGATTAATTGTGCTATGCTTGAGATTAATTTATATTACACTGAACAACCCAGTCGTGTTGTTTTGTAGTGGGAATTTTGCCTTAATCTGGTTATAATTGAATTGTTAGCATACATGTTAATGCACTGACTAACATATGATTTTAAGCTGTTTAATATTGCATTTCTCTGCCATGTGGCTTCAGTGAGGAGCTGCAGACCCTCGTGTGATCTGATCACGGGGGTTATGAGCTCTGCCTCTGGCCTCCTCCTGTAGGATCTCGGGGAAGCAGGCAGATGCAAGTCAAGGGAAGTTTGGCATTAGTTCAAACATGGCTGCTCTTTTAATAACGTGCCCTGCATTCACTCTCCACAAAAGGAAATCCTGCCTTCACTCGCAGCGCTCACCTGTCTTTTATCTCTGCACCATAGATTAATATTGCAGAGCCTATAGCTGCTTCCCTCATCCTCTCTCCTCTGTCTCTTGTTATCTCTGCATCCCATCTCTCCAGAACACATTCACTTCTTCACCTACCCCACAGCCCTTCTCTTCACCTCCTCTCTGCTGGTGGATATTGCTTTGTCTTCTCTCCATCCCTCTTGTTTTCTCCACTGCTCCATCTCAATCAGGAATGCAGCAAGTTTTATGAATTCATCAGGATGATCATGGACAGTCCGGGGAGGCATGCAGGGAGGCAACAAGGCGAGACGATGGCTGTTGGAACAGACGGAGGAAAGAGAGAACGAGAGGGGGAGGGGGAAGGAGTGGGGGGTGTTGCTGTACTGCTGAATTTTAATGAGTACCAGGGGGAATTTCTTCCTCACATTTTTTTCCTTGCTCCCTTTCCACTTTTTTTTTCTTTTCCTGGGATGCACCCATCTTCTACATGGCTCTAAATCACTGTCACACAAATGAGCTTTAACACAGTCTGGCTTTGGCCTCGACAGCAGCGTGTCACAGAACGGAGCTATCGGCTACGCACCGAGAAAACAGCGACCCGAAAGTCCTAATTGAACTGCCAATTTGTCATGTTTATCTTTACTGTCTTCCACCAGCCACCAAAACCACACATGCGGCACCCGCCACATCCTCTTCCCGGAAACCAGCGCAGATGTAAGCAGTGTTTCTTTCCATGACAGATCTGCTGCTCATTAGTGAATTATTCATTCTTTTCATTAGAGTCTTCCAGATAGCATCACAACCATCCACACTCTGTTCCGATTCTTTCTGTTATTCTCTCGCTGTCTTTCTTTCTCATCAACTTTCTCTCTGAGCCCTCACGGCCTATGGCTTCTCTACACTATCTGTGCCTCGTCCTCTTCTCTCTCCCTCCCTCTCTCTTTCTCTTTTCTCTCTTGGGAAGACTTTATTATGCTTTGCTCCGACAGCAAAGTACACAGATAAAAGATAATTGCCTGGCTTGACTCCTCCATTGATATGAAAATAGGATTTAAATTATTCACAGTGGTTTAAAGGTTAGTTGAAGGTTATAACTGGCAGATAGAAGTAGAAAGGCACCGGGTGAGGAGAAGAAGAAGAAAAAAAGACCTTGTGAGTTGCAAGCTGTGGCCGGAAGGTGAGGTGCCTTTCTGAAAGGCTAATTTGCAGTGCAGCCAGCGGAGACATCTTGCGAACAAACCACAAAAGCCTCTTGGGGGGATTTGAACATGGTGGTGGAAGTCAGTTATTAAGCAGCAAATTAAGGCTGGCTCCTCCACAGAAAAACATTGTGAGTTGTAAATAAGGCTGCCTCCGATCTGTGCCCACACTCTAATCCTTTACCTTCGTCTCCTGTCTCGCCTTGCATAGTAATTCCTCCTTCATGCAGAACCGTCAGCGCACGTTAGGTAATAAACAGTGGCTTTCTTCGGAGAATAGGAGAGGTTGAAGTGGTGGGTTTAAATCGGGGTCAGTTCTGTTGAGACTCTGGCTTGTTTTGCACCGTGGACGTGATGGACTCAGGGGAGGTTGAGGGAGAATTACCTGCTCTGTTGTTGCGGCGTCCCTGAGGACACATTCACTGATCACAGCAGGGGTTTGTGGAATAAATAGGAGAGGGGAGAGGTTGTGAGCAGACCTTTTTCTGCTCCCATCGTATTACCCTGGCGCTGGCTTGTGTGTCTGAAGGGCTTTGTTATGCCTGCAGACAGGATTCAGACATTTCTTACATGCAAGGTTGCAGTAGGTGGTCTGTAACAATTCAGACATCATCCACAGCTCAGGCTGCCACAAGGATCCGCGTCCATCTCACAGCTGTTAGACTGTCTGCAGGCCGGATTTTTAGGCTGATGAATAGATTTTGAAAATATGTCAAATAATGGAACAATTGTTATGAGGTGTCTAATTTTGAAGAGCATAAGCACTGTAATTATCTTGTTTTGGTGAACTACACGGCCTGCTGGAGACGTCAGTCAGACACTCAGCCTCACTTGACTTTCAGCCGAGGAGCAGTTTGAGAGCCGAAGTCAAGGACCTTCCGTTGGACCACCGTGGGACCTTATTTGGGAGATGATACATGTGGTAGTGAATGGCGAGATATTTACAAGCAACATTTTGTACTTCAGAAGGTTGTCATGTCATAAATGAAATGTAAGACTGAAAATAAGAAGCCGTGACTGAAACACTGTAGAGCTGTTCTTGTGTGTTAGCAGCTCACAGATCTCATTCAGTCTCTTTTCACATAACTGCAGTTGTCAATATAATTCAATTGGACTTTTCTAAATACTCAAAGTGACGGCCATGTTGGTGTTGCTGACGTATACTGAGCGAGATGTGTAGTTAACTGAATAATTTTACACAGGATTAGATGATATTTGAACATCTTTAAGACAAACTGAGACTTTCTTGACCTGCAAAATGATCTTTTAAATTGACAAACATCATATGTGTAGTTCATGGCACAATTCAAACAAGATCAAAAAATGATTTGTCTCCCTCCATTGGAAGGGGTGTGACTTCACCTCTCTATTGGTTGAGGTAGAACAAACTGAAAACATTATTGACCGCATGATGAATGTATTTCCCATGTTTATGCTCCTTTTAGCTCTGTTTTGGTCTCCACCAGCTCCTAATGGAAACTTCCCCTGAGCTGCTAAAAGCTGCACCATGTTCACCAGCTAGTTGCCGACTTTGTTTGTAGTTTGGCATCTCCTCGCCTCATCTGAAGCAGATCAAACACTCACAGTAATTCATTTCCTTCTCTGTGAAGCAAATTTAAGTGGGGGTCTGATCCCGCCACCTCTCCCACCCAGTGAGCATATTGATTACCTGAAGCCAATCACTTGACAGCAGCATATCCTTAGAGAGCAGCCAAGCACCATTTTCCCTCTTATTCTTTAATTAGCGATACAACCCGTGGGCACTAATCTATGCGTCCCCTCTGCGATATTCCTCAGATGTGCACCGATTTGATTTCTCTGACCCAACATGGAGTATTGGGATTGGTGTGCGCTGCAGGAATGCTAATATGTTCCTGGAAAGGGAGGCGCTGTCAGCATGTTGGCAGACAAGAGGAGATCAAGCAGGAGTTTCTTCTCTCCATATTCACACCTGTACGCATCGTCCCTTTCAAATACATTCTGATTTATTGCCATCCCTGAAAAATGCTGAATGTAATCCCCGCAGTTGGCAGGTGAAGAGTGCAGAGAGGCACTCGTATGGAAGCCGATACAAATTCATGTCCTTGAAAGTCTTCCTTGAAATATCATGACAGGATGAGGAAGGGGAAAGTGAGAAATGCCCAACAAGCTGAGTGAAATCAAACGGTGCGGTGCATTTATTTCATGCTGCATTACGTCCTGTAGTTTGCTGGAAGGTGTGCCAATAAAATAAAATAACAGATTGGTTGATCATTTAATTTCTGCTCAGGAAACAGTAATACCTGTTCTCTATCAGTACTCACCAGAGTGATCAAAGGTTTTGTGTCTCACATGTAGATTAAGGTGTCGACACTTTATTGATTCTAAGATGCATCGCGATACAGTGACAGAACAAAGTTGGGAGTTTGCATATTCAAATTATAGTATTCTAACTGTGATTGTTGATTTTGAGCCTCAGCTGTGAAGTTGTAGTGTTCAGTTGAGATGAGCTCACTGGCGTTAAGGCAGGCAGCGATCAACAGATGGGTATAGAAAGCACACCCAGACGACAGGGCACATTTCAGATTAGTTGATTCTCCTGGGAAGCACAAACTGGATAAGACACATGCTGCGTGTAAAATTTGCCTCACAACAATTAAGAACCACGTGAGCCTTTTCACCTTGAGCTAACATCGGCTACAACAAAGAACACAGGGAGCTGAGCTTTTAAACCAAGAACGAAGGAGGCGCCATCACTTTGGTGCCCGTCTCTGAGAGATGTGTGCACAGCAGGAGTGCCTTGTCTTTTATTTTCTGTGAAAATTAGGATGGAAATGATTATTTCCACTAATTGTGAATCATGCTGACCAAGTGAAATCGATATTATAGAGATTATAGCACACCTGTAAAGCGCGGCAGATGGATTGAGGTTTTGTTATTGTACTGAGGAAGCTCACACAGTTACTAATACTGAAGACTCCTGTAGTCTGATTCTGGAAAGGATTCCTGAATACAATGGGAGTATTAATTTTCTTTAATCTATACTCACTATAACTGTAATCTGTTTATTGATTAAAGGTGGCCATTGACATGCGTTGCGATGCATCAAGAATGTTTGATAGATAAATTGTAAATGATCATGAGGCCGGTGAAGATTCACACCTCTACTTAAAGGGACGGTGCTTCTCATTCGCCTCCCTTCCTCACAGATTTCTTCAGCTGTGATTTTGAACCCACAGACCTTCACTACAACCCTGCTCCCTCATTGAAAACCTCAGTCATCAACTGTGGAGTTGCTCCTGAATGAATCAGCCACTGATGTACAGCTAAAGCCAAGGTTAGGCTGCCTGGGCATCCCTTTGATGAGGCCAGATTTGTGTATCAGTCATGAGCCAGTGCCACTACCTAGCACACTTCAAACAGGCTTAGTGCTAAGCCAATTAGCATGACTTTGCATGGTGTTGATCTGCCTGTGACATGGAGCAGACTAGGCTTAATTGCGTAGTGCTGCACTGGCTAATGCTAATTTAGTAGCCTCCAGGAAAGCTGAGCCCTGAGGTAAACAAAGCAACAGGGCTAATATGCTGTTAGTGCCGTCTCCATGCACCAGCAGAACTACTGCTAATCTGCCTACAGTGAGTGGCACGGAGTCACGCACCTTCAGGCTATGTGCAGACTTTTTTTTTTTTTTTCTCTGAAAATGAATGTACATCTGTCACTTTTAACAGTACAACTACAGTATCTGGGTGATATTAATTACTCAGTGATGACTGAAGTGGATGCGATGATGAAAAGTGGAAAATGACTCAGATGACATTCAAGAATGTTGTCTTACTCAACAGGGATGAATGAAGTCACTGTGAAGCTGCGGAGCCGCAGGCTGTTAGCACCTCCAGTAAGGAAATCCTTTCTTGAAAACAGAAAGAGGTACAACGCGTATTGTCTGACAGATTACTTTGTAAGACACCCTTCTACTGGAGGGAATTCATGTCTAGTGCGCATTTTAAAGTATTTTTGTTGTTAGTCTAGTTTCTGTTGTTTCCTGTCCCAGTCGTTGCACTTAGACACGCACACGGTTGCTAACTTATCTTTAATATTGTCACGCAAAACTTGGAAATAATCTGAAAGCTTGAGGTTATTCTAAGCGAAAAGTTGCAACGGTGTGAGATGTTCATGGTACTATCTAAGAAATGATCAAGGTTTCACGGTGTCAAGGTATGTGTTATATCAGGAGAGGCCACACACTGGAGGTGGGCTGAGAAACGCCTGAATTCTGCAGAGAATGACAAGAAAAAAGTTGTTTTTATGAATGATAACTTTGAGATTTATTGCAGTAACAGGAGGGAGTTTGTTAGGAGACAAACAGGAGAGAGCTGCTAATGATTTGATTCACCAATATACTGTACAACCTCCGCACTGTTAAATGTTAATGCTAAGTCATTAATGTATCAGCAGGCAAAGACACACATACATGAAAGGGGCTGAAGGTGTGTTTGCCCTGATGTATACTGTATGTGTGTGAGTGTGTGTGGGTGTGTGTGGTGGGTGCAGCGAGGGCAGCCTTGTCTCAGATCTGTGGAGGCCTGCAGGAATGTTGGCTGCCTTTGAAGAGCCCGCTGTCTGCGCTCAGCAAATATCAGGTCCAGAATGAAGGGAATGTGGCTTCACAAGGCCCCATCCAGCTCTGTTTTATTGAGGGATCCTGTCCCTGCTGCCTCTGTTGTTATGGGGGGGGATGAAGAGGGCACATACATACTGATGAGGTGAGCTGGACTCAAGGCTGGAGCTCAAAGAGACATCCGCCTTCAGTGGAAACACACAAACCAGGCAGAGGGAGCCCGGGACGAGGGACGCACAATGAAACTGTGGAATGTGGACAATATGCGAGGCTTCTACCGGTGAAATGCGGGATTCAAGATTCAGCAAACTTACACATGATAAAACCGCACTGAAATATAGACATTCTGTAAATGAATAAGAGCAGATGTGCAGAGCTGCGCTTAAACAGCAGTGACAGTGTGTTTGGCCTTGTTTAAAACAGATACTGCGGCAGAGTTTTTCTCGGCTCGCTTTTGGTCAGCAGTGCTCTGAAGTAGCTGCCTGATGGTCGAGGCTGAAAAGGGTGTGAAGGTTCTGTCATGATGGAGTCTGTCTTCAGCCCTCTGAAGCATCGTGTCTGTACGTCTAAAGAAATGTGCTCACATTTCGTCAGATGTTTAGACTTGATGCTAGATGTTAAGCTGTAGGATACTGGGAGAAAAAATAGTGACATTGCAAAATTTTTCTTTTAATACATCATGATGAAGAAATGCTGGAGTAATATAATAAGGTTAAGGTTAATAGCAGCAGCAAATATCCAACTCCATGTGGTTCATAGTCAGTTTTAATCATGTCTCGATTATAAGATGCACTGTGATGCAGACAGGGAGCTGTATAGTTACGTACAGTAGGCTCACGTTACGTATGTCAGCAGACATGTCAAAGGGAAGCAGATATCAGCAGTTTGGTTTTGTAATATTAATGAGGAGGGTCACTCAGATACTGGTACTGAAAGGTTTTTGTATCGTAGGCTGTCTGATTCATGTAAAAGACTTTCTGAATAAAAACAGAAATTAGATTTAAAATATGTCATACACAGAGAATCATGCATGTGACTCATTAACAGCTGAATTGTAATCAAGTAGAATTGTGAGGCCTGTGGAGAATCACTCCTGTAGCAGACTCATAATGGCCTTAAATAAACTGCATTTCTTATGTTCTCGTTCTCTCCTTTGTCGGAAGTGCTTTGTTTGTGTGACACTGAAGACAGACTCACACCAACACAGTCATGGCCGCTCCAGGTTCTCCCAGTCCGTCAGCACTGATGGCGTCTCTGTAGCAAACAGACTGTTTGTGAACATGTTTGCTATAATAACTTTATGAGGCAACAATATGTCAGCGTCGTGTTTAAAGCCTGTTGTGCTGCCTCCAAGTGGCCAAAAAATCAATAAATGCAGGCTTTAGCTTTGTTTTGAAAGGAACTCCTAAACATCCTATTTTGTCTTTTTAAATATGAAGACATTTTTTGTGTATCCAAAACTGATTTTCAAACGGAGAGGCTCTTACAGACTGAGCCGATCCTGCAGACAGGTGAGAAACGGTTAATCACATTTTCTGGGCTTTTTTTTTTTTTTTGGAGTAATCTTCTACGATGGGAGAGGATTTCTGGAGAGATGAGTCGAGGCTAATTGCTCCGGTCTCACACTGTACTTACAAAATCCCAGCACAACCTGAAGGCACGGGATGAGTACTTCTTTAAAATAACAGAAAAACCATCACGCTTGGAAAGACTGCAGGCACGATCTGCTTTCAGAGACTGGATCTCAGCTGGGAAAAGAATAAACCGTTTGAAGTGTTTTCTGAAAACAGCACGAGAGAAATGGCGTGTTTGTGCACATGATGCTCCCTCCATGTCATGGAGAGACGGACTGTTCTTGTCACGTCATCCAAATTGAAAATATATAAATAAAATGAAGAATAAATCTGAAAAGCTCATTACTTTTATAATAGAGAGCAGATGAGTGGGAGGGATGAAATCTGTGCTGTCTGTACCCTGAAAAGTTTACTGACCTTCAGGATGGATGGAGCTCGCTCACACTGTTTCTCCCTCCTTGTCCAGTCATCCCTCCCTCCTCTCCTCTCCTCCCTCCTCTCCTCCCTCCTCTCCTCCCTCCCTCCAGCACTACATTACTTACTCCTGACTCCTGACTCAGCGTCTCACCAGCCCAGACACCAATATTGAGTGCTTTTTATCGTAGCCGCACTTTTTCCTCGTTTGAAACAATATAGCCTGACTGTTGCTATTGATTTTAGTGGATTGTGCTCTGGTAAGCACTCCTTCAAGCCCCTGCTGCTATATTAAGCAATCGTTTCCCACAATAGATGACACTCTTTCCCTGCCTCCCGCAGCAATTTGGTTGGCTCTAATGGGCCTGGCATTACTCAAACTCCACATTGATTGCACGGTAGAGGATTTTAAAAAGGAGAGGTCGAAGTTTCCGTCGATGTGGCTGTCACAAATGAGCCTGTTTTTAGATACATGGGGGATTTTTCCTGTGGATTGGTTCAGCCTGACAGTTCAAGGTACTTGTGCCATTAAATAATGTTCAAACACACTGAGATGTCGGCGCGACGGCTGCACAAAATGAAACTCGATCGCCCACTATGAAGTATCTTGGACTCGAAATAAAACCTTGAAACAGTGATGTGCCTGGATTGATTCCACTGGCCCAGCATTTTTTTTGCATGTCTTTGGTTCTAATGTGATGTGACTACATTTCCCGGGCAGGCACTGAGGCCCTCTGAAGTATGTCTCTTTAAATCACTGGGGCCTTGGGAGTGCAACAGCAAATGATTTCAGATGCTGGGCTGCTTTTCACATCAGTTGTGGTGCATTGGATTCCCGCTACGCTATCTGCTATCTCCTCCCCATGTCACTGAGCGTCAATAAATCAGTACGCTCTACAGGCAGACCGGGGAACATGTGGGGTGAATAACATGCCCTGTAGTCACGCATATTTAAATATACAAGGGCTCCGTGTTGCTGGTGATTGGGCCACACATCACTGCCCGGCGCACCCAAGACGGTGGAAGAAATGGCTGCCGTTTGGGAACACTTAAGCGGTGAAGCCATTTAGCATGTGACTCACCGGCGCAATGTAATTGGCTTCACACGACAGACAGGACAGTGGTGTGTGTGTGTGTGTGTGTGTGTGTGTGTGTGTGTGTACAGTATTAGCCAGTCATTTTATAATAATGAGACCTTCTTTATTATGTGTAGGGCTGAAACTAGGGCTACGATGCAAGTAAATAACTTGCCATTTATTTTGATAATAGTCATTTTTCAAGCAAAACTGTCAAACATTTGGTGGTTACAGCTTTTTAAATGTGAGGATGTGCTGCTTTTCTTTGTTATTTTTGACAGTAAATGAAGAATCTTTGGGTTGAAACTGTCATTAGGGGCATCTCTTGTGACAACTAAAGATTACTTGATTATAAATCATTTGTTCTAATTCTGTCTCTAATATGGCCATCAGAATTCCCCAGAGACTAATATTAATTTTGAAAACAATTGAAATTGAAAATGCTCAGTTTTAGTCACATTATAGTTATTTTTTATCCTTTATAGCGTTTGCTGTATTTTCCTTTTTTTGAATTATGAATTAAGTGGGTCAAAGATCTCTTCCTTTCTGCCGACTGAACGCCGTCATGTTGTCACGTCTGTATGTAACTCTTGTAACTCTTCATCGATTTGGGATGGCAGCACACGTCAATCAATGACAGGGATGTTTTCTTTACATTCCTGCACACAGACTAGACGCACAAATGTGGGAAAAAAATCATTCATTATTTGAATGTCTGATAGCCTGACACTAACATTGTCATAAAAAAAGGTTGTTGTCGGGAACAAACTGTGTGATGTGCTGATGGACTTTAATTCAAACAAGTCATTAGAATTTGAATATTTTATGTTTTGCCGTGTTCTTACAACAGATAAAAGCGACATCCTTACTTCTTCTTACTGGGCCATAATCATCTGGGATTTCATAGAAATGTATAAGAATAATGTAAGAAACTAGCAAATAAGCTCAAGTCATCTTTACAGCATCCCAATGTGAAAAACAACCCAGTAACCCCATGTAGGAACATTCTGCGCATTTTTTATCTCAAGCACATGTTTAACTGATCTGTGTGGTGCTGGGAGTGACATGACATACATGAATGTTTTCGCTCATCAGTTTGTCTTTAGTTCTCTGATGCACAGTCAACAGTCTCTGATATATTCGTGTTAAACGAAGAGACAACTCACACCGGGGGTTGGGGGTGAGGCTGTGAATGTTACAGTCTTGGCTACGTGGCGTGCATCCATGCACAAGGCTGTGGCTGCCCACCCAGCTGTCTGTCAACATCTCCGAGGGGACAACTGTCAGATTAAGAGCCCTAGCTTAATGTCAATAGATCACAATCTGCCTCCTGGCCTCAATTATATTGCCTCTCGTCCTCCAACCTCCCCCCGGTGTGGAGAGGAGTATTAGCTGTGAGCCTCATCACGTATTCAGAGCTGTAATGGCTTCTCCGCGCCTGCACTGCATAGATTAGCACCAAGGGCCGAAGGGAAGCTACATGCTGGCACGGGCTTTATGAACATTGCCATGATGGATGTCGGGCCCGAGTGTCATTAGTGCTGTTGTGCTGTGAATTCAGCAGTAGATTGCCAGAAAATCCTCTCAGCATGGCTTGATATCCTGTTAGTGTAGCCATGGCATGGGACATGTGCACATGTGCAGTGAAGACTAATTTGCTAATGGAAAATAGGCCGTATTTGTGTGAGTTACCACGGTTGGGTATTTTTGTCATTTTCCCAATAACTATCTCGGGTGTAATATATGCTGCTGTTGTGAGTATGTGGAGTGGATGCGGTGTGTACGAGGAATGGAAACACACACAGTTTTTTTTTTTTTTTTCCCATATATTGCTTTTACTCCCCCACTCTTTCACACATGGCCAGTCCCTCTGGGCCCACCTCTGCTCGCCAAGGTTTATTATCTATTTGACAGAAGGGCTGGCGGACGGCATTTGAACACCCCATAAATTGTCATGCAGGCTGCGGTGTGATGCCTACCACTTTCATTCCCCCGGCAGCCTGGCATATAACCTCAGTGCCAGCCCATCACACTGCCATTTGCTGATCCAAGTCAAAAACAGTGCAGAGCAATTAACAGCATAGATCATTTACATAGTGGCAGAGCTCATTTTCATAATGTTTCCTTTATTATCTGAGGAAGAAATTAACCCAGGAATATATTTACATACCAGCCGCCAATGGTAACAGCTTGCTAATTGCCTGTTAGATGATTAATAAGCTTACAGCAGATGCTAATGAATCGAGCTCTCATTGTTTCAAAGGTGCTCATGTGGCAGGGCTTGTGTTTTTTTTTTTTTTTGCAGCTTAATTACAGCCATAATTATGTACTTGTTGCATCTGCTTTGAAGCAAATACAATCAAATAATGGAGACGATATATATCTGAGTGAACGGTTGGCTAATTGTGGTAGAGTGTTGTCACTTGTCGCAGTAATAAACCACAGACACATGACATCACTTTAATTGAGGACGTTCTCTGAGGACCGGGAGTGTTCATGGAGAGTGACACTATTGTTTCCTGTTTACAAGAACTCAGCTTCACCTCTTAATATGTAGTGAGGATGATAATCACATTTTTTATAATCACAGGTATGAAAGTAAATCCACCCTGTTCTACAGTAAAAGATACATCTTCTGGAGGGAAGGCAGTGATGAAACCTACCTATAAATATATCTCGGCAGATTGGTATAAAAATGATAAATCTTGATAACCTTCTACGTTTTTATTCAGACATTGTCTCAATCTCATGTCACAGCAGCTGGCAGTATTAGCATGCAACGTTGTGATGCCAATCACGCAGACAACAAGCTTTGTGGAAGAAGAAGCTAAGGCATAACAACTATTGACGTCAAAGATGGACGGAGCGATGTTGGCAGCTACGTCTCTGTTTTTTAGAGAAGCAGAAATGCAGGCTGTTGAGCTTTGAATTTGTCTCTCGCTATGTTCGTTGTCTTTAAAATTACCTAATGCATCATTTAACTTTAATCATGCTAAATAAACCAAATAAAAGTGATATAGTAGATAGACATGTTTCCGAAGTAGTCCACTGTGTTGGTTGTAGTGGTTTCTGCTACTAAGATCAAGAATCGACCAGCCGGACAGTTAGCCAGCTGGCTAACTAGCTAATCCTGCAAGACCTTGTGGAGCTACTCAACGCTCAAGACTTGAAGCACATTTTCGTAAAACTGCCCATATTAGAAAAAAATGCAGTTGATTTCTGAAGTTAGTGCTGATACAGCGTCGGAACCTGCAAATCAAACTCGAGCCTCGTGGTCTGGAGAGACGTAATGCAGTCTTGCTAACGTTGTATACAATTTCTTGCATACGCAAAATCTACATTCTGTGCAGTTAAAAGGCACTACAGGCTTGACATCCAGCTTTTTATGCTTCATGCGTCACTGAGTAGCTTTCAAAAGATTGAATGACGCTACGCCTCCGAAGCTGAATCCAGATTTTAATTGTTGCATCCATGATGCTGACTTTAGCGTTTAGCTCAAAGCACTTTCAACATTTTACATATTGGTCCTCCATCACTTTACAGTACGTGGCCAGATGAGTGGGTTGGTAGCTAATGGCTGGCGGTGTCTTTCATCCATTTTCTCGGGCTGTAATATAATTTTGAAGCACTGTGAACATTAAGCTCCGCTCAAAACAGACCATCAGGCCTCAATCATATCACAAACGATAAGACGCGTCCCATTCTATCATGCTAGCTCCTCGTTCGCGGCATGCAGTGTATGAATGCCTGCAGAGAAACACGGCACACCCACGCACTGTACATGTGTGGATTCACCCTCTCTCCGATCCGGTCTATTTTTTGGTGTGGTATTATCGAAGCCATCCTAACAGACAGATAAGCTTCGGTTTACGGAATAAAGGCTGACTCACCAGTTGTGATGCAGAACCGTATAAATCCCTTTTCAAATCCGCTGTTTTGCATCAGTTATTATTTCAAGTATCCCTTGTGCTGTTTTAAAGTGTTGAGCTCAAGAAGTGTGTCTATCACACACACACACACACACGCACACGCACAATCTCCTCTCCATTTTACAGTGATGCATGCTCAGTGCCCATGTTGCACATTTAGAGAGGAAATATTTCCCTAATCCCCATCCCCCCCGACTCTTTTTCCCAGGCTTTAGTTTACAGTTTAATAAATGGCTGTGATTTAATTGTACCACAGCACACTGCTCTCAGTGCAGCGAGTGATTAGCACGACAATGTCTCCTAAAACCCTGCGCTGCTGTTTATTTAATTGTCCCTATGATGCCGCGGCTATGCTCTATTTATTTTGCTGCTTAACTAAAACAAAAGGCAGGGTTCAACTTAAGTGGAGGCTCATGCAATATTGAGCAGAGTGGAAGACTGCACCGCTCTCTAGAGATGTGTCTCCGAGACACGGTGCACAAAGCCAAGCAAGTGTGTGCTGAACGCGCGTGTTCAGTCGTGTTCGCTCAGCGTTGGAGCCAAGCCTGCGAATAACATAACTTTCAGTCTATGAATAATTTCCTGTGTTTATGCTTTCTTTGCCCCCTGAGCTGCTATTTTTTCCCTCCTGGCTTTCCTCCATTCTTAATGCAGATTCCTCTCCTCCGTCTCCTGCATTTGTTCCCCTTTCACCTCCGTGATCACTCGTAATTATTACTTTTTGTGTTTGCCGTAACAACATTGTTAAGTCGGTCATGAAAACAGAGAAGCTTTCGTCGCAGCAGTGAGGAAACATTCGACTCCATGTAGCTGGTTATCTGATCTGGAGAGATCTCAGGAGTGTAAATCTCACAAAACTCCCGCTGCGATCAGGAATTGGTCAGAGCAGCCAGACGACCTCCAGTCTGACTCAGATAATGTCGGCCATATGTAGCTGCAGTCCGTACACTGTTTGCATTTTTCAGACGGTGCCGGCCCTCGGGGTAGAAATGTCATCGTGGTTGTTTAAATCCCTGCACCTCCCACCAAAGAGTTGACCCCTTGTGTAGAAAATGAAAAGTACATGTTCTCCAGCAACCTCTGAGCTTTGTAACCTCTGAAAGTCACCTCATGATGTCACCCAAATGTGAGACTTGAATCGTCTCTTTTCTTCCTGTGGAAAACACAAAATCCATCCTGCTGTGAGCAGACTGCATGAACGTTTAATATCAGGTGTAACAGCAGGGGCGTGATTCATTCTCTGTTATCTTCATATCAAATGACATTTTAGCGTAAACGATGACAATGTAGTCACCGAGGTAATTTCTCAGAACTGTGACATTGCGACATCAGTCTTTGATCAAACAGGCTGAAAAAACAAGCAGACAGTTCAACCAGATGTTCCAGCAGATCAGGTAGCTGCCAAACGTGAGCGCACACATAATGTAGCTAATGATGCCTGTCTGCAAAAACAACACTGAGATGAGTAGATACAGATTATTAGTAATCAAGGAGACCGATAACTGATATTTGGAACCGATATGACAAATCCGGACATTTTGGACCCGTACAGCCGGTCAGGTTGGCTGGAGTCCCAAAGCAACAGAATCTGTCAAGTTGGGAATGAGACTCAAAAATCAACTTCCTTACAAATTTGACCTTCAGGTGCAATTTTGAACATCATATTCTGCATTTATTTGGTCATTATATATACTAGTTACTTTGCAGATTTACATTATTCAGTGTTCATTGGTTTTTACTTGTGACGTGGAACCAGTCAGAAAGTGTTGTGGGCGTTCAGTCAGACCTACAGAGTGGTGAGTACACACAGAGGAAGGATGTTGCATCAGCGCCCGAGTCTTTCATGTTTTGCATTAGAAACAGAAATAGTGAACACGTTATTGTTGACCTTTTGTATGCACAATGCAGAAATGTGTCCGTTAAAAACAACACAATTACATAGAAGCAGGACAGGGTTTAACACACAAGGACATAAAAGGAGCACAGACGTCTCTGCACGTCTCTTACAGCGAAACAATAATAATTTCCTAATAAGAATTCAGATACAAAAAGCACTAAAACCAATATTTGTTTGAATGCTGAGATAAGCTGCTCAGCTGATCCCTGAGGGAATTACAGGTTGATGTTAAACCAGGAAGTTGATGCACACTCACAACAGACAGTTTGTAATTCTGACATGTATCTTCTGTTTCTCTTCTGAACTAGAAGCTGGACTGACCTGATATATCCTGTGTGATCATCTTGACCTGATTAACCAGTCGATCTATTTTCACTTCAGCTACAAGGTTTCAAGATCTCATCAGTTACTTTGGAAACTACACTGTTATCATACGGAAAGTTGTAATAATCATCAATTTCCTTTATTGTCAAACATATGTGAAACTCTGAGTTTGTCACCACTCAGGACTTCTTTATATTACTGCTACACTTTGCTCTCACTACGGTCACATTGAGCTAGATTTAAGTTTAGATTTCACATCAGTGTTGGGTTTTTTTTTTATTGCTCATTGTTTATCTTGGTCGAATCAAACCTCTTAGTTTGTCAAGAAACAATCACTGCGTGTAATCTTACCTGAGACAGTGTTTTTTTTAAATGTTTTTATCACCAGTCATAAGTCCTCTCTGGATGACGCATTTGTTTGATCTGCGGTCGTCAGGAAATTGATAATTGCCTCATGCTGTTGGTAATTTGAGAGGTAACTCTGGACGGCTTTATTGTTACCAGAAGTGGCTGAAGTTGAGTTACCACACGTCTGACGACAGCGATGTGCGCCAACAGGCAAACCTTCACCTTTTGTTTCTCACAGAGTTTTGATCAAAGAAACCTGAAAACTGGGAATGATGGGTCCCTCATTGTGTGTCTGCACAGGAAAACATAATATCTCCTTAAGATCTAAACTGCTATTGATCACTGTAAAGTGGTGAACACTGTGAGAATAGCTGCCTGCATTGGGGTAAATTAAATCACCATAGAGCCGGAGTATAATAATAATAATGTCTATCATTACAATCACAATCACAGCTCTGTGGTGACACTCATCTGTTTTGGCTGGGATTTCATTTTACATCCTCGCTTTGGACAAATTCAACACTTCAAAGTTAATGTTTATATGGATACAGAACAAATCTACCTCTGGCTCACCAGTGTCAACTGGTACAATATCATATTGATTCTTTGGACAACAACATGATATTTGACCATCCTCCCACGATACGATTAATTCAGGGGCCTGTTATTGATATAGGATGATACCACGAAGCTCCAGACCTTGTTCTGTTCTGCTGACGGCCATAAAAGAAAGACATAAACAACTGTAAATGATTGTTGCCGGTTGAGGGCAGGAAGGTTTACTTTAAATTGACTCCACTCTACTTATAACATGGTTTTACTCAACAGAACTATAAACTTTGTTACCATTATTAGCTTAAGCTTATGCCATTTTACAAGTTAACCTTGTGGCTAGTAGACTTTTCTTCTACTCATACATTTACATCAGGAGGTTTTCAAGCTAACTGGTTAGCATGCTAACTTCCGTCTCTGCAACATAGAAGATGTTTTTGACATAGCATCAAATCTGTTATTACTTCACATCCTGTTGATCGTTTTAGTTTATTGTTCTTACCTTCAAGAAAAAAACATGTACTAATGAGACTTGTCAGACAGAACAGCACAACTGTATTCAGACAGCATGCCTGGTTTATTTATTTTGGCTTAACTTTGTTGAAACAGCTGATGTTGCCGTGGTGAGAACAACTAGTTAGCGGGCTGCTGAGTGAGATGCCTCGTTTGTACGCTGACTACTCTCTGATCCAAAGTCCAAAAATGTTTCCACACTCCTGATTCATTCCAGAGAGGACCGTAAATATCCTTGTTGTCTTTTTCTTGGCTGCTTGCCTTCACCTGCCTGGCGCTAGCGCTGTTTGAATGTTTATCTTAACGATGATATAGGCCGATGTTTCACTTTGCATCTATGATATCGGATCGTTAATCATGAAATATCCGTCTGTGCCTTTGGACCGTTACACACCTACTTCTGACAATGGATAAAACAATCTTCTCATCATGTGTTATAAGGTTTAATGATTTCAGCGATTAAACTTGTGTCTGGTCTCCGTGCGGTTGCCACCGTTGAAGCCAGTGAAGCTGCGAGGTCTTTTCCACCGCAGGAGTTTTGAGATTGGACCAGCTGTGCATACGTAATCTTAATCCCCTATTTCTGTCACCAGGGGAGCATGAACTCGCCTTTCATTGATCTTCTGAAACTATCTGAGTTTAAATCTTTTCCTCTCCGTGCAATGTGCAGTTAAAAGAACATCTGAGTGAGTTTATTCAAGGACTACTTGGAAGTCGACACACACGCATACGGAGGTGATGCTCGTCCAAACACCACACACACACACACACACACACACACACACGCACACAATATACAGGTCAGACCAGTGATGCATGCTGCAGTGCATTAGCTTTGAATGCTGGCAGGGGATCTTGCGGAGCCTCATCTGAGCTCATTTATTTCCAAAAGTTGGCCGGAGTCTGCAAAATCTCTCTCATAAAATATTAATATCAACAACTCTTCAAGGGATCTGTAAGGAAATATCGTAGAGGGACCAATTAGGCAGAATGCCTGAAGATTTTTACAGTTTACTCCGAGGTTTACATTTCTTACATGTCTAACACTTACAGAGGAAATTGTGCTTTGTGGATCAACACGCTTACTGAAGACGTGCTCTCCTATCTGAAATGTAAATTCCTTATTTGATATCAATAGCTGCATGTATGATACAAACACGCACACACACAGTCACACGAGCTGACCTTAAGACGTGTTCCCTCGCTTGTATGAGCGCATACTGCATTTGTCTCTGTGTGCTTTTTAACTTGTGCATTATTCATTTATTTATTCAAGCAGCTTCTTATTCATCTGAGCTCCTTTCTCCATTAAAGAATGTGTGCAGCACGCCCACTGTTTCACTGAGCACACCTAAATGTAATTTAGGTAGTTTGTAATCCTTTTCTTTAAAGGATGCTCCAAAGGAAGCAGCGTTTGATTACAGGATGGTGTGTGTCCACCACTATTAATAGCTTATATGCTAATGATATATTTGGTCTTGTTTGATCTTATCTGCTATTTGTTTTCAGGGAGATTCAAGCGCAGCTGCTTGTGAACAGAGAGTTTAAAATAGCCTCTTATTTTAGTCGAGCTAATCCTATTAGAATTGTCACCTTTTATAAACGATCTTCTATCTTTAATTTATACTTCCCATGTTTCTGTAAATATACGATAAACGGAAAAGGCACTAAATGGAACCCTCTTGAGTTTGTTACACTGTTATGGCCATTATGTTTATTATTAGCCGCTTTATTTCCCCCGGAGGAGGTGGGCTTGTGCACTGATTAGTGTTCATGGTCCTCATGTGTATCCAGACCTGAGAACCACCGCTGGTATTCTTCTTCAGTGTTTGACGAGGTCAAGTAAACAGCAGGAAGGAAAACCACCAGAGACGGCCTCAGTCAGGCAGCTAAATCCCTTTTCCAGAGACTTCCCAAACAAACCTCCAGCATGGTTTATTTGTTCTTAAGAAAGAAAAAGAAAGGATTTACCTGCTAACAGAGAAGCTGCTCAGTGTTTGTATTTGTGCTCCACGATGACGGTGTGAGACTTTTTTCATTACACTGGTCGTTCTTTCACTATTCGTAGCCACGCTGCTGCTGTGATAACAGTCTGAGTGCAATACTTTTCAGGATTTAGCACTGGGCACTCTGGTTTGGAGCTCAATCATTGCCACTTTCACCAAACTCCATGTACTAATAGACCTAGACTAGCACACTTGTAACTAATTACATCAATTATGTTTTTTTCTCTGTTTGATTTCACCCAGTATCTATTGTTGTGGTGGTATTTTCCATGTTGCTTGTTGTGTAGACGTATCTGAATTTATTTGTTTTTTTCTTCTTCTTTCTTGCATTATTTCTGGTTTGTTCTTTGTTTACTTTTGCTCTTGGTTTCAACTGTTTAGTCATCTGCCTTTTGTTGCTCCTGTTGGGATTATTTGCTTTATGTTATTAAAGGTCCCATATTATGCAAAATACACCTTAGAGTGGTTTTCTATCAATAATATGCATCCCCGGCCTGTCTACAATCCCCCCTGGCATGAAAAAAGTTCATCCTCTCCCTTTTTTGCTTTCTCCGCCTTTAGAAAATGTGTGCTTAAACAGGCAAGTTGAAGAAAGTCTGTCGGTGACGTCACCGACAGACTAGACACGTCCCCCTAGGTTGGTGGCACCGCCCCAGGTGAAGGTTTGCCACACCCCAAGGAATTATCTAAACGCCACCATTTTTTTCCGCTCGGTTAGAAAATGAAGTTGGCAACTGTTGGTGTGTGCGAACCACTTTGAGCTGACTGTTTCACCAACTTGGGCCAGTACAAGGCAGGAGTAGTCGGCAGACTTTTACTCAAAGGAATACTTGCAGACCAAGGACATGTAAGTATACAAATGTGCTGTGTGTTTCTGTAGATAAGGCTGAACTCGTGCGTGATGTACTGTGTGTTTTGCCATTGAGAACAAGGTAAGGTTAGCGGCTAACCGCTAGCGTTAGCTTCTCTGACCACACAAGTTAGTGCTACAGCAGAATCATTGTGTGTATTACATTTCTGATCTTGCACATTTTGTAATGCGTGTCCTAGGGAAATGTCTGCATGTGCAAGTACTTAGCTGTGTTTATTTAGCAATTTTACACGAACTAACTAAGCAGTGTCACATAGTACCAGCTAATGCTAACCGCTATCTTCCAAGCTAACGCTAACCGCGAGCTTCTAGTTCGCATCAACACGGTCTCCACATGCAAACCCAGAGACCCGGTCGGTCAAGCGGAACATACACACACCCTCCGCCGGGTCTAAGTTTTCAGGATTTTGTGAAATATAATGCATTTGAAAACGTTTTTTAAGCTGGAATATGTTGGCATAAGCCAGGGCAACACGAGTGTGATGTTGCTTGCTAACTTACACAGTTTAGATTCTCTGCCCGAGCTCGGCCGGGCCGGGCCCCTGACCAAGTATTCGTGATTTTTGTTTTTAATAACTCAAAATAATGACCATATTTACAGCTAGAAAACGAGCATCTCTCTCCTCCCTCCATTTTTGTGTTGCTGCGTGGTGTTACACGTGAGTTATCCTCATGGCCAAAACATGACTTCAGACGTATGTGACATCACTCCCCGAGATGCAAGAAGAAAGCAAGAATATATATTTGTACTAAAGAAAATGACCAAAATAATTGTAATGCACAGTGACTTGAATACATAACTTTAATCTGATCACTGGTTTGGAAATGTTAAGGCGTTAGATTACTTGTTACTGAAATAAAAAGGTCAGGTTAGAGTAACGTAACGCGTTGCAGCATTTAGTGCTTGAATTATACTGTAACAGTGCTGTTATGTGTTATCCTATCCATATCTGGGAATTCGGTGCAGGATAATTAAACTGTGATTACTTGTTGAGAACATTTCAAATTGTTTGCCCATTTCTTGCAATTGTTTTCTCGTTTTTTATTTTTATTTTTACTGTTCAAGACTCTACCTGGCTGCACTGCATTACAGTGAGAAGGCTGATAGAGGACAAGCCACCACATCATCAGGAGATCCTCTTTACAAACTGAGCTTTCCAAAGTCCTGGAAGGGAGAGTGCAAAGCCAAACCCGTGAAGACAGAGGCGACATTCCGTAAGTTTTACAATCTTTTATTTGAACCTTGCAAATTAAAATAAACATGCACACAGGCATCACACAAAAGGTTGAACACAAACACTTAAAAACTGAATTCTTTTAAGATGGTTTTCAAAATTAATAATAAGGAGAATGTATAAATAAGAAGTAATTCGGAGACATAAGAGAAACTTCACAACAGTACAGCACAAGGCTTTTTGGTTCTACTGCAATTTTCCTGTAAACATACATTTTTGTTTATTGCACTGCAGACTGCGGTGATGCTCTGTTGGACCTGATCTTCCAGAAGGTTTTCCAGGACCCTGCCCCATATGTGAAGGAGGTGCTGAAACTCATAATCCCTGAAGAACCTCTCACACCACACAGACGGGCAGCACAACTCTCACTCTCCTCCCCAGAGAGCACCAGCACCACCTTACAAAGCTTATGTAGGCTATATTGGCTGAACACAATTCAATATAAAGTCAGCACTGAATGTTTACACCCATGGCAACTAGATACTTTCTTTGTTATCATTTTCATATTGATATTGAAGTTGATATATAAAGTCAAACTGTTTCACCTTATATTTTCTTATTATTATTATTATTTCATTCATGTCAACACATGTTTACAAATGTTTCTTAGAATAAAACATCTTTCCTAACTGTTCTGTGTTTTCATTGTTTGATATGTAATTTTCATGGTAATAAGTAAAAGATAAACTATAAGCAATGTAAGATAGAGGAATCAGTTATGTACTTTTCATCATAACACTTTTGCGATAAATTAATGGTATTTATGTGACTAAAAGCTGACTGCACTATTCCCCTCAGACGTAAGGGTCCATAGACTGTCCGATAAATGTTCAGTGCATGCTGCAGTGCAGATACATTCAGGCAGACAGGTTACAGGCCAGGAGGGTCCACCATGCATGATGGTGTATCAGGATGCTGCTGTAGTCTTCGTGTAACCTAGAAATTATGAAAGGTAAGTGAGTGACAATAGATTAGAGAAAAGAGAGCCAGCAAAATGACAACCTTGTTTGCCCAGTGTTCACACTTCATTGTGGTATTTCCATACAGCAGATATTCTCAGGTTATGTAGGAATTTGTAGACAATTGCCACAGGAACACCTACTTTTATGCTAAATTTGTATTATCCACAACTATAATCGCTAATCACGTCACATTGTTTCTTTGGTAATATATCTAAAGTTTATAAACCGTTGTAACTAGTAAAAAAAAAACAATTCTGACGGTAGAGAGGTGATGGGAGGCAACTGTGACTATTGAAAACTTGACAATGCTGGCAGTAGCTAATTACAGGTCGTCACTACAAATAAGAGGTTCGCAATCAACTTCCCTGGCTACATAAATGTAAATAATAATACTGGGTTACGCTTGTGTCTAGTAATGGCTGTTGCTAAATTGCATCCGCGTTACTGTAACTGAACAGCAGTAAACACTAGCCGAAGTTTAGCTAAGCTTCATGATGTAAACACTCGAGGCAGGAGAAGGGGGCTGTTATTTGAAACAACGCGAGGCAGACGGCCAGTAAGCTCGTAAAACTTTCGTTTGTCTGCAGTAACAAAAAAGTAATGTCGAGGTAACAAACTTAACTACTGACCACTGAGAAACACCAATGTTCATTCTTGGCTGCTTACTTTCTTCTGGAGCCTCCTGTTCTGGGTCGGACCGCAGTCTGTTGTCCGGCAGCCATTACTCCCAGAAACTCCGCCGTTGCCATGGTCACATGATGCCGTCCTCACGTCTTCCGCAGGCAGGTGGAGGTGGGCGGTACCGTGGGCGGCGCGCAGTAGCTCATTAGCATTTAAAGGGAAAGGCACTGAAACCGGTAGCCTGGAGCAGGGCTGTGAAACTGGTGTTTCAAGAACCCTGCTGTGCTTAATCCTTCAGTTTATTTCGACCAAAGCATGTTACTAACATTCCATTTAGACTTCAAGGAACCATATCAAGAAGCAGAAATGACCATAATATGGGACCTTTAAAGCTCACTTTGTACTTCATGCTACCTGATTAAGGACTCAACCATACACTTCACTGTCACTTAAAGACTGATTGTTGTATGTTCTGTTGCTATTTATTATCTCAGAACTCTGCACATTGCACATTAGCACAGTCACATTTATTTCATATCTATTATATATTGCACACGTCATGTGCACACATATTGTATATAGTATGTTTATCTTTATTCTAATAGTTTTTATTAGATTGTTATGCAAATAGTTATTGTCTTCTTTGCTACTTATTTTCCCTCTGTACCGCTGTGTTACCTGTGAATTTAAAGGAACATCATATCTTACCTGCCTGTCTGTGCTTCTTGTGTCAGGTTTCCCTTTGTTTGACCACAACAGTTAGTTAACATAAGCATTCACTGCTTCTTAAATCACATCCAGTGTGTTTTACATCCTGGCTTCAATAAATGTGTAACACTTTATCATTAATGTTAGCTAAAAATTGCTGAATGCTAACGTTAGCAAAAGGGTCATCGAATATGTGTTTTACCTGGATGTACCGATGTCCCTTTCATCAACCAGGAAGCAGTGAAACACTAACAATTTGTATGATTGCCTTTGTTTTTATGATCCACATTTGAGGATCAGAAGAAACTGGCCACGATGTGACGATGGTCACAGTCGTGTTATCATTTATACCGATGCTTTTCCTGCTCAGACTGGTCAAAGTACTTGTCTTGTGAAGGGTCTGTGAAGTAGCAGTGAAACCACAAAATGGTGTGTACTTGCCCACATGAAGAAGAGGCAAGAAGCTTGGTGACGCAGTGACTTCACAAAGGACGAGTGTCTAACTGATGTCGCTGGCAAACTGATCGGGCTTGCCGGGTTCGAGGCAGCTCCTAGACTTTCTCTCTGTTCTCTCTCTTCTTTACTGTTTACGTCACCTTGAATGCTGGGATCATTTCATTCAATTAAAAGTTATTGAAAAGGGGAAAGTAAAGTTCTCACACAGTCGATGTGTAATTGTAACACAGCTAGTTAATCTAAGTTAACTTCCCTTGTTTTAGACTCATCATAGTTCAGCACAGCCAGGATGTCTTACTGTTGGTTGAACTCTACAAGGAACATTTGCAGCTGCTGATTGGGACGATTCCATCGGAATGGATTGATTTGACCGACCTTGGTGTGACTCCCTAAGTGTCCTGCCCCGTAAAGTGCAACAAATCTTGTAGGGGATTAATCAATCAAATCAGTTGGAATCACTTAAACACCATCTGCCCGTGACCACACAGTCCTGAGATGAGGTCTAATCAGACAATAAGTGCAAGCGCCTGTGCTGGAAGACTTCAAGCGTGTGAAGACTTCAAATAATCCGTTCAGTGCTGTAGAGGTTTTACAAACGGCTCCAAGTAAAAGCAAGGTTTGTTTCTAAAAACCTCCACCAACAGAGTTATAAGGTAATCTTGCAATCGGACAAAAATTAACATGAACGTGAAAATGAACAAGCATCGATTCCTCCATCACAACTTCTCCGTTACAGTCTAAATGAAGAGAATGCTTGTGAACAGACTATCAACACCTTTAGTACTTTATTGTTTTTTTGTGAGAAGGAGACAAAGTCATTAACAGTCCCTCCAAAGTTCGGATCATCTGTAAGTAAGGACAGACAGTGGACACAGACCAGTGTGAAGACCTTCACATGTAGAGAGCAGCTCTCTTACAGTCCTCGCTCCAGACCTCGTTTCCTGCTTCACGGCTGCTCATGTTCACATAACACAGAATTCCACATAAATTTGCCTCCTAATGGCAAACATCTGCCAGAGGAGCATGCTAAGTGATACTAAACGGCTAAATCTGTAAAACAAACAAAAGTGTTTGACAAAACTATTTAGTCAGCACAGTTATACGCACTCATAACATCGTCAGCTGTGCATTTGGCCTCATCTTCAGTGAAACCTCTGACAAGGTGATTTGTCTGCCTCCGTCCTAATTGTTCGCCAGAAGGAGCCAAGCTCAGGGTTCATTCTCCACTGGCACCTCGTCCTAATTATAGATATCGGTTTGGCAACACCGCTAATTCATTTTTCATTTTCATTCTGTTATCTGATGAGCGCTTGTTCTAAGAAGCCTCTGCAAGGGTTGTGTGTGTTTTTAGGTAGGAAATGTTTTAGCTACTGCTTGAATTCAAATGAAGTTTTGTACAGATGTCTAGTTTGTGACCAGAGAAGCACTGACGTTGAGGTTAGCATTCATGATGAAATGTCTCCACAGCTGCTGGATGTAATACCTTGAAACCTGGCAGAGTCGTCCACACCTCCCCGAGGATGAAATGTGATCATCTGTCATCAGGCTCGAGGTCTAGTGTCAAACTAATGACATCCTGTCAACTTCAGCTGAACTTGTGTTTAGTGGTAAGTAGCCAACATTAGCATACTACCATGCTAAGCTAAGATTTTGAACGTGGTAAACCTAGCTAACGATAGCCTGGCGGGCTTGGGTTGTTTATCTCGGGACATCTGCCTCATTGGCTGTTGTGAAAGTACTGACATGATGAGAACTGTGGTTGTCCAGGTTTTGAATTCTAGATATATACACATCTGATATTTATTGCTGCAGCCCCGATCAGCCCGGATCAGTGCGGGAGGTTTAGACTGGATCTGTAAACTCCTCACATTACCAGATAATCTGGGCCGACCAAGAACCCAGACCAGAATCGTCCACTGATTTTCAGCAGTTGCAATCGTGGTCAAATCTGCCCGAAACTCCTGTAGTATGAGCCCGGCCTAAAACACATGCTAGGTGCACACCTGCAAATATAATAAAACTAATGCAACAAACATTTTTAAAAATATTTATTTTGGGGTGCAAAGATTTTTCCGTTTGCTGCCAGTTTATAATGTATTGCAAAGTGGTTGCAGCTAATGGAAACTGAAGACCAAAAACTGGTTGCTAGCTTCTCAGAATGATTGCCAGTGACAACACTATAAATATCAGAATGTATTGTTAGCATTTAAACTCAGAGCAACACTGTGCCTGCAGTCGAGCTGTGGAAAATGAGTGATTTTCTCTTGTATAACGACCATAGGAAGGTTTCTAAAGTCAAGTTCAACAAGAAATCTGAGTATTTGGAGTTACTGGGCCGCAGACGAGATCAGAAAAAGGTCTATTTTTAAAGGTTGATTGCCAGGATTATGAAACGCCTCATCGCCCTGGTGTTTGCCCTTCCATGGTGCGATCTGTTATTGTTATTCTTGGGACTTTTGATAGTTAAGTGTCGGTTTTATCCACTGGGAATTAACTGACATCACCAATGTAAGACTGACAAGTGGAAAACAAGCCCTCCCTGCAGACCCAGGTTCTGACCCTGGCTCTCCTGACCTCCACATTTGTGACGGCCAAGAGACGTGTGTGTATGTGGAACCGATCTGTCTAGCAGCTCAAGTTAGCAGCGTCAGTCACAAAGACTTGTTTTCATTAACTTTGTACCACTGGCAGCCATGCTGGAGACACTTGATGAGATCCCTCCCGCCGTCACATTTTACTTGGAACATTTTGCTTTAAACAAACACACGTCATTCTCTTCTGTTCTTCCATGTTCCCCGTTGTGGATGTTGTTAAATCTTGGCCCGTCATGTTTCAACATCTCTGTAATTGATTACTCCAATTTATAAAGTCCACATCTTGCTGTTCTCTTGTACCCCTCTTTGAGACATTCAAGCCTTTTTGCCTCTCCTCATAAATTCAGACCTCTCATGTTGCTGGACACAGTGCGATCATCTGTAAACTACTGTTCAATTGACTACAAATTTCAACACTCTCGAGGCCCGTGGAGTCGTAAACACTGTCATGTCACTTAGGGAATTGGTGCACTTATGTGGATGTCAGATGCGAACACTGTCTCCATTAAACAGCAGAGCGTGTGTGTGTGTGTGTGTGTGTGGGAGGGGGGACAATTATGTCAGCCATCCAGCAGAGGACACAGACTGCAGCTGTACACCCATTACTTTGATTTGCTCCTGTCTCTGGGGAGAGGGTGTGACGAGGAGAGGAGGTGAGGGAGCAGAGGGAGGTTACATTAGATGCCTATCAGAGAGTCAAAATGGCAGGTGCCAACTTCTGGCTGTCCTGCAAATGTGTGTGTGTGTGTGTGTGTGTGTGTGTGTGTGTGTGTGTGTGTGTGTGTGTACGTGCGTGTGTGTGTGTGTGTGTGTGTGTAGACACAGTTGGCATGTCTCCAGGCCCTTCTGCCCTTGGCTGATGACAAACCAGGGAGGTTGGTAGGTAATAGCTTTCCAGCACCTGCTTATTCATCCAAAATCCTTCACTTAGAGGACGAAGGAGATTAAGTCCCACTCAGGTGTCCCGCTTCCCTGAAACCTGCTGACCTTTGCTGATTGACTCGTCAATACCGAGCCAACTTGCTGCTTTCGCAGTCAAACTACCCCGCGCAGCAGAACAGAGTGGCTCACCTTTGACAAATGAAGACAAATGTCTTCTGGAAGGCAGCCATTTTCTGGGAAATGTTTTTTTTCCCTTCTCCTCCTGTTAATCACTCTGAACAACAAGGATTTCACTGTCTCGATGTGAATGTTGAGTGCTAAGTGGGAGCAAATGTGCTGTGACAACAGCTCTTTGGAAAGGGAAGGGGGATAGAATATCTCTGATGTGGGGGGGCTCAGTTGAATGTGTGAAAGTCGCTTTTTGGCTCATTGGGGATTCTGGTTGTTGGCTTGCGTAAAGCTTATTACCACAGCTCATTGGCACCAACAGTTTGGGATGATAGACTGACTGCGTGTCCAGCAGGATGCCCGTGTCGCAGTGGGGTAAACGCCGATGCAAAGTGAATTTTACCACCAAATGAAACTAGAATTGTCGTCTTTTTCAGAACCACAAGATTGTTTTCCTTTATTTGTATTCATTTTTCATGTATTGTGTGTCAAATATTTGCTGCCACAATAAGAAATATGTTATGAATTTTCCTTTTAACAGCATAATAGAAAGCATGAAGTTGCTGTTGCTTGCACACACTCACACAAACACACATCTGTCTGAGTGTGATAATATGATCTTGTCCTTGGGAGCCCCTGACTGCAGCGAACAATGTTGGACCCGCGCTCTCCAGCATCCTCTGCAGTCCCCTGACAGCAGCTGAACTAAACAAGCCGTCTATACGGCAGCGCAAGAAAGAAACATCCTCATTGCAAAGTCTGGGCACAAGCAAACAAGGAAATAGCTTGGCTGTGGTCGAACCTGAAAATAATGGAAAAAGCGCACTTTCAATTTAGCCATTCCAGTGGTTTTCTCCCCCCGTTTTGGGGGGAGTCGGGGAAGGAGAGGTATATATGGCCCGAGGCAAAGCAAGGTGGATAGCTTTGGAAGTCGGCTGACAAAATACCACTGAAAAATGGAAGCAAGCTATAAATAAACAAGCAGCAATATCCTGTGTTATGAATATATAATTTCTGTCTTTAATAACTATTGAGGCCCGAGGGATAGTCTACAAACGGCTCAGCGAGCACTGATATTGTGATTGCGAAAAGAACCCCTGCTGAATTATTAAGGCACCTGCAGACGGGTATCTGGCTCGTCAGGTGATCAGCTCAGCTGTCCACTGACACCTGTCTCACAGCCGAGGTTACATAGAAAACTGCTGGTTTCTGCTCTACAGCAGGGAAGCGGAGATCAACAGAGTTCAAATTGAAGCCCGATTTTATTTTTTATTTTTGGTAAAATAATTCCAATAAAGTTATATTGGCCAGTCTGTAGTTCACATTCAACAACAAGTTAATTCTGTGTGGTGGAAGGAGTGAAAAAGCAACAATCTTATGTTGTTGTTATTATCTCTTTTGCTATTATCTGACTTTTTTCAAAGTGTATATAAGAATAATGGAGAGTGGTCGCTGGAGACCATTGTTGGTCGCAGCCCGACCTAAATGTAATTAATGTTCCACTGTCATGGTGGCCAAGAGGTTGAAGCAGCAGCCATGAAGTGCAGAGGTGCCAGTTTGGTGCAGCTGGCATGTTATCTCTCCCCACCGTCATTTCCCATCATCTCTCTCATCTTCAAAAGGGACTGTTGACATTGTTTCTTCTGTTTGGCTAAAAATGCAGGTTGTGATGATTCATAGCATGAAACAATAGAGATTGGTGTCATGTTTGTCATTGCAAGCAACATCCCAAACCGGTTAGCAGTTACTTAACATTCCTGCTAAGACATTAGCGTGGTGAACATGTTTTCATGGTATGTACAGGAACTGTACTGTTTGTCTGAGCAGTTTAAACACATGGAACAGCTGTTAAAGTTAGTGACCAGCTGTTGTAGAAAGAAATTCAAACATCTAGCACTTAAAAATCTCAGATATTTTTCTCAGGACTTGGTGGAGACCAAAGCAGAGCTAAACAGGAGAGAGAATAATATATTTTGACTCCAGTCTGGGTATAATGGTGCTCGGTGGCTGTTGGATGTTTAAGTCGAAAGTTGCTTGTAAACAAATATCAACATCAGCTCACTGAGTGATAATGTGTCAGGGCTGTGTGAGGTTTGACTTCCTCTGCTGATCAGTGTAGATTATAACACTTGTCAGCCAACAACAGATGTGCGATCAGTGAATATGACCTATCACTGACCTAGGTCATTTTTCATGCAATGCTGCATTATCTTTACCAGGTAACATTTTATTTTTTACAGAAGGACTCAAAGTTAAAAGAATAAAATACCGTTAGTCTTTTCCTGTGGTGCTTCCTGAGCTTCCCACATGAGAAAACTGCAGCAGCATGTGTGTTTGGTTCTGTGTGACTCATCTACATTATTAAAAAACAAACTGTGTGAAGACTTTCAGTAGTTTGTGGCTAGCAGTGTCAAATGAACACCCCCAAAATAACAGGCTTCTGTATGAGTTGAATGGAAAGTCGTATTGTACCATCTGTGCGTGCAACATGGAGGTGTTTGTTATCAGATATATGCTCGAGTGCCTGCTCATCTTCTTACAGGAAATGTTGCTGCTCATCAGTGGTAACCATCGCTGGCTGCAGTGACCTGTCGTGTTTACAGTACCTTGTCTTTTTCACTTCCTGCTGTTGTGAAGTGGTTGCTCAAATCAAAACTCACTACCCATCTTAAACTGTCGGAATGACTGAATGAGTCAGCTGAAGGTCACCAAAAATGGTGCCGAATGACTGAACTGTAAAATGTGGGCAAGTTATTGATATTGATAGCAACAACTAAACCTTGTGTCATATTTCATAGTTTGACTAGCAAACTGGAAACACTCAAATAGGAATGAAGTGCTTGTTTCAACATTTCTGCTGTCACACACCATGACATATCCTATTATCCAGACCAGTGGCATGCGAGTGGAAAAACATTAAATCAGACCTGCCGATTTACATCACATCAGTAATGTAACCTTTTCCTGAATTGACGTACAGAACAGTGTAATGACACAGAACCACATCCATGGCAGAAGCATTCAAATTCATTAGCAACCCAACATTAACACATCACTTTGTGACAGAGCAGAAATGCATGTTTTATGATGATATTTAATGGTAGACTAACAAAGCTATAAAGGGCCCTGATGGGAGGCAGCAGCCATAGAGACCCTCTGCGGAGCAGCCCATTGATTCTCTCTGGTGCTCTATTGATCTGCTATGTTTTCCCTTCCGCTGCAGCTTGCTAATCGCTGGCTTATTAGGGAGATGGGTTCAAGCACTGTTGTAAATCTCCGGGCACCACCGCGATATGAGTAGGTGCTTAGCTGCGATGATTGATCATTACCTGTTCCTGAAGATTTAATTGGATGGCCCGAACTCTTTTCTTTCTGTGGGAAGCATTCAGCATCAGAAAGCTAGTATGTAAAGGAAAGACGAGACAAAACTGAACCAATCACAGGCTGAAAATCATTCATATTAATTGTATTGTTCACTTATAGGTCACATATTAGTTCATATATGAGTTGCACTTGCTTAGATTTGGGTCAATATCAACATTTTCAAACCGATTTAATAGGAGACCTGAGACCGGACCGGACTGGATATATTGAGTTTCACCACTAGCTGTTGCACGTGAGGAACACAATGACATCAGCACTACAGTCCATCATGTCAACTGTGAAACATCGTGTTTTCATTTCTCACAACAGTAGAGAGCTGTAGTTTAGATCCCTCATCTCAAAGTCAGTGGGTTTTTTGTCTTTCGTTACAAACTATTCTAACTCTGACTTTACAACTTGTACATTGATCAGTTTATAGAAAACCTGTACAGTAATTGTGTTGTAAGACGCTCAGTGGTGGTGACTATGATGTCATCTGTTTATATGAGCTTATTTTCGACGAAAATCCAAAATCAAATGCAAAAATCTCAAAGGCTTTTTATCTAGAGAACCAGGGCGATGCTAACTTCTGGTCTGTGCCTACAAAAATACATTACACATCACCCCTTCCCCCCTCTATTCAACCTAACTTCTCTTACCCTTGAGTTTAACATCATAATAATTAATAAAATAAGACTTAAGCTGAGTGAATCTGGAGAAAAAGTGACATCCTACTGATGTTTCACAATAAAAGCCGTGTCCAGAAATGAAGGATTCTGCACTAATGTTACGTCTGAGTCCTTCCTATAGTTTTCTTGTTAAACTAGCTCAGTTAGTTGAACCCAAGACGCATATTTTTGGCAGTGGTGTTTCTTTTCTATGAGCCGCTGACTAGTGTGTATACATATTACTACTACTTTTGAATTTTGCCTCTATATGCTGTCACTGTTTGAGAGACAGTGGAGCTACAGACAGGAAAACGTGGAGCCAGAGGGTGATGCAACATGCAACAGATCCGTGGCGGGAATCAAACAGATTGCATTGCATGTGTATAGAATGCCTCTTAATCACAAGGTCATCAGGATGCAATTCTTTTGTATTTTTACCTCCTGGTTTCACTTGAGGTTCTTTTCACACTGGATGAAAAACCCACTGATATCTCCAGCTCTGATCAGCTGCGATGGACACATGATACCTAGTGAGCACATTTATATTTGCCACGTATCTTCCATCCGTCTCCATTCAAGCACTGCTCGGCTGTGAGGTTGAAGGAGAGACTGATGTAAAAGATATCACAGACAGTAACCACAGAACATTGTCACTGGCCTCCGAGTCAGTACCGGTGCAGTCGGACATCAAACCTGAGACACAAGAAAACAAAAGCAAACTGGTCACTGGACTTTAGCCGGTTTACCGTCGTTTAGCATGTACGTGCTAATTTTGTAAAATGAATATTGTTGACCTGCAGTACCACACATGACCACCAGCAGTACAGAACATGGTGGATGGAGCGACTGTATATTCTCAGCTAAATATGAAGCAAACACTGAAGGTTTTACTTTTGCAGCTTATCTTTAGGTTGCCATGTCTGAGAACATATCAGCATCAGAACAAATTGTACTCTCAGTGAACAAAATATGTAAATTAACATCCATTTCACAGGAAAATACATCCATTTATCCACACGAGAACACTTCACCAGAGGACCATTAACACACATCCCATGCCTTGCTCCAATTCACAGTGGGTCATTTCTTGTAATGAATTGCCAAATTATCACAAGTGTTTTCTTGTCAAATAGGAAATGGTAATGATGATGACAAAAGAACAACAACGGCATAAAACAAGTTGTGTCTTGCCCTGCAGCCAACAGCAGTGCAGCTTTTTTTCCCTCTCATACACACAGACACACTTCTCAAGCTGATAATCAGGCATTTATTCCATAAACAATGCTGGAACTGACTTGGGATTTGCCTAACAATGTCTCATTACTAGTGTATGAGCTTCTTTTTTTCCTTGAGATAATGCAATTCGTCAAGGAGAACAGATGAGGGAGGGAGTGAGAGAGTGAGAGAACGACGGGCGGGGGTGGAGTGAGGGGAGGAGGACAAAAACACTTATTAATTTGCACGAAATGGAATTAGCAGCGGGGAGTTAGAAGCGGCGGAGTTTCTAATTTTACCCTTGCCCCCGTGCGCCGATGGTAAATGGAGATTTGTCACACTCCACTTGGCTGGCTCCCCAGCCTGATGAGCTGTCTCTCTTGCAGGAGCCCTGCTCAGTCTCTAGCATTAGCCACAATGCCAGCGCTCACATCACTGCCACAGCCCCACAGAGTCGTCAGAGAGTGGGTGGAAGTGTCATCAGATGCCACATTTCACTGGTGACACTGAATAAAAAGGAGGATATAAGAGGCAAGAGATACACCATGTGAGCTGTGCATCTTCTCATCTCTCATAAGAGTGCAGGAGGAATAAATTGGTGCATGTAAAGAAGGATACTTACATACAAAGATTCATGGATAAGTAGATTGATAAAGAGGATAATATTATGAAGGACTGGCTGATATAAAGGGCATAAACATGCACTCAGATACTATCAATACATTATATTGATTGATAATTTGATTATATGGGGGTCCTTTAGGCCTGGAGAGCCCAAACTGGACTTAGCAGTGTCGGCTGAGTCAGCTGAACACACCATATACTGTTATTCTGCTAATGAAAGTTCAGAAAAGACTAGACTAGACAGAAGAAGAAACCTCTTTATGAGCGCACAACAAACCTTAGTCTTTGTATAGTCTTTGTGGATGAATGAGACAGTGGTGGTGTGGCAGGGGTCCAGAGATGAAACTATCAGTTAAATAATCCGTTAGTCAGTCACCAGAAAAATAATAGGCAACTGTTTGATAATCATTTCATTATCAAAGTGATATTGATATAGTCATATTCCCAAGATATGCTACTTTTTCCTGTCTTATTTGATAGTATACAAAATATTTGTAGGTTTGGAGTGTTGATCAGGGAAAAATGGGAGTTTGATCACGTCAATAACGATGGGCAAGGATCCATTTATTAATCAAGAGAATATTTGCCTGACTAATCCACAATGAGAATGATTTATTCACAGCAGCCTACATCCTTTAGCTTCTTGAATCCCCATATTGACACAATGGAAGAAACAGCTTCACATGAGGTGAGGCTGCTTATGGTCCAGCAGCATTGCTCATCTGGCCTAATCTGGAAGTCTTGGGAAGCCCTGACCCCCTGAATTAAATTTCAAAAAGATGTTAATATACCTTCGATGTGCTGTAGAGCTGCTTGCATGATAACACTTTTAGCTTAGCAACTACACTGAAGATTTAGGCTTTAAAAAGGGGCTAAATAATGTATTTTCAAATCAATTTGGGATCACGAGGCTTCTGGGGATGAGTTTAGATCAGTTGTTTTTTCACTTTTTAAAACTATCTACTATCTACTTTTGTTTCACTGCGAGGCTCCGGAAAAGTTTTGTGGACTATGAGACTTCGTCTGACTTTCCATCGGCATGGGGGTGAGTAGGTAAAGATCATTTTTGGGTGAACTTTTCCATTAATTCTGCCAAAAACGTGTCCCAACAAGGATGAAAAATATCACAAATTAAGTTCCACCCCTGAGGAAGCACCTGAGGAAGACTCAAAGTTAAAGTCTCTGTTAATAGATGGATCTAAACAAAATGCTTAACAGACATGTAATCCATATTGTGGGATAAATTGATATCAAATATGAAAAAAACAATATCATTATAACATTTTTTGCCAGCCCTGAGAATGGATGGACGGACAGACAGATATTCACAGGCACATGGCCAAATTCCAATAATACAGTCTGCAGGCGTCTGTAGAGCAGCCAGCATGATAAACAACATGCTGTTAAATAGAAGCATCGATCAATAACACACAAACACACACACACACACTCACTATAGGAGAATATAACCTGCTAACCCCTCGCCCACCCAGCAGCCCTTCCTTGTGGGACTGTTTCTCTCAGAGTTCAGAGAGCAGAGGCAGTGACGTGGCTGATAAACACGAGCGGTCGTCCAGCCTGTTCAGCTTCCTCCTTACAGCAGATAACAAGAGCCGAGTTATCCCGGCTCTGCTGAAAGTGCTGCCTGCCCTCCTGCCTCTGCGCCTTTGATACATCGATCAATATATCTGTGATGATGTGATCAACTGCTGGCAATCCCGGATCCAGCTTCTAGAGCTGTTGCTGCCCCCCCCCCAAAATCCCCCCTTCCATCTCCTGCAAATCAGCCTGTAAAATGTGTTTATTGATCACGGTGTGCTCGCAGATATTCAGCTCTTTGTTACTGCACTCCTTCGCATCTGCAACCGCCCTCGCTCAGACAGAAAAGAAAGAAAGAGAGGAGGAGGAGGAGGAGGAGGAGGAGGGGGGATAACATTGTCATACAGCGCTTTAATTGGAAGCATCAAAAGCGCAAAGAGGGAGGGCGAGTGTTTATCTTCTGGATGTATTCCTCATTTTGCATGGAGATGGTTTGTTTATCCATTTGCCAAAGTTCCTCAAAGCTCGGGTCAGGTCAGTCCGGCTGCAAGGCCACAGACATCCCTCACTGATTAAAAGGAAGCAACCGAGACACACACACGAACACCAACGTGCACACACACACACACATACACACACACTGCCTGCAGCTCTTGCCTGGCGATAAGGATCCCAATGTGTCTGACAGCGAGGATGACTGCAGAGTGTGAGGGAATTAGAGGGATTAGGGGGTTATAGAGTAGCGTGATAGCCTCTGGGATGACGGAGGGATTAGCCCGATTATCTCACTCTCTCTCTCTCGCTCTCTCTCTCTCAGCCAGGCAGGCCGAGTCTGGAGTCTGAAAGCTGCCAGATGTGGCACCTACAGATAGAGGAGGAAACAACCTGAGGGAAGGAGGGAGGGGGAGGGAAATGGGGGTAAAAGAAAAAAGAAATGGGGGGATTGGGGGAGCAGGAGACGAAGGAAGGGAAGCAGGGAGAGGTTATAAAGATAGCCGGTAAAAAGGGGGGAGAAAAAGAAGACGAGGGAGAGAAATGGGAGGAAATTGCGTGGGGAGTGACAGACATGGTAATGATAGTGGAGAAAAAGAGGGATGGGGGACGAGATAGGAGGCAGAACTCCCTGTTGGCTTGGCTTCACTCTCATTCCCTCCAGTGCACATAGACTCCCTGCTCGGCTTAATATGGGATTTCATCAAGGTGGTGCTTAGACCAGCTTTACATTTTAATTTGCGGATTGCGCTGGCAGTTTTTAGTCTCTACTGGAGGCTGTATACAGTACGGCATCCACTGTTTGTGCATTTCTAATCAGAGGGAAGATGATTCTGGGCCACACTTTGTGCCACTGTCAACTTATTGTCTGCAGCTCTGCAAATAGTAATTGTTTGGCGACATTCATGTGCAAAGAAACTTAATCTCCTGTGACTGCGTGTTGTACACATTCAGAATGGGGTTGGACTGGAGAAGCAGTACAGTGCGAAACAACAAATATTCAGACGTTGTTGTTGTTGTGTTCCACAAGACTCATGAGACAAGATTTTATGTCCACATTCATTCAGTTTTCTCTTCATGATAAATGAAGTTATGTCTCAACTCAAGACTGGAAAGTATTTATAGTAAACCTCGTTCTAAAGTGTTAAACCCTGATGTGAATCGGATCTTTGAATGTCCATCCGCCGGGGACAGCGTTCCCTGAAACAGCCGCAGAGGATTGAGAGGAGCTGTTTGCTTCTTCAGAGTGAGTTGTCACAAATGCCTTATGGTGGTGTGTGTCTGTCTTGTGCTGTGTTCTGTGGTGTAGTTTTCTCTGGCCAATTTGGAGTGGGCTGAGTGTGAAAGCACTGCATTGTTGAAGATATGTGGCGCACCGGTCACAAGAGCTGCGCTGAGCCGAGCAGAACTAATGACTGACGGCTCCAGTTGGGTCCCTGAGAGACAGCAATTAAGTTCATGTGAGACCACATGGTGCACATTGTTTTCTGAGCTGTCTACAGTTTAAGGCCAAAAGTCAGTGGACACTCCTAATAATCACTGAGTCCAGGTGTTTCAGTCTGTCCTAACAGGTGTTTACAATCCAGTACACAGCCATCAGACATCCCCAGATAAGAATGTATAGTTTTAGTCGTAAAGATCTTTAAAGGATACAAAAATGAAAATCAGTCATTACCTGCTCAGCCCCATGCTAATTGAAAGTCAGGGGAAGTGTCATAGTCCAGTCCAGTCTAACGGTTCTGGAGCTTCAACAACCCTCACATAAAAAAGCTACCAAAAAAATATAATAAATTGGATCCTTAGAGCCAGTCCAGAAATATCCCAGTCTCCGGAAAGATAATAACTTTTGCTGACCTTAACCTTTAAGGTGGTACTCTGATAAAGAACCGGCTTAGCCTCCGGTCAGTTTACGACACTTCTGCTCTGCTGGATCTGCTGCAGTCAGCTCTAAGTGTTGTTATTTGAAGTAAAGGAACCTCAAAGCAACAACAGCTCAGTCACAAAGTTGCAGACCATTCAAACTCGGAGAGCGAGACCAGTGAGTGCTGAAGTGGATAGCATGTAAAAACCATCTGTTGCATGTCACTGCTGAGTTCTAACTGCCTCCGGAAGCAACATCAGCACACAAACAGTGTCTGTGAAGCTTCATGAAATGGGTTTCCTGGCTGAGCAGCTTCGGAGTGATGAATCATCCTTTGCTTTGGCACTTTTGATGGATGAATCTGGGTTTGGCGGATGCCAGGGCGGTACCATCTTTAGGAATGCCATCTTTCGTGAGGGTTTGGGCCCATTTAGTTCCAGTGAAGCATCTTCATTTTAGCTGATGAACCAGATGTGCTGCAGGCGTGTGAGAGCAGCAGCAGCTCCAGCCAGTCAGAAAACCACACCCGGCCTCGGCAGGGTCACCTCTGCAAACACACAAGCACAACAAAATCCAGTCCATGACTCACACAGGTGTGATGCTCAGGTGACCACCGATTTTTCACTACCAGATCTTTTGCATCATGAAGGCCGGTCCATTTAATGTTCAGTGTGTCATACCGTCAGACACTGTGGGAGTTAAACCAAATGTTACATGAATGCAATTTCACAGGTTGTGCTTTTGTTTCCACTCTTCTTCACCTGCTGTGGGTGCGAGTTCCTGGAACTGCATGTCACCACTGCTCAGGAGGTGATGCTGATGCAAACTCTAGGTACTTTCAAAGGTTCTTTCAGATGTGTCATCGCATCAGAGCATGACAGTCATCACCAGTGTATCACTGTATCTGTATCCACTTCCTTTATTTGCTGTAACAGCATATAGAAATGACACATTCATAGACAAAGACATAAGCGAAAGATATTAATAGGACTCAGGGTATCGGGACAACAGAATAGTCAGAATATTCTTTAAAAAGACGACAGGACACTCAACAATAATCAATTCTATACTTTATCAAAATAACAGTTAATATGTTAAAAGTTTTTCTGTGTAATAAAAATTTCTTCCTGCAGAGTCTTAAACTATTTACAGTCAGCCTGACACGAGCCTTAGTTTCAACAGAACTCCGGAAAACATGCTTTAAGTTCCTGCATTGTTTGTTCCGCCCGTCATACTCAGCATGGTGCACGAGATCTGGACTGATGAGTTGAAATCTTGTCAGATCTTATCTTATTCATGCAGATGCGCTGACATGTGTAGCTAGACACCATCGTGACTATTTTTAAGGCCCATCTTTTTGTTCTCAGCATCTCTGTTGTCTCACAACCCCAGTGGTGGCTTACATGGCCTAAATATGCTGACAGGGAAACTGAACCGTTATATCTTGTACAAAAGCCCGCAAACCCAAAAGCCACAAGTTGCAGCCTCTCTAAAGCCGGAGCGCTCCGCCTCCTGCTGCACTAAAACGGTTTACGCTTCAAACACAGGCCTACTGGAATCCTTTTAAAGAGCAGTCTGCACTTTGCACCGCTGTCCCAACAGCTTGTAACAGCTTTTTAACAAATGTTAAATGTTGTTTTTATCTATCTGGTAGATTCTAGTTGTGTTAAAGTGCTTGTTTCAATCCGGATGTCTGACGTAGGAACTGTAACACCACATGCAGTTGTGGGTTACTGTATTCTCTGGCGGCTCACATCTACACAGGATGTGCCGACAGAGCTGCTTGAAGGTTTTTTTCGTAGTGAAGTGGATAGATTGTTTCCGTGCAGTTTGTTTGTGCGAGAGTGTGTGTGTGTGTGTGTGTGTGTGTGTGTGTGTGTGTGTGTGTGTGTGTGTGTGTGCGCGCGAGTCTCTGCGCTGTAAACAAGATTTGCCTCTGCCCTCAAACCATGGCCGACAGAGTGCTCCTGTGTGTGTGACGGCTACACACAAATTTTTTTTCCACGGGTTATTGGGTATGGTGGGTTGTCATGGCAACTGGCTAGACGTTGTTTCGCTATGATTCTTTTTTCCTCTTTTTTTTTTTTTTTTTCTTGATAAAGAGAGAAGCAGGATGCAAATCGTCTCCCCCCGCCAGCCGAACCAAATCAGATGAATGGAACTGGAACTAGTTGCAGATGGGGGAGAAAGTACAGTCGTGTGTTATTCTCCCAAACAGACGCAGACTCCCGCAGAAACATAACGAGCGAAACCTTCACAGAGAACATCAACTGTTGTTCTGTTAATTTGTGTGCTGTTATTATATCGGAACTTCTCGACAACCGAGTCCACAAATGACCTCACAGTGAGCCAATACGTTTCCATTTAAATCTGGACGTATGTTCAGCTTATTAATATTTCATCCTCCAAAACAAACCTTCTTTCTCACAGACTTTCCTCTCTTAAGCATAATGTTTCTGTCCTGCATTAACACGTGTGTCATTTCATGTTTCTCCTCCTTTGGCTTAAACCGTCCGTTTTCTACGCTATACAAGTAATCTAACCGATAACCAGATGAGTCCTGTCTCATCGTCCCGCTGCTACAGTAGGTGCTGCAGTCTTCGTGCAAAGTGTCAGAGCACATTCACACATTCATGCATCCGTTGAGAAACATACAAGTTTGTTCACACACAGCGCTTAAATCTTTGATATCTGATAAGTTTTTGTGTGTGTGTTTGTGCGTGTGGTCACTGATGTGTGCAGACAGCAGACGTGCTGTTCTCGTCTGGCTGACGTGGTTGGAAGCCACTGTCGACCACACGGCAGAGCTGCAAGCGAAAGCTACAAAACAGCGTGCAGAATTAGCAAAAACAGTCACAATGTAATCGACGACGAGCAGTCGTCTTTATGGTGACGTGTTGGTTAGAAGCCATCTTTGAGCATTTCACAAGCCTGAAGAGTTTGAGCTGATGAGTGAGGAGATCCACCAGAACAATGTTCGAATCAGTCCAACAGTAACGTCAGAAAAGGGGAAGTTAAACCTGGTGTGCCTCCACATTGGTGAGAGTGTCCGTCCCTCCCTCCGTCAGACACATTCTCATGAATGTGATATCTCAAGGACACTTCGAGGGAGTTTCAGATTTGCCACATCCACTTGGACACAAGAACGGTGGCCTCACAGAACGCATGACTTATTTCATACTATAATAATGACACGAGTGATGACATTTCATATGTGTTCTGGCCATTATTGTTATAGTTCAGGTACAGTAACTTGACTGGTGCGTGAAGGCAGGGTAGCAATTCAAGTTGTCCTTAAGAGACCATGTCAGACACGCATTTTGTGTGGGTGGGATCTCTAAAATGAAAATGGTTATTTTGAATTTCTGCTTTAAAGCTGCTGTTAGCATTGTCGTCATTTTAGCGACGTTCCTGTCCGTTTGGCAGTCAGCCACCCCCTCTCTGCTCTACGTCACCACGCTTGCACCACTTATTTTCTTTTTCCGAGGAAGAGTTTTACTTTGCTTGGCCTGTGTGGTAGTGTAAGCCGTCACTGGAAATACTGAAATTGCTAGCCTACCCTGTTTCACCATCGCTGGATGAAGTGGGCAGGGATACTAGAAAAATTATTTTTTCATGAGCATATATATATATATGTATATATATATATATATATATATATATATATATATATACATATATATATGAATATACATATATATATGTGTGTGTGTGTATATGAATATATATCACATCTCTACAGTAATATTAGTAGCAACATTACAACTTACAGACGCTTTCATGAAAGATTTAAACAATTTATCAACTGTTATAAATTGTCTATAGATTATCTGTAAATCAACTAAAAGTTGCTGCTTTAGGGTTTTTTTTTGCTAAAAAAAAAGTAAAACATTTCAACAGGAAGGACAGAAAACAGACAGAACGAGAGGAAGGAAAGAAAAGTTAGAGAGAGGTTCGGTGAAAATAGGCTACCCCTACACAATTGCATAACTGTGACCTATAATACACCGCAACCAAGACAGAGAACAAAAGTGGGATGGAAACTGTTTGAATGTGAGTGTGTGTGACTGTGAGCACACACTCGTCTGTGGGTGTGTAAATGTGCGTCGATGTGCAAGATGACACACTGTATTTCAAATGTGTAAAATGGAGCAGTGGAGGTGTGTGTGAATGTGTGTGCACACTTAAAGCACACACACCTGCAAGATTTAGATGTATTGGTTTCCGTCTTGTTGCAGGCGGTGCCTCATGGAGCGCGTTGATGGCAGCACATTGTTTTTTGCTGCGCTGCTCGCCCACAAACCCGCAATGACAATCTCATGGCTAAGTTGTCAACATCAATACATTAGAGGGATTGTTCATCATATTGTTTTCTGATCAAGATAGATTACTCTTCATCAGGAGCTCGCGGAGGCTTAGGTTTGGAGATATGAAATCACGTCGATGCATTTGATGGAATAGTGAGGCTGAGAGATTTTAGATTGAGATCTCCGTGCCTTATTGAATTTCTCAGGGGTGGATCAAATTACTTTTTCTGTCAATGCACTGAAAGAGCTGTAGGCTCTCGCCTCGCCTCATTTCTCTGTTTGTGTTATTTGTCTTGTAAAAGCAGAAAAGCATTCTCACAGCTTTTAGGCAACATTTATATCCATACAGAGGCCTGAAGCACAAACATCCCCAAAGCCTCAGTCGGCTCATCTGTTTTATATTCCTGAAAAGAAACTTTGCATTTGGACTTCCCCTCTCTCTGCCAGTGGATTCCTTTCACTTATGCTTTACTCTTGAGCACATTTCATTGCTGCAGTGCGGGAAGAGGAGAGCAAATTGAGCCTTAAATCTAAACATGTGACATCAGAAGACAAAATGGCAGTGCTGACAGGCCCGGGACCACCCACAAGCATTGTGGCTTCCCTCTAACTGAATGTGGACTGAATTAGACGCTGCCTCAAACCGTTACCCGAGAGCTTTTATTAACCACACCAGAACCAAATGCATCTGCGGCCTGTGCTGACTTCTCCTTTTGACTCTATCAAGCGTGTGTTTCCAATATTGAGGAAGTTGTGTGTTCAAACTTCAGGTTTTTTTTGAAAAAAAAAGGAGTTTGAACAACACATTATGTGTGCTTAGATGCAGATAGGATTCATCTGAGTGAGTGGGCGTGGCCTGAGGTCGACCTGTTTGTCTGTTTAGGGTGGAGTTGTGTGACACATACGGTGTGACCACACGGAGACAGTCCTGCACTCACACAGCTTATTATTACTGAGGGGTGTGTGTGCATGTGTGGTGTTGGAATGGATGTGTTGGGCCATGTAGGTGTGTGTGTGTGTGTGTGTGTGTGTGTGTGTGTGTGTGTGTGTGTGTGTGTGTGTGTGTGTGTGTGTGTGTGTGTGTGTGTGTTAATGATCAAAACAGACACGACAATTTTGAAGTTGAAGGTGAGCTGTGTGCGTGTCCATGTCTCGAGTATTCACACACACTCACAACAAGGATGGTGGTAAAGCCCATCTGGACTACACACACACACACACACACACACACTCAAATCCACTTTACTTTTGTGTTCCCATTTGCATGTAATTATGTGCAGTACAAATGTTTGTTTACAAACATGTACGACACATGTGGACAAATATTAATAGGGTAAACATATACTCATGGGTCTCTGCTCTTTTAGGCAAGAGCATGCAAGCACGCACACACATACACACACACACACACACACACACACACACACACACAAACACACATCCCACACAAACACACTTTCTAGCTGTAGTGGAAAATTACCGGGCTCTCATGCACGCCTGTATGGTTATGGGAGCCATGGAGAGAGGGAATGGACTATTTGTGGTGTCCTGCTGACTGGACCAAAGGAGCGCAGACCAAAGCTGCGGTGAGGCTTGAAAGAGTAAAAGAGCGGGGTGTCATTAGGCGCGAGGCCAGAGACCTCCATTTACGGTCTGCCCTGTGTCTCTCTGGTCGGCTGTAGAGCCACACAGCAGGTGAACACACACTTAGCTCTGGAGCTGCACTTCACCTCAGATCGCAGACGTTAACGGCAGAAATGGTAAAGAATGTTAAACGGGGGGGAGTGGAGGGAGTGGGGCAGTGTCAGAATTCTGTGTTTGAAAGTGTTGTTTTATTGATACCATCAGTGCAGGGACAGGGAGTGTCCCAGATAATTTAATAATACTGTGGGATCGTGATCTGGTCATAAATCATATTTAGTCTTCCAGAGAGGATGCAAGAAGGTCAATGTGGGAATCTGTAGGGCTGACCCAAACGCTTCTACGTTTCTGTGGTAATCGATGTCCATATCCGTATTCAAACGCTGCATCTCTTCAGATATAAAGTGAGAAATGGCACTTCTGTATGGGCTTTAAAATGTGAACATTTCTACTCCATTTGTACAATTACGCTCCTCTGAGCACAAGGCTTTGACAACCGCATGCTCAAACTCTCTGCACATTCAATGGTCCAGCAATCGCTTCACCTTCAAGTTGGCTTTTTTGACTTTGGAGGCGGGGACATTGGCTGATGTCTTCCCCTTCCGTCTCTTACTAGACTCATAATTGCAATAATTACAATAATAGCAAAGTATATATTTGAATAATCAGCGGAAATTTAATGAACGTATAGCATGTTTGAGTGACAGCAGTTGGCAGGCTGAGCTCCAGCAGGGTAAGTAAACAATCTAGCTCTGTAGCTTCCACGTCCTGGACAGGAAGTGTGTTGTTTGGAGCAATATTTATGAGTAAGGGTCATACCAGCATATTATTGGACCAAAGGGACATGTGCAGGTATTTTCATATTCTTTTAAATGCCCTGCAGCTAAACAGCTGTTTGGATAACTAGTCTGCAAACTGACAAGCAGGATAGCAGTGAACCTTTTCCGGATGAATGTTTGTTTGTGGGCCTGGACAACATGCTACGGTGCCGGACAAGACGAGGTAAACAGACGGTACAGCTAATGTTAGCTGTTGAGATGTGAATCAGGAACTGGATCCAGATTGTCGGATCCATCTGAACAGTATGCCTCCAACTGTATCGATTCCTTTTATGAGTGCTGATATATTTTATTGGACAAATGCACGTTTTCGATGAATGAATATAGAGGCATACAAAAAAATGTAGCGTTCAAGTTTGACTTGCTACTTTCTTTTCTCTCGATCAGGTTGAGCAACGTCTTAGTTGTGTTCAGTCTCAGGGGCTTGACACAAAGTTAGCCGACTAGCTAAGCCAAGATAATGCAAATTACAATGGCATGATTGAGCGAAACACATGAACAGCAGCACGCAGAAAAGAAACAATGCTGCCACCAATCCAACTGAGCATCTTGGGTTTGCCTAACCGGAAAAAATCAACAGGACCCGGAGATGTAACAGTGTATCAAACCCACGGTAACTCTGAGGGGACACCCTGGTTTTTGTGCTTTTTAAATCATGGTGTTACGATGTTACAGGGCTCAGAAGTAACGACTATCAGCCTTTTGTAATGTAAAATGGTCCATCGGCCTAACTCTAGTAGAGTCTCTAAATTCTACCCTCCCATGAGCTGCAACAACTGTTGCTATGGCAAAGATGCCAGCAGGAAGCATAAATCACAGCTGTAACAAGCTGCCGGACTGCTGATCAGAGCTGATAGTGAGGCGGCTCGTATCCACTCAGGAATTCCACACGTGAGGATTCTGCCAGTCCTGATTACACTAAATATCATTTGGACTTTGGAATCTGAGTACAGTCTCAGATACTTGGAGCTTCACTTTGCGAGCCATGTGGGCCATTCTTCTGCAGACAAATGTGTTGATTATTTAATCATTTCTGAAGTTATTCTACTTATAAATTATTCATAACCAACTTTTATTCTCTCGGTACACAGCAGATAACAGATTGTCACAATTTGATTTGCTGCTCTTTGTCCTGAAGGCTTTGCTCTCCTCAAACAACAAATGTGCAGCAACAACAGTGTTGTGCGACAGCAGTATTGATTTTAATAGCTGTGGTCGCTGCAACTGTTGTGCTGCTTGGCCTGCTTTTATGAGCAGCCATAAAATAACAGTGAGGAGATGGCCTGGATGCTTTCCATGTATTACAATCAGAATTTATAAATTGCCCCATTACCCACCTTTCCACTGGTTACTCTTGGAACATTAGCAATTATTTCCACATGGGTCACACTCATAAAACCAATAATCTAGTGATTTAAAGCCTTGGTGAGGAGCTGGGCTGAAGGCTCTCTGAGGCATGAGGCCTTTGCCTTTCAGACATCGATTTCAGGCTGCTATTAGACGGGCTTTGCAGAGACAAATTGCTTCTGGGTTTGTCTAAGGAGAGAGATTGAGGGCGATAGAGAGAGAGTGACATTGAGAAAGAGGAGGAGGAGATCATCCCAGTACAAGTGTGTGTGTCTGCTGAGGTGAAGTAGGTGAAGTTATAAAAGCATGTCATGGCTGAGCTGATATGGGTCAATGTGTTTGCAGCGCTGTGCTCTTTGTTATTTTTGCTGTCTTCTGAATCAACTGATACCAAATCAGAAAGGTTCATTTCATTCTAGCCCGTCTCCTCACCTGGGTTCTGCTCTACCACCGTCTTTTTACGATAGTTTTAGGTTTTGTACGCACTGTTCGGTGTTAGCAAGTACGCGTCGGTATGAAACGCTGAGGTGGGCTGCTGCTCTCCTGTCGGTGTGTTCTTATGGAGATGGATGGCTGCAGGAGGTGGTGGGAGGTGAGCGAGGCCTCTGCTGCATGGCAGAGCTCCTGATGACCGCCCACCCCCCCATCATCCTATTACTACTCCCCCGGGATAGAAAGAGAGACAGAGGGAGGGAAGGCGGAGGGATGAGAGAAATAAAAGATAAAGTCATTCTGGTCTGGGGATGAAAGTGATGGAGAGGGCTCGGTGCAGAGATGGGATTCGGGAGATGGGCGACGACAACAAAGAGAGAGTGGAGGAGGAAGACACGAGAGAGATATTAAGGAGGAAGGGAAAACTACAGATGTAATGGAGTACAGATGCAGGTGGAGTATGAGCATAAAAGTAGAAATGTGAAGAGAGGCAGTGGTGGAAGAACTAATCAGATCGTTCAGTAGGTGCCAGGTTTTAAAAAGCCTACCAGTGGTCGAGCATTGAACTCCTGTAACACTCATCCTGCTCGTACTGGAACGTGAACATGATTTCTAGCCTCGCAGAAGCTAACAGGTTCCTCAGTAAACACCAAGGAGAGAGCGGGTAGTTCAGGATGTTATCAGAAGCTCTGTGAAGCTGAAATACAGACAAAAAAATACACATTCGTTTTTCACAATAGCAAACAGTAAACTGACGAGGTTCACGTTAAAGGGGCACTATGTAGTTTTAGAGAAGAGATCCAAACTGAGAATTGTAATATTTACAGTGTTAATGAGGCGGACAAGCTATCAACCACCACTCATCATGTTCAGTTCTTCAGGGTTTGCAGAGGGGAGGATCTCTCTCTCAATCCCTCCATCGTCTTTGCGTCCATGGATACGTTCATACTGAAATCTGCAGTCGATTCAACATCCCTACAATCTGCCAGAAGACACGTTTTGCACCATTTGGGGATTTTTCTAGAGTAGTTCTGCATAAACCACCAACGAGTGGTGATACGAAGCCGAATGAAAACTGGCAAAACCTGCAGTTAGCACCTCTGGAGAGAGAGAGACGAGGAAGACAGGAAAAAAGATACTGTGTGTGTGTGTGTGTGTGTGTGTGTGTGTGTGTGTGTGTGTGTGTGTGGAGGCTTGGACAGGCTTCTGTGACTCCTCTGACCCAGCAGAACCCCTCAGCGAACTCATTTACACTGAGTGACAGCACTGTGTGACATTCAGGGTACATCCAGGGAGGCTACACACACACACACACACACACACACGCACACACACACGCACACACACACGCACACACGCACACATGCACACACGCACGATCACCCCACATTTGGAGGTCACTCTTGACAAGTTACTCGTCACCGCCTGCTATTTGCATGCATTTTACATGTATGTATGTACATGTATTTGTGTGTATTTTACTTGTGAATAATACAACGTTTCATTATTATATATTCATATTGACTTTGAGTTACATCAGGTCAAGACTTGGTGTCATCTCAGTCAACGTTTGGCCTGCCGGGACCTGCTGGTTAGCTCAGAAATCGTCTGCATGTGCTGTAGTTTTCAGAGGAGGAAGCAGTCGGGTGATGCATCATGAACGTTCCTTGAACTGAAGCATAACCCAGAACTGCCACTCACTCCAGCCTGCAGAGAGCTCAGTCTTTTTCTGGTCCATGAAAGACACAGGACCATCTCCTGCTGGTGGGTATTTAAAGATAATTCTTCTATTTCTGAAACTTGGGGTCTGAACAAGTCTGTTAGTTGTGGCGACTCAACAATCTTGGGACTTTCTTTTTTTTCCCTCCTAATTTGCTTTTAAGTGTGGGGAGTGTGCGCCAACCAGTGTACACAGACACACATGTTCACGTTCAACATGTAATGTGAAGGCGCAGACGCATGTATGAAAGAGAAATTGAGACAACACACAAGTAAACACATAAGCAAACAGTTATATGAACCCACATACACACACGTTCACATGCACACAGTGTGGTCCGGCCTTTGGCTCCCGAGTCTGTAATGAAGCCTTAGTGAAGGTCTACCAAGGAGGCTGGAGGAGTCAGCCAAGTCGGCCTGCGGTCTCATTCAGACAACCACCTCGCCTTCGCCAGCTACCCAGGCCGCAGTGTTCAGTCACTGGGTGGGATGGCCAGAAGATCTAATCCGGCAAAGCAGAGGGTGGAGGTTGAGGTGGACCCCTCTAGATGTGGCCAGTGTGGGACACCGAGGAGGACCGTCACTTATTTGGTGCCACAGAAGGGCAAAGGCGGCGCTTCCTGTCCTTAAGCCCGGTCCCTTGACTTGCTGATGAGTGAAGCTCACCACAGACAAGACACTGTGCAAACCCAAGTCTGTGACGGAAACGTTACAAATCCTGTGTTTACCCGTCACTTCCAGAACAGCAAACACTCGGAGAATGTTTCAAAGTGGAGCTCAGACTATTAACAGATGTGGATCCCTCTCACTTTCCGCTGGCACGCCACACATCCTTGCAAATACACAAACACACACACAGAGGCTCACTGTACCACTGTGGCTTCCTCCACACACACAATACACCCACCACAATGACCTGGCGAGGCCCACACCATGCTGGAGTGTATATTTACTCCACAGCAATTTACCCTTGGGCTTTGACAACTCATCGTTTATGCCACTGTGGCGTTGCAGGGGCACCACTCCCTGTCTGTCCGTCCATCTGTCCGTCCATCTGTCTGTCCTCCCTGTCACACAGTGGCATGAATGGCAAATCAGATCCTGGAGTGCAGCCAGAGACGGAGGCAAAGGTGTTTCGAGGTCACAGTGATAGCCACCATGTTAGTATGTTGAGGTTTTTGAATGGATTTGATTGGCTCGAGCGTCTTCGTGGAGCAGGAACTGTTGATTCGGCACAGTTGGCTTGAATGGTTGTTTTACGTTAATTAGAAATATGCTTTACTGGTGTTGATTGTCAATTTGGCTTGATCCCAACACAGCCCTCGTCTCTGCCACTCAGCCCTTCACCGCCATTTTGTGCCACAAATAAACAAAGTAAAACAGAATAAACTATGTCGTCCTTTAAGGTCACTTTGTTTATTCAGTCATGAAAACAAAGATAATTTGATTATTTAGCTTGCTAAGGCATAAAAAAAAACATCAATGAAGATCTTTCACTACTGATTAAAATGTCTTCCCCAAAACTACGTAATGCACCTTTAAATTGAGGGTTATGGGATGTCTTGTTTCGATGTGTTATGGTCTTGTTATGGTCTTTATAGCCAGCATAAAACAATCACTAGTTTTATTCCATGTCTCAGTAGCTAACTATAGCTAGCTAGTGTCACATTGTTAGTCCTGCATTTTCAGTAGAATGTTTCATTCCCCTTTGGCTGCACTCCGTTACTGCTCCTTTAATATCAGAGCAGACTGACAGGACAGGAGCATGTGTTGCTAATGTTAGCATAAGAAGTCCCGCTAGTGGCCAGGCAATCAGTCATGTGTCCTTTTTTATTTGATAACTTGATTGGTAGCATCTCCATCAGATAAATGTCATTGTGATAATACCAGGACTGCCACAGTAATGTTAGAGAAGCTGAAGCCGGCATATTGGATCTGTTTACATAAACGCTAACAATGGCAACTGATGACTAGTCTTGAAGGTTTGTCTCATTAGAAAACCAGAGGTAGCAACATTAGCTGGATGACTCTATGGCTTTGGTCTAGATGGATTGTCTATTAAACAGATTGCCATGAAGTTTTGTACAGACAGTCATTGTCCCCAGAGGATGAAGGCCTCTGACTTCACCCTCAGCACCACCACGAGCGCTGGTACAAATCAAAGAGTAACTCACAATACAATTCACGATACCTTGAACATGCTAACGATTTTAACTGTTGTGGTGACACGTGTGTCGCATGTTATAAAAAAAAAATATTGATGTTTGGCACCAGTGTATCCATGGAGTCTGAAAAGGAAGAATCAGGATATATTACGGCATCAATATTTTGTTCCACCACACACACACACACACAAGGTCACATTTTTGTTTTTATGTAAAATATCTCAATGACTGCTGGATGGATTTCCTTGAAATCTGGTCAAACCATTCATTGTCCCGTCAGGAAGACATGACTGTTATTCATCATCAGGTAAAACTTTTCATTTGTTAATTACTGACCACACTCCTGCAAAAAAAAAAACAACTAATGACAGTTCCATCAGAATAGGGGTGCACGGGATATAAATTGAGGATGAACAATGTCACCCGGAGCTCATCCTTCAGGCTGTTTCTGTTTAAACTCAGTGGTGTTGAGCCGTCAACAAGTCACGTCTGTGAAACATTTCCTTCGCTTTTCACAGATTCTTCTTGTGATCTGTGGTTTTTAAATTCATCTTCCGCACTGCTGGATTGTAGGTCGATGTAACAACATGCCTGCTCGTCTTATTGAAGTAATTAGCCCATCTTAACCTTTAATCTCGCTAAATTCCTCCATCCCACCAGATGAGTCTCCCCTGGCCTGGATCAAGATTGTCAATTACGTCCTGTCACATAGAAAAATGAAAACCAGGCCTATTCCTTCTCTTTTTCTCTTTCTTCTCTGGAGTCTCTTTGTCTTTCTGCTCTCTGACTAGAGTTGCACATTTCATAATGACACTCAGCAGACATAGACACAGATACAGATAAGAGGGAGAGCTGGAGAAGAGGAGATGGTGTCCCCAGAGTACCCAGTGTTTCCAGCTTAATTGATGACAACCAAAAGTGAAGTTTGGAACCTCTGGGCTCTCTCCTGTCAACATTTCAAGGAAGGGAGGCAACATACGCTCACTTGCATCGGGATGATGTTAAAGTAGAAGCTATGTTTTGTCCAAATCCCTGCAGCCGTGGTGCAGGACTGTTTTATGCACGTAGTAATCTGCAGGAGGCTAATTTAAAGACTCTTGTTCCCATAGTAAACAAAGCATTTACAGCTTGTGTGGTAACATTCAACAAGTTTGCAGTGGGGTTGATCTCAGTGCCAGTGATAATGCGTAAGATTTAAAGGGAGTGCGTGGAGAGGTTGTAATCAGGCAACAGGTACTGAATCTTTTATATGGTCAGGAGGCCAGGCTAAAGTGGAAAGCAACAAGTGCTCCCAGCTATGAATTAAAAAGGGAGGGGAAAAAAATGTGTCTCCTTTGACTGCATGTTGCTTAACTCTCTCTCTCTCTGGGCTCTGGCAAGCCAAGCCCGATGTTAAGTGGCTTCTTGAGTTTATCCAGCGAGGTCAGAGGGAAAATAAAAACATCACGCGAGAGCTACAATTACAGCCCTCGAACATGACAAGCGTCTGTTTTTGTGCTTTTGACTGAGGGCCCACTTTTAATGGTCGGTTCTGGCTGCAAGATAAACAAACAGTCATAGGGTTAGCATAACCTCCGTCTGCGAGCGCTAGCCAACCCCAGCCAGCGAGACAGCCAGAGACGCTCAACTCTGCCGCAGCGCTAGGCAGCAACAGCAGAAGCAGCGGTGGTTTTGGCGGCAGGGTAAATTACAGCATGGAGCAAACCTGTGGTTTGTATACAGCACACTCACACACTCACTCGCTTTTCCTTTCACTCTCTCACACACACTCAGGCTCTCTCTACGCTCCTCTTCTGTCTGACTATTTGACAAAAGTCTTCAGGTTAGACACACACATGCAGTCACTTGGGTGGGCCCATCCCTTTCCCACAGGTGTCGGCACAGCGAGGCCAACAATCAACAATCGCTTCTGGCGAAATTTCCAACCTACAAACCCACTGACCTCATCAGGAGACCAGTAATCTCTTAAATTATTGGTTCCAAATCCTGTGAGAGAATCTAAGCTAATGGGATCTCATTATAAGGAGCATAAAAAGAATCCCATCAGGTGACATTTACCCGTTGCATCATTCTCTATTCCCATCCAGTCGGGCCCGAGGGGCTAATCAGAGCTCAGTTCAGCTAGATTTCCTCTTAGACTGACACCCTGTTTGGAGCAGTGAGATAAACCCTGATGGATGCTGATTGCAGGGTTACAGTCGTTGTCTCATGACGGCAGATGGTCTGTGTAATCACATGTTGTGAGTAATAGACTGATGCACTCGGTGGTTACGGCCTGCTGCACTTTTTATTGTGGACACTGTTCATTATGCTAATGTTTGTGTTTTCTACCAAAATATGTTTCACCAAGGCCACTGACAAATGTTTTCATATTTTCTAACATGTTTATAATTTTTTGTATTCAATTATTATTATTATAATCACTATCGTTTACATTTCGTTTCTCTGACGAAGCAACATCACAAAGATGCTTACCACAACAACTCACAGAACCCCGCCTCAAAAAGGTCCATTTTACATGTTTTAAAACTTCTTCTTCATCTTGTGGTCGCGTCTCACTTGAGCTACTGGCTGCACTGCTGCACTGCCCCCGACGACTACCGGAAGTACTGATCCGTTGCGCGGTATCCATAAACTGTCAGAAAACGTGCCAGAATTACAGATGAAATGAACGCAGAGTGCGGACAGAAGGCTCCGTCTGTATCTACTGTGGAGCATGAATGAGCCTGAAGACATCTGAAAGTGTGACGCCTGCTGACAGCACTGATTCTGCTCTTGATTTTCGGGAGGACAGTTTAGGGAGGTTGTACTGATAGAACATATGGTGCCCTCTGACTTCACTGCGCACTTCAGTCTTCATGTATCCTCATATATTTCTAGTAAATGAGGTCATTAGGCAGCAGATCTGAGGCAGACTTTAAGAATAGTGACTACAAACCTTGTATTTAAATTTCTGGTTCATTTGTGTGAAGCTGGTGAGAACAGCTCAGCCGGGCTGTTTTCTGAGGAAACACTGCAGTCTGAGCTTCTCCTCCTTTGTGCCTCGCCGACTTTGAATGTGTAAACACACTCGTCTTTGAACGCGCTCTCTCCGTCTTTGTACTGTTTTCACACCTGCTGCTGAGTTCCTGTAACAGATGCATCCATACTTTAGGGTCACCGTGCTCGCTCCTGCACGCTGTTGTGAGCATACAGCCACGCATTCGCAGGCTCACTGTACAGACGCACACAGACAGCGCCCGCAATTAACAATGTGTTCGCACACGATCATTATGTACGTGTACACAAAGGAAAAACACAGACACACACAAATACACACTGGCAGAAACACCCATACGCCTACACACCTGCTGCTCGTCCTCCTCCTCCACAGCCCCTTGTGTTAATGGATGGGAGTCTAATTACTACTCTCACGCTGGGACTACTTTCTCCACACTTGCCTCCCAGGACATGTGTGCGTGTGAGTGTGTGTGTGTGTGCATGTGTGAGTGTGTCTGGGAGTGGTGGGTTCGCTACTGTCAGCACAAAGATCACACACACTGCTCATTAGCAGACTTTCTCTTTTCCCCTCCTTTCGCTCGCTGCTCGACACAGAAACACACTCGGCCTCGTACAAAACACTGTTAAACACGGCGCGGTGTTCGGCGCCACATCAAGGTAGCAGCAGCTTAGCTGTGCATATACATTTTATTTTAAGATATAGTTGATTTCCTCCCTCTCTGTCTGTCTGTCGTTCTCTCTCACAGAGGTAGTTTGAGACAGAAAGAAGATGATTGGTGTGCCTAAAGCAAGAGACAAAACCAGACAGACACACTTCCTCATTCAACCACCACAGTTCTGGTTAAAAATAACGACAAGGAACTGTGAGCTGCTGCCTCCCTCTCTCACGGTACTAATGCACACATCTGCACGCACAATCACACTGTCAAACACACAAATTCACAAAAGCAGCGCTGGCGGTGGCTGAGGTATTCCGAGTCTGTGTTTTGACACGGCCTCGTCTGTGACGCAGTGTGTGTTGTACCATAAACTGCCTCTGTACTAGAGTGACCTCCCCCACCACTTCCTCTGTGTCTGTGTGTGTTTCATCTCTCCTGCGGTTGTCAGACTCGAGGTCTAAGTGGAGCACAGAGGAGCAGACAGGTCTTCAGAGGAAAGATTACTGTTGAGAGCGTCTGCAGCTCACAAACAAAGGCCACCTGGCTCCTAGCAGCGGGACGGAAGTGAGCTCTCCTCGGCGCTACAATGACAAGTGTGTGCTAATAACAGGCTCCTCGCTCTCCAGGCCTAATTGGCTCTTTAGCTAATGCGGTGCTAATCATTCACAAATGCTGAGGAAACTTTGATGTTTATGTTTTTGGTGAAGAATGCTTTTCTCATTGGTCTGATGCATGTTTTCTGACCTGCACACAGCGCAGCAAAGGATGTGTCTTGTTTACCGCTTCATTTATGTGGTATTAATGATGAGCTAACACTGTTGTGGTGACACTCAGCGACAATCAGTGGCTGTTTTTAGTGATCTGATGGATTTCAGAAGGTTCACCGGCTGCAACATGTTTTAAAGTTTGCTTCAAATGGACAGTTTAGCTCATTTTGCTCAGTTAAATTTTTAAACTGCAGCTTTCTGAAATAATACCCTGAAAATAATGTTTAAATTCATGTGCCTGCTTCTGAAACAAAGACGATTAAAAAAAAGAATTTATCATTTGTCCTGCATCATTTGTAAAAACATTACTCGTGTAAATGAAACTAAACCAGCAACATCAGGAACATCAAAAACCAAAGTGGTTGATTTGTGGAGGTGCATGTTAGCTACTAAGCTTTGGTGGCTATGTGCAGTTCCTTTGCTATGCTGAAACAATTATGAATCCAGTTTTAGTTCTAGTACTAATAAATCTCTCAATTAATCTAATGATGATAGCAGGTTACACTTCTCTACATAGAGGTGAGGTGGTTCACTGGTGCTAAATCACCCTAGAATCAATATAAGTATTCCTCTTCTTACCTTCAGTAAAGCACCCTTCATCCATCTAGGTCTTTTTAGTGTGAGTTGCCAAGTTTTGCAGATATCGGCTGTACAGATGTCTGCCTTCTCTTGAATATAACAGAGCTAGCTGGTACTCAAAATGTTCTTTTTGAAAATGTTCTTCTAGAAATGCATGACGCGGTTATTCAAGATAACCCACAGACCCTCTTGTTGACAGTTTCATGTAGAAGCAGAAGGATAATGTGCATCTCCTCATGAACGAGAGGCTCGTAAACATTAGTGGCGTCCTCCTCAGCTGAGCTGAAATGTTAGCTAGTTGAGTTAGCTTCCTTTTAAAAAGGACACTGCTGCTGGGAGACGCAGAGGACGAACAGCTGTACGGCCGATATGTTTATTTGATTTTGGGTGGACTGTCCCTTTAAATGTCTCAGACTCATGACTTTTTTGTATTATTTGTGGTCTGTTCACTGCACCGTGTGGTGGTAGTGCTGCAGCTTTACACGACAGTGTCCTTAAAAGCACCACATCAACTCTTAAGTATCCTTCAAGTGAACATCAACTGCCAGAGTCCCGCTCTCTGGATAAGAGAGCAGGACTCAGTGTTTTGTCTACAGGCACAGAATGAAACACTGGAATTGAGTCTTACAGGCAGCTGTGGCAGCAGAATACGGATTCATCTCTGTCTGGCTGGCCTCATCGGCTAGTCGCTGTTGACTGGCGATGCAGAAGGAGGGGCAGACGGAGGGTGGGCAGGGACCAGCACCCGAGTGGACCCCCGGGCCGCTCGATTGCTCAGCCAAGTCGAAAATGTGTTCTCAGATCTTTGCCTGACATGCTGTCCTGTGGGGTTAGGCCTCTGCGTGTGTGTTTGGTCGTGTGTGTGTGCGCGTCAGGGAGGAGAGGAAGCACTGTTTGGCAGAAATTCACACTGATCATCCTTGACTGGGGTGTGTGTGTATGTGTGTGTGTGTGTATGTATGTGTGTGTGGTTTAAAGGGCATGGAGGTGTGTTTGGAGGGAGGAAGGCACTCTGACGTGTGACAGTTTTACAAAGGCCTGCTACAAATCTGAGCTCTGTGATTATGAGTCATGTGTGAGCGGCGTATGTCATCTGTTGTGTGCGTTTATAATGTCGAGGTTACACACAGGAAGCATTTGTCGTGTTCTTGAGCTTGTGACAAGGCAGCGATCAGGGAACTAATAGAGGCCACTATGTGAAAAATGGTGTGTTTTTATGCTGCAGAGGAAAATGTTTCAGGTGTGTGTTTGCAGGCGGTGGAGCCATGTTCTTCCCCCGGCCCGTTTCCAACTGGAACACTTTGTCAGATTGAGCGACCTTCGGCTGACAGGCCCAGAAGTTCACTGGACCGTGTATGTGTGTGCATGCCACCCGGTCTGTGATTGTATGGTCATGCATGTGTGCGATTGTGTGTATTAATATGGGTGAATGCACGCATGTGTGACTGTGTCTGTATGTTTGTGTGTGTGTGTGTGCGTGTGTGTGTGTGTGTGTGTTTGAGAATCTCCCAGTGTAGCAATCGGTCTTGACAGTCTGTGTAGCCCCATCACATCACTGTCACGCCACCCTCTCCGTTGGACGAGTGATGGAAGGAGTCCAGAGGGAGAGAGGAGGAGAGAGAGAGAGAGAGAGTGAATGACAGAAAGAATGACAGATCACATTGGACTCATCAGGAAAAAGTGCTGTGACACACACTCTTCTGCACGAAGAGAGCCGGTCTGAGCGTGCCCGTCGAAGCCAAACAAAACAAACCGAGTCAACTTCCCTCTGATCCATGGATATTGGCTTAATTGGAAGTCTCCGCTTATTTGATTTCCTCAGAGGTAAACTGCTTGCAGCTTCTATTTCCCTGCTGACACAAGATGAACTTGTGCATGAAGTAAAGTGAGCCTTTCCTTCTTCTACAAACGTTATATATCCTTAATGCTACATGTCATCTGGCATCATCAGGAACAGTTTATACGACAGTGCAGTTGTGATTTTTACAGTTAGCGTGGCTGACTGGAGAGTTAGCATCAGGCTAAAGATACAGAGTGCTACAGGAATGAGTCCGAAACCCTGGAAAGTTCACATTTCTGCACTTCAGGCTCCCTCGTCTTGAAGTCAATGGGTCTTGTCTCCGTGCCAGAGGTAGCCGTGGACAGAAGATTTATTTTCGGGTTGTCCTTCTGTCCATCCATCTGTCCCTTTGATGCAAGCGTGATATCTCAAGAATGCCTTGAGGGAATTCATTCAAATTTGGAACAACTGTCCACTTCGACTCAAGGATGGACTGATTAGATTTTGCCCATCAAAAATGAAGGTCACAATGCCCCCACAGTGTCCCATGCTTGTGCAGGGATACCTCAGAAGAATCTGTAAGGGAAAGTCTCCGTGTTGAGGTAGAGAGAGCGTGATGAATCAGATCTCTTTAATACATGCAGCATAGAGAGAAGACCCACCATGTTCTCTGTAGTCCGACTTAAATACAACAGAGTTTGGGTTACATACATTTACAGCGGTTGTTATCATTTAATTTCTTCCCAAAACAGTGACCCCCTGATGTCTGTGTTGATCGTGCCGTCCCCAGGACAGTGACCCTCTGATGTTTTATTGGACAGTAAGCATCCTCCTGTCTGCCGTCCTGTAAACAGCTCTGAGCAGAGAGTTGCCCCTCATGTGACCCTCTGACCCCTTAGTGAAGGAGAGTCTGCCTCCTCCCACATCCTGATACGTTCTCTACCATTCATTGATTACAGGATTCAAAATTATTTTATTTCCCCAAAATCTTAGGGACTTTCTTCAAATTTGGCATGAATGTAAATTGAGCTGAAGGACTGCTCATTAAAGGATAAACTCATTAGATTTGAAAAGTCAAAGGTCAAAGGTCAAGGCCGCTGTGACCTCACAAAACACATTTTAGGCAATGGGTCAGGAGGTAAAGTGGGTCTTTCAGTAGGAAGGTCACTGGTTTGATTCCCTGACTACCCTGGATGCATCAAAGTATCCTCGAGCAAGATATCAAACCCCACAGTGCTCCAGGTGAGCAGGTCGGCACCTCGCATGGCAGCCTCCATTATCAGTGTAGGAATATGTGTAAAGCACTTTGAGCGGTCAGTAGACTGGAACATGCTGTAGAAATGCAGGTCCATCTACCATCAGTCTAATGACTCGGACACATTTTTTGACATGTTATATCCAAAAGGTCAAAGGTCAACTTCAATGTGATATCATAATATTCCACAGAAAATATTATGCCTGTTATTCGGTGCCACAGCACAGGAACAACAACATGACCGGTGGGCGGAGCAGGGGTGGACGATTTATCTGCTCTGGCCGATATTAAGCTTCTTTTCGATTATCGGTATCAGTGATTTATCCTTTCAGATTGCAGATAGAATACACTAATTTAAAAATCAGGCATTTTGTCTCTGATGCAACATCCTCTTACACAACGTCCCGCCCACAACCATGTCTGATTGGTAACGTGTCACAATTTAATAGCCTATGAACGCTGAGTTATCTGGATCTGCAAAGTAACTCGGAACTAAATGTACTAAATAAATGTAGTTTCAAGCACAAAGAAGCAGAAAATATAAATACCCACCTAAAATACCTCAAGATTGTAATTAAGTACAGTACTTAAGTAAACTGAAGAGTTTAATATTTACTGCAAATGATTATTGGCCCTTAATATCAGCTTTCAGTCTCCTTGATTTCTAATAATCGGCATCGGCCCAGAAAAAGTCATATTGGTCGACCTGTAGTGTGGAGGCATACAACTGTGATGCAGTAATTCCAGTTTAAATCAGTGTGTGGTTAGAGGCCTGAAATAATTCCTGTGGTTAACACAATCTAAAGGGATTTTCATGTTGCTGCGATGTAAAATATGTCAGTAAATTCCAAGTGGCTCAATGAAACTACAGACGTTGTCGGGGACATAAAATATCAGCAGACTGAACATGGAGACTCATCTACTCACTGCTCTGTCTTTATTGTAACTCTTGTACAACTTGTAGAGTTCAATTTATGGTAAATTGAATATAATATAATGTAGTCAGAGGCGTCGTGGTGACATTTAAGTCATGTGACTGCAACAAATGTTGTCTATAACCTCTTGTTAGCATTTTTCATTAACGCATTAATAATCACCAAAGTGCTGGCCATCTGTAAAGACTTTCCTGCTGAACAAAATGTGCAAGTATCATAAACTTTGATAAACTCTCGTCCTCAGAGGTGTCGTCCTGATCAGAGCCTCTGTAAATCGCCTCTGTTCCGTATCACTACGTTGTCTAACCGTCCTCCATTGGTCCTGGAGACTGTGTTCACCCTGTGGCTGCCCCTGCTGAACTCCCCCTGTGATCCAAGGTCCCAGACCAGATGAACTCTAGGGCCACTGGATCCTTCTCTAACTGAGCCTAGAGCTAATTAGCTAACGGTAGCTAACTACAGTGGAGGATGGTGAACAAAAAGCAGCAGTTGTTGGTCACTCTGGTGATCTGCTGACCCCTATATTTTCGGACCTTCCTTTGAATTCTGGCCATATTGTACCAGAAACACCTTTAACACTTCCACCCTTGCATTCCCATGTTAATGTGGTACAAATGATTTGATACTGATCATGCTGATTTCTGTGATAGATGAGTAAAAGGTGAAAGCTGGAGACAGATGACAGATGAGAGAAAATATCAGCGACTGACCTTGAGTTTCAATATCAGACACATGGCAGTGTGCCAGAGGAATATGAAATTAGTTGGCCCTTAAAGAATTCATTCATGTAAAACACGCTCAGTGAGCAGGCCGCCATCGAGCTGAATACTCAATTTGTGGCCACAAGAAATAGTATGATTCTCTGATTGAAGCTTTTTGCTGCCACATCAAGCTATATTCTCATTTGATAGAGAGGCTTCGACTATCTGCAATGAATAGATTGTCTTTTAGAGTCGCACGGTTTGGTCTAAGAGTGTCAATCGTGATGAGTATTTGTGAGTAATGGATTATTTCCTTTTTAAGGGCGATGAATACATATAGAAGTCCAATTTCCCAGAGCAGAAAAAAATGGTCTGATGGTGATTTAAAAACATCTTTTCTATAAAGATGGTCTCTGGCGTTTTAATTCTTTTTAGCCCAGTGGCGACAGGCTTCAAGGATTTCATTGTTCGTTGGCAGGCTGCTCCACTTTGATCGACACTAAAGTATCTCCAATACTATTAGATGGATAGGCACTGAAATATCGTGCAGGTATTCTCGGTCTGCAAAAGATGTAACTCAGTGAGAAATGTTTTGACAACTACTGGATGCTTTGTGATGAACTTTTGCGCAGACGTTTATGTTCTCTTTATGACTGGTAATAACTTTGGTGATCCCCTTTTTAATCTGTCCTCACCATCTGGCCATAATGTTTGCTTTGTCAGATACTTAAGTTTAGAATAAAATACCTGCAGAACGAATGACAGTCTCATCAGCGTCAGCGAGGGTTGGACAATGAACTGTAACTGTAATCAAAATAGAAGCATGGATAAGTGCAATATCCAAATTGCTAGAAGCTGCTATTTTTTGATAAAGGTAAACAGGATTATAATGAAGTGCTGCAGAGATGTTCTGGTCTACGAACCCTGTTCTCCAGATGTTGTTTGGTACAGACCCCAACAAATATCATATAATTAGAATTGTAATATTTTTTATTGTGAAAATTAAAACTGTGCTGCGAAAAATAATCTTTCTCACTAACCATAAATCATATCGCAACTGCATCTGACCAAATATAATCACAGTGTAATTGTTTTTGACCATCTCGTGAGGCTTTAGCTTCAGCTGTTCTTTCTGTTTACTGCTAAATAGCAATGTCAGCATGCTATGCTAAACATGCTAAGCTAAAGTGACAAACATGGCAAGCATTATACTTGTGTTGTTGGCGGTGGACGCAGTGCATGAAGGACTGTGTGAGATAACTTTTATTTCTGGGATTGGGTCTTCAGGTTTTGGAAGCAGCACAGCACTGAGAAATGTATATTTTTCAGTCAGAGTTTGGATGATATGGGTAAGTTAACATCTGCAGACAGTGACTGAACAACCACCAGCTGTTTGTTCAAAGCTGCCAGGAGGATCAAGACCCTGAAGTGGAAGCCAGCTAGACTCACTTTCTGTATACAGGTAGATTAATTTAACTAACAGACAGATTACAGTGAAGCGAGTTGCAGCAGCCGTTCAACGAATGGTCAACATACGATACGTGTTCAGTGTGGCCGGCCTGTTAGAGGTAATCCTTGTTCTCATTATCGTGATGTACAGTACAAAAGAATCGGGGAAGTAAGCCTTGGTTCAGTCTGTTGTCTGCTGAAATATCTGTGCTTCTGTTATCTCCTGTACGTTGTCTTCTTATGTTGGAGCCTCCAGACAGCTGTGAAACTATGGTGACACCTGTGCAGATCTCATTAAGGTGTCCAGCGGGGAAGCTGCTCACTCAGCCTTGGCAACAGAGCTAAGTACTCTAGCTCTCAAAGGAAAGCACATTATAATGTTGGTGGGGATATCTGAGGGGAAGTTAGCAACCTGCACCGCTCCAGCTCCCAGGAGCATAAAACCTCACCATCTCTGCCATGCCGAGATTGTTTTCTCATCATTGCTCGGGACTTTCTGTCTCATAAATTGTCCATAAACTGCACCATCATTTGACAAAATCCAGCCGCACTCGCTAATATGAATTCCTTGTTTTGTAGATTTAAGTTTATATTTCCCAAATGTGATGTTTGGCCTGGCCCACTCAGCGCCGTGCCAGCGAATGTGATCTTAGTCCCGTTTCAGAGTAATGATTTACAAAATTGCACGGGGTAAACTTTCGTGACTTCATTTCCTCTCCCGGTGCATTGTCACTCAGCTGTAAATGTAATCAGTTGCTCGTCCAATTATGTCCAAACCCAGCCTGTCAGTGCTGTTTTGAGAAGCAGGGCTGCGGTTAACGGAGACAGCGAGGAGACTCTTGGCTTGTTCGCCTTGTCAGCTGCTGCTTTTAATGGAACTATCTTCTGAATAATATCCAGATTGCGCCTGCACTTCTTCATCCAATCCTTTTATGTGTTGGCTGCTTGAGGCGCACGAGGAAAATCTCCTTGATACTCCCGGCTTTTTCAACCTTTACTCGAAAATGTGGAGCACAGATGGTCACTGTTGGCCGGGACCCAGGTTTGAAAGGTTCTTGTAGTTCTTTTTAATGTTGATGGCGGTCCAGAAGTTTAATTGAAATGCGAGAAGTTGGACGAATAAACGAACACGTGTTTGAACACAGCAGGAAGTCTGTCGGGTAAATCTTCATATACAGTAAATTAATCTCATTAGCCAGAGGACTAAATCTGAGTTCTGTTTCCCGCTTTCTTTTCATCATAATTGCTTGTGTTTGTAGTGTGTGTGGCGGCGGCGTTCTGGGGTTGTTTTACAGAAATCTCATGGCACAAGCACGTAATTAAAGCATTGTAGGGGAAGTGTATTTGAGATCTTCATCAGCATAGACAAGCGAGAAAATTGCCATCACATGCAGTGATTTATTAGTTTCATTAATTTATGTTGATTTGCTTAATCACTCTCAGAGTGTGTCAGCCCCAGATCACATCAAGATGTTTACAGCCCCGGCACTCAGTAAAGCGAGGTGTTATAATACTGAAGTCAGATAATTAAACTGGAGTGCTGGATGTGTAATGAGGTTAAATTGGAAGCGGAGAAGCGCTGTAATCAATATTCTATCAGTCAGGAATTCGAGTGCATCTTGCTTTGATCCGTGCAGAGTAGAGCCAAGCGTTATATTGTCATACGAGACTATAAATCGTCTTATTCGCTTTAAGATATCGTCAGATCGAGATATGACACAAGTGTCGTCTTTACCTGCTGCATTACAGTAAAGTGATGTAATGTTTTTCAATTAGTCAGTATATCCACATTACTGATGCTTATTTATCAGAAATCTAATTTAGTTTATATTTTGTGAAAAGTGACAATATTCTTGCAGTATCATTATCGTGGTTTCTGGTCAAAAATATGGTATTTTTTTTCAATTTTTGTTTCCCAGTGCGAGCAATTATGAAACGCTTTTGAGGTGATTTTAAAATATAAAGATGTGCGTTGTGTAGCGATCGACCAATATCTTTATAAGGACCCGATACCGGTTCTGGAGGCCGATCACACATATTTATATGATATCGGCGGTAAAAAAAATCTTAGTCTCTAAATGTACGTGAAGGATAGTACTATTTACTATTCTGACATTTTGAAATACTTTACTTCAGTATTTCCATTCTCTGATACTTTAAACTTCTGTCTCCACTACTTTTATTTTTTTTCTAACTTACTAGTCACAGCAGATAACTTCTGGTTACTATGGAGATTTTCAAGGTACAAGGTCGATTTATCGTCATTCTAGACAACGGAGTGTTGAGGATGAGTTCAGGAGTCTCACAGTCTGAGGAGTGAAGCTGCTGTGTAGTCTGGTGGTACGGCAGCAGATACTTCTGTACGTGTTGTCAGATGGCAGCAGGGTGAACACTGTGGCTGTGTGTGTGTTGTCTTTTAGTATCTTTAAGCTCTGTGCAGACGCATCACTTCACTGATGTCAGATGGTACCAGTGATGTTCTGGTGGTTTTATTCACCCGCTGTCGAGCCTTCCTGTCCTGGGTCATGATGAACCGTGTCAGTTTGTGATGTTTCCAGTCAGGATGCTTTCTAATGCTCCTCTGTAAACATTAACCAGGATCTTGCTCCAGAATTCATCTCATTTAGATATTTAGATTATTGCAGGTTGATAGGCTATTATTTGTGATGTGTAACCAATCAGATAGTGTTGTGGTTATCAAACAAAGATGCAGGATATTTTACAGTGTGTCAATAAACGTCAATGTCAGTGAACTGAAACAGTTCACTTCACTCAAAAGGTTATAATTATAAATCACCCCAAGCATCATTATCGCACGTTTCCTGAAAACCAAAAAGTTTCCATATCAGCCGATATCGATTACATACAGGCTGATATCAGCTGATTTGTGTGATAGGCCAACATCTGCTGACCAATATATTGGTACAGCTCTCTAATTTTTTGACAGTTTTAATGTCAATATGAAGCATAAAATCAGAGAAATGCTGACTTGCAGCCCCGATAATCCGTCTTGCTGATAATCAGTTAATCCATTATGTAATTTATCACAATAGAGCCTAAAAATATTGGATCATAGTCATATTGACCAGCACTAATGCATGACTTACCATCATGTTGTTGAGTTGTATGAGTGTCTTCTCCTCTTCCTCACCAGGCTGAGACGCAGGAGCCCATTTGCTTTGAACGGATGTATTTCTCTTCTGGATGTTAATGTATTCTCTCGACTCATCAGTCTGCTCTTCCCGCTCATATTTTTTTCAATGTAGTGGCTGGAATGAGATGCTGTTCTTACACTGCGTGCCACTAAAGAAGCCAGGGTATTTTTAACTAGGCCCCCTGTGTCAGTTGCCAAGCATTGAAGAGCGTGTGTGAAGTCTTGTGCCTGGAGGGGCTTTTGCTTGTATCTCTGTGTGGCAAAAACAAGCAGAGGAACAGCAGACGAGCCAAAGGGGTTTGATTTTTTTTCCCTTCCCCAGCAAGGTTGTGGACCTGACACTTAGAAATGTATCACAGGAGTGCCTCCAGAGACAGATAGCCTTTTGTTTTTTGCACTATAGGCAGATGTGGGATGTATCAGCACAGGCACGCTGCTGCTGCTGCTGCTGCTGCTGGAGCTTTAGTCACAGAGGTGTCATGAGGAGTTTGGGGCCCTTGACAACGGCTCAACAACAGCTCAGCAGAATAGATATCTGTGGTTCCTGGTATGTCCCAGCTCTTCTCTTCAGCACCGGGTTTTGTTACAGCTCATTTACACATAGCTCTGTGTGCAACTGGAACTCCAGTCATTTCTACAGGAACACCACTGTTATCTCCTTCTGTCCAGAACATGCCTCAAGGATGTTACAGTTTTTTTGCTTTCACATAACATGTGGACAGTCTGTAAACACTGTGTGCCGCAGGAAGTAGATGACATGTAATACATCTCTACCTATACATTCAAGGCTCATTTAGCTAACATTGGTAGCGTGCTAGCTACCAGGTCAACCTCCTCACAAATTTGTCTCCATGCACTATCTTATGATCTGTTTCTGTATCACTAATTCAAGAATTAGACTCTCTAACAATTTAGCCTTGCTGAGTAAATACATTTTTATTGCATTTGACACCATAATTATAGACACTGATCAAACCTGTGTGTAACTAAAGCATCGAAGAAATGACTAAGAATTAAATGTTGCCAATACATTTTTATTTCAACTAAACAAACATGTCAGAAACTTGTCCTCTCCCTTTAAAAATGTAGTTGTAGTTGTAGTTGTCATTTGTTATTGGCCGCTTTATCACTAGAACGTAACCATGTGGTGTTTTGGGACATTTACTGAGACATTTACATTGTTTTCATGTTGTTGGCAGAGTTGAGGCTTTGGTGATTTACCTCTCAGTTTTAAGCCTTCTCTCATCCTGTAACAATAACAGGACACTGGTATCCTGATGATGATCAAATGTATATGCTATCCATGAACAGTAAACTGTACTGGGTTCTGAACCCAGTAATCCTTCTCGTGTTCAGACACATTGCCTTACATAATACACCTTTAAATGAAATGCCCTTGACATATATTATATGAAAATGTGTGACTAATTGTAACATAATTTGACTGATGCAGATCTGTGATGTGCTGGTTCTGCTCATGCTCTCGCCGGTCTGAGCCAGTACAGCTTGTCTCCAGCTCCACCCGCCTACTTCAGTCGGCCATCGCAGTGTGATCGCACTTCTTTAATCTCATTAACTGCTATCTCTGGGAGCACATCTAAATGGCTTTAAGGCAGATGATGTAGTTTAGTACAGATTTAATTGTTGTTACCTCTCTGACCCAGACTATTATAACTGCTGTCTTACTGCTTGAAACAGCTTGGCATGGACCCAAATCTTCCATGTCTAATCGCCACCACTTCATTCAGTCTGTGACCTTTGGTGTGTGTCTCTGCATACATTAATGTGTTATTATGTGGAGCTTTATGTGACACTTCTAGCCATTATAGCAGCATCTCAGACTGTCGATCACCACTCTGATCCAGATTTAGAGTCTCAATAACTATGAAATGGATTACCTTGATCCTGGTCACCAGAGGATGGATCATCGTAGATGATATGGTCCTAAATGAAAATCACATTATTTCAGGGTATTTCTGCCATAATGATGTTTTTGAGTAAATATTTCTGGTTATTCACAATAGAGCTCTCCTCCTTTCTGCTTGAGGTGGTGAAATAAGTTTGTTGCATTGTGTCCTTTGGTTGTTGCAGGCTTCGTGCACATTTTACACTTTACTGTAGTTTATTACACATCTGATCATTTATAACCAGACGACTTCATAAATCATCCAACTCGGAATTCCAAGTGGTCATGTTTTTCAGACCAAATGCACTGGGACACTTTTAGACTGGACGTTGAAATACCGGCTCAGAAATTCCAACTTCCAACTTGCAATTGAACGCACCATTATTCCATCAACACGGAGATGATAGCAATGTTATTTTTACATTATACCTGAATACTATGGCATTACAAATCCAGAGTACTGTCAAATATATTGAAATATGGATTTATAACCATTGTGGACGTTTGAAACAGTTTCAATACTCATTTTTTACAGTATGGACTCGTCAGTACCAAAGTAGATTTGATGCTAATGTTCTTAACCCAAAGTTCACACACCTTGTTGTATTTATCTTTTAATAGAAAATATAGATTTTAATGCCCTAAGGGTTGTGTACAATTTTCCCCATGGTATCAAACAAGCTGTCAAGATCAATATTTTGGCTTATAGGACAAAGTATTGATCAGTACTGAGTGTATTGCCATCACATTTGGTACGAGACTCATGTTCTACTCAGGATGAACTAATTTTGGCAAACATCTGACTTTTCATCGAGCATCAAACTTCAGTTTGTCGAGTACTTATGTTTATGATCAAATACCTACAAAACTAATGATGTTAATTTGTAAATGCTACGCTAAACATGCTAAACTGAGTTGGTTAACATTAAACATGTTACCTGCTAAACATCAGTATGCTAACATTGTTATTGTGAGCAAGTCTAGAGCTGCGACGAAGACATTTAAAGACATCACATTGGACTGTGAGATACATAGATGTTTCATTATTTTCTGAAATACAAAAATGATTAATTGATTAGCCTAGAAAATAGCCCGCAGAGTAATCAATAACGAAACCAATCGTTAGTTTCAGCCCGAAGCACGCCGCCATGCTACTGCTGTGCCTAAATCCTAAACACAGCCTCCTGCAGACTCTCAGTTCTGTTACTCAGTATTTATAAAGAGACTTTTATACTGGTACCGTATTCATCTGTAGATCTCGGAGCCGTCGGCCGTCTGCACATTATAAAGATATCAGCTGCCACAGCCACTTAAAAACAGGCCGGCTGTGGATGAGGTGCTGCTCCGTGTGCGTGGCTCTTTGTACGAGGGAACCGTCCTCTGTTTGAGAGGCTCTTCAGTCAGTGTCTAAAACATATTTGTGAGTGATGCTACAAAGAGCATGAACTAAAGTACATACTTCTGTAGCTGCGAAAGCTCCACATCGTGACCCCTGAGAGGCTGTTGATCACGTTTCGTGACAATCTCATCTGCTCAGGCAGGGAAGCCTGAGTGGCTCAAGAAGTAGCTCTGTCATTCACTAACAACCACTTGAACCTTGCTACCAAGGAGACCCAGGTACTCCCCAAATCCCAATTAATGAGAGAAAGGCTTTAAGAGGGTGTTCTTGACTCCGGCTGTGACAGCTTAATTGTAATTTTGGCGAGGCCCCTCTGGCAACAATCTTCTCTACTTGACAGCTCTGTGCTCCTGATTGAACTGAAAGCCCTCTTTTGCATATTCATGTAGTTACAAGTGAATACAGTAAAGTGGGGGAACATATGTCCACGGAGAGGATGTGTGCAGGCGATGCAGTCGTGTATTTGTAGGCAGGGAGCCATTACGTATCATCTCAACATGCTTCCACAGTTATAATTAGAATGAATGTGCTGACGACAAACACATTCATACAGATGACAGTGACATCAATGTGAAGCTGTGTGTTAGTCAGATCTGATTAGTCCTCAGGAACATTTATATATATATATATATATATATTATATATATATATATATATATATATATTATATATATATATAAAACCTGCTTGACTATTTATATCCCCATAACAAGCTACTGTGCACAACTTCTATTTGTCAGACTACACCTTAATAATGTGCATTTAGTCTATGTGTCTGTTGAGGAAAGCTTTTGTTTACCACTTAATTATAGAAACCTACCAGTGTCAGTTTCCTTGTCTTATAATTTCTAGTTATATTACAGGGGCTCTCAGCTCAGTAGCTCAGCTGGTAAAGAAAGTGTTCTCAGTTTACATAATCCATCTGAAAATCATATACATTTTAAAGTTGGAAAGATAAACCAAGACTGTTCCTGTGAGTTTGACTCATGTGGGTTTTAAGATTAGTAAACAAAGTAATTCAAATTGTTTGGTAAAGAGACAAACTTGAATTTAGAGGCTTTACCGGGAGAGAATCACATAAAACTATTTATTTTCTTGACTTTTTGTTTGTTTATTCAGTTTGATTTTTAGACACTTTGGGGATCTGAATGCTTTAACATCTTCTAGCTGAAACTACGGGAGCTATCACACTATTGCCTGATGCAATATGAGACAGGATGGACTTGGGCTAGCTGGTTAGCATGCTAACTTCATCTCTGTAACACCGTACTCTGACATCTCTGACGTAATGTCGACGCTGTTGTTTATTCATATTCTGGTGATAATGTTATTACAATCATGATGTTTTCAACTAATATTCTGGCCAGAATATCCAGCCATTGTACATGAAAGCTGTTCCTTCATTAGCATTGCTGTTGAGCGTGAGCGTGGTTCATCACGGACGGACCATTACCATCAACCCGATGCATCCAGGAGCAAAAAGGCAGCCAGGTGCATTAACAGTCATCTCTTTAATGTTTGTTGGCCTTTAAAGAAGTGCACTATATAGCACACGATTCCTTCTCCTTATTAACATAATATTAGCTTTGAAAAGACCAGAGCTAAATGCACTTTTCTGCATGAATAATGTAAGTTGGAGAGACGTGGCTTCTTCTTCCACATTTCTCTTGCCACGCACCGTGCAGCTTTTCCTCTCTGAAGTAGATGTCCCTAAAAGCACTTCCTGCAAGAGTGCAGTGAGGTGGACGGCAAAGCCGAACAAAAGGTTATTTTGTTGAAAGAGGCAGAGTGGTGACAAATTATGAACAACTCATTACACTGAGGTGGCACTTTGTAGAGCAGAGAAACACAATCAAACATGGAGGATGGATCTCTGGGGGAGTGTTGGAAGGTGCTAATAGCTCTCTGTCAATGACAAAATGAATTACATTAAATTTCCCCAAAGACCAAAACCTCATTAATACTTTAGTGCATTTCACATTTCAGGGTTAGTTTTTATGGTATTTCTGCTCTGTTTGATTCAGTGCTTCACAACTTTAGACAAACTCAAAAAATACAGAGATTGACAGAAGAGACAGAGGGAGTCAAACATTCTCTCCTGAAGTGTTCAGTTACAGTACATACGGTACCATATACAGATAATTATAGCCTACAATATGTTCACTGGCCATGTTCTGTCCAGTCCACAAAGTTCTTTCTGTAAAGATTTAATCAAAGGTGCATTTCTAAACATTTTAAATGATTTATGAGTGATGAACTTTGTCATTTTTATTTACTTCAGAGCCGTTACTTGTCTGTGTTATGTTTATCAAAAAGAGACACAAATGAGAGACACACACACAGACAGGCAGGCAGGGCGAAAAATAATACGCAAGCTTTAATAACCAAAGCTGAAGTCCACTGGTCCAAAATCCAAAATGCAAGCACCACAAAGGAAGGCGACCAAGAAAACTACACAGTACGACAAAAACAGAGAACAAATCGAGAACACACAAGGATCAGGGAACAGATGCAGAGTGAAGAACACAAACCAATACTTAAATGAACAGGGGTGATCAACTTACGGGGAACACGACAAAGACAGGAAGTAGAAATGACCACATGACACACGAGGATATAATCTACAAAATAAAACAGGAAGTGACAAACCATGACACCCTGTTAACGATCACCGATCATCATTCTGACATTTGATTATGATGATTGAGATATGACTGCGATGACTGACAGGTCGATATGAACATGGTGGCTGACAACAGCTGCTCTGGTGCTGCTGAACAACCTCGCTGATGCAACACGGCGAGTGAAATGGCTCTTTGTCTTTCAGTTAACTGACAGGTCTAATGAGCTCGCACATGTATCAATATGCAAATGCAACCTTTTACCAGTCGTTATGTTAAACTCATGCATGAAAGTGGTAATGAACTTTTCAGCTAACTCTCGACAAGAAAGCAAATACGTATAGAAATGTCAAACTAAACTGGTCCTTTAAAACGCTTTGGTGCACTACGGGGCTGAGAGATGTAGCCTTAAAATAGTACGTGATATTTTTAGAATCAATTGGAATAAAGTATGAACCTCCATATTTCAAAATCTCTTCATGAATGTTTCATAAAAGGGCGCGGTGACAAAGTCAGATATCACAATATTCTTTTTACCAAATACCTCGACATCAATATTGCAACAATATTGTGGGGATGAATACTATTTCTACAAAATATTACTCACTACACAATATTAACATTATTTATGACTGGCTGGGTAAAAGCAGGTGTTAGAACAGTCTGGTATGTTCAGAAGATGACATCACTTTACTGTAATGCAGCTTTTAAAACCAGGAAGAAACACTGATTACATAACATCCCAAATCTAATATATAGTCTCAAATCACCATGGTTGCGACAGTTACCTTGAAAAAGTAATCTGATTACTGATTACTCCTTTTTTTAAAAAATAACTTAGTTACTTTACTGATTATTTGTTTTTAAAAGTACCTAATTTAGATTACAAGCTACTTTATTAGTTACATTCAGCAGCTGCTGACGACTGGTTTTGCTAATACTCACTTTATTGGAAGTGCATTTTTAACAGTAACCAAGCACGGCATTGATAGTAGTAGGGATCTTGTTTATTATGGCACAAAACGAGGGTGGGTCAACTGTGTTTAAGGGCAACTCTCCCCCACTTACTTGTTTTGCACCGGAGTCCAGCTTTTGTTGTTTGGGTGGTGGGGGACCTTAATATTCTCATCTTTAGCTGACACGAACTCAAAACAATGACTGCATTTCCAGTTTGAAAACACGCGTCTCTCTCCTCAGTCCATTGTTGTTTGTTTGCGTAGCTGCGTGGTGTAACACGTGAGTTGTCCTCATGCTGAAAACCTGACATGTCGCATATGTGACATCACTCCCCGGGACGCAAGAAGAAAGCAAAAATATATATATTTACTGAGGAAAATGACAAAAATAATAGTAACGCACAGTGACTTGAATGAGTAACTTTAATCTGATTACTGGTTTGGAAATATTAACGCGTTAACTTGTCACTGAAAAAAGTGGTCAGATTAGAGTCGCTGCAAATCACCCTAACGATTAATATCAATATACAGTATAATCGAGCCTAATTACACTAACTATATTGTGTAGTCTGACGAGGATTAATATGTGTTAAGTGTATTAACATAATTGATGTGAGTTAATAAATAGGTGAAGTGCTGTATTCTTATTTATCATATCAGTTTCTATCAGGTCTCAGAGGGTCAGTGGAAGTGAACAATGTAAATCCACATCCATCAACATGAAACAGGTTCTGTTGTGTTCGCTCACTTTATTGTTGACTGTTAACCGTAAAATGCAATTGGTTTGGAACTTTAAAAGTTGTTTCCCAGCTGGATTGTGCAACGCCCTCCATTGATGACACAGCCTCAGTTATGAACAATGTGGTTCTGTCCAAAAATGGTGGAACCCAGCCTGTTTGCTAGATGCTATCACTCTTCAAAGAATCTTGGACAGAACCAGTTTTAAACCCAGAGCTAATTTGGCACAGAAGGGTTACTGAGAGCCTGGAGACAATGAAAACAAATGTGGTTTTAAGTGTTTCCTCACTTTAATGTTGAAAACTCGATTGATAAGATACGATTGAGGATAATTAAGCTGGTTTGGTTCAGCTCCTCGTGGTGAAAACAATAAAAAAAAAAAAACATGGATGTGTTGTAACACAAGTCCTCTGTCTTCAGGGTTGTTGTGTCTTCCTGCAGCGCTGAGGGGTGACGCAGTCTCACCCTCCTCTGGTCTCTCGGATAGAGTGATCAGCTGTTTGGATGTTATGGTGTTAAAGAGAGCCACAGTGTGGGCCAGCACATGTTTCCCTGGTGGCATCATCAAATCCCCGCGGCTGGACTCCCCACTTTGCTTAATATCCCTTGTCAACAACTGCTTTGGGTTCAGTTCTCGCCTCTGGTATTCTAATCAGTCACTATTATGGGCTAAACAGCTACAGTGGCCCTGAGGCCAGCTGCCGGGCATGTCTGAATGTGTTTGGATGTGCGCCTGCATTGCGATGGCCTGCCAGCATGAGGGCAGCACAGTTTGACAGACCTCTGATGAACACACACACATACACACACACACACACACACACTGACATAAACAAAGACATGACTGTGTGTGAAAACAAGTACGCACTCCTTTGTAATTCAGAGTGTATTAATACTTTGTCGGGTTTTAAGACATGACAAGTCATGACACTTCAGTGAACACACACAGACTGATGCATGTGTTCACCTGCAAACCCACCGTTCCATATTTATGATAATTACACCGTGGTGGTTGGAAAGGTGGGGCAATACAAATTGCAGTGTTGCTAGCAGTAACAATTGAAGCGTAGAGCTTCTTTGGCTAAATGCATTAAAAAAAAAAAAACCTTTAGATGAATGAGCTAAAATTCAAACCAGCCAGGGCAGATATATAGCTCTGATACCCCTCACAAGCAAAAGCTCCATCACAACTAGCTTACTTAATACTTCATCAGTGCTGACGTAGCCCTTCTGTCCAGGACATGTCAGGTAGCCTCACAGAAAGCTTGTTGTGCGAGACGTTATCTTGTGTTTCGTCTTAAAAATGAAGCGGTTAGTTGTTGGTCAGTGGGTGTCGGGCTTTCAAAAGCAAAAACTAACTGAAACTGACAACCCTGACTTGAACTTAACAGGAAAGATAGCACCACGTGAGCGACAGAGCACTTCCCTCTGTCCGACCGAGAGAGACAGACTGACAGACAGAAAGTGATGGGCAGTGGGCAGCGAGCCAGCCTCGGCGATAAGTGGAGCTTTGAGTGTGGAGAAACCTGATAGCAGGACGGCAGCACTCAGCATGTTGGAGGTGAGGGACGGAGGGAGGAAGGGCATAACACTGACAACAGCATTACTTTTAAGTGGACAGCTTGAAGATATTAACAGGAGATGCTGTTTGCTGTGTGTGAGTTAATGACACATGAAGCAGAAGTGGTGCTGAGAGGAAATCAAACTAGACCGGTGAGTGAAGGTGAAACTCTATCACACAGTCCCAGACTTCCTTTTAAGCTTTGTGGGCCTATTTGTCTCAGATCTGGCGAAAGTCAGAAAACACAAACCACATTTGCAACTGACAGGTTGCATTTTCATGAGCGGTGTATTTATCGCACAGTTACTTTCTGTTCTAGGTTTTATCCCACGCAACATCTTAAAAACCGCACCGTGCTCTGCTTGGTAAGACTTTGGAAACACCCTGTGGTGCTTCCTTAATAGGTGTGTTCGGCTGCTCGCTCCCATTCTCACGTTAACAAACACGCACAGCAGTGTCAGAATGTCAGCCCTGTCCCAGACCCCTGGATCCTCTCACACAGCTCATATGTTGACGAATGATTCAAACGTCTGGTATTCCACTGAAGGTGGCTGTTAGCCATTCGGAGCAGGATACAAGATGTCTGATCAGGACTCACTTGGCTTTACGCTCACCTTCTAGTTATGCCTTATCACTAGAGTTGGAACTGATTCGATCCAATACAGATATCAGGTGCTGATACGGACGTCATTCACTTCATCAGATAACAGACTGACATCACCGATCCATGCACTGATCCAGACTCCATAGTCTGATGGAATTTTTAAGAGAGGCAGTGATGATGTATTTCCGTAGGCTAACCCAGAAGTTAGCATCACCCTGGTTCCCTTGACAAAAAGCAAACTTGAATATTGGATTATTGTAGAAAATAAACTCTGTGACAAACACAAGCTCACAATGCTTTTGTTCAGCAAAATAATCTTCCCAGATGAACGGTGAACTTTTATGATTTTTAAAACGTAAACATGATCGCCAGACGTAAAAAGCTAACCTTAGATCGTCGTGGCTGACTTCAGCTACCATTAAGCGTCTTACTACACTGTACTGTTCACACCTTACTACAAATTGATAATTCGATAAACTAAAGTAAGAATAGATTAAGTTTAGTTTGCAACTAAAGTGCACCTGTAAAGCAGACTAGTGAGGAGATGAGACTTCGCGATTGGAATCGTGACCTTTATCGTTCCCCGACAAGAACAAAACCAGCTTGTGTTAACTCGGACTGTACTTCTGGAATCTAACCCAGAACCTGTTCAAAGACCCTGTCGACTTTGAGAAGAGAGAACCAGAAGTGAATAAAATGCTAAATGACTTTCTGGTTTTAGGACTCATGCCTTTATTGTCAATTTCCCATTATACTCTTAGAAATTCTCTTCTATTCTTTTTTTTTTAAACTCGTAGTAGATGAAACACTGAAGTGCTGTCTGCCCACAGCAGTTTGCTCGCGTCCACCTGTTTGTAAGTGAAGCCTACAGAACTCTTTAAAGAAGTGCTGTTGGTATTGTTAGAAAAGAAAGCTCTTGTATCAGTATCAGTATTATCCAAATTCAGGTATCAGAATTGGGTGGAATTGAAAGTAAATTTATCGGTTCATCTTAAGGTATCACATTACATTAGTTCAGCTGATGTGACTCACAGTGAGTGCATTCAGCCACGTTGATCAAACCCGAAAATGGAAGAAGAATCTTGCAGGTACTTCATCAGAAATGCTGCAGTGCTACATTTCTACATATCTACATTTTTGCTACATGTTCTTATCTATTATGTTCCTGTATCACGATACTGTATATTTCACCAGAAAGGTGACTATTATTTGCTAAACTAAGGAAAACACATTTCCACTATCAACCTCCATTTTCTGCAAATTTGCCGAGGTCTGCAGAAGTGTTGTGCTACTGCTATGCTAGCAGAGAGCAGGCTGGACGGAGCCGTCACTGGTGATTGGTTGAGTCAAGATGTTCCTCATAGAAAATGTAACATGAGAGTAGAGCTGGTCCAAATGGCGGAATTATAGAAAAAAAATACTACCATTCAGTCGAAATATCTAGCTGAAAGAATCAATACTTAATTAAAAATTCAGTCAACGACACTTTAACTTTGGTGTGATTACATCAGCGATAACTGTACTTCCCCATTCCAGTTCCTTGAAGACAATATGATAGGATCTGAATTTATTGTGGTGGGTGGAGCAGGGTAATTAGAGCTATTGATCTGGCTAAATGATAGCCTTTGCCCGGTGCTGAAGGGCATGTGCTCAGCAAGCCCCAGTATTATCTGATGACCCATGAAATCAATGGCCGGGCTGCAATCTCCCAGGTGATTTACCTCATTCCATTTGTCTCACAAGGCTGAGTGGGTCCACGTGCACGTGAGGCCGAGCAGGCGACTGCATACTCTCAATAAACACGCATAACTGCTACACAATTCCCTGTGAAGTGTACATGAGTGCAAACACCTCTTCTTGCCCACAGTCCTAAAGCGCTGCGTGTCGGGGCTTGTTCCCATAGAAACCATATTCTGCTCTGGTCCATAATGAACTCAGTTCTGTGGTCGCCTGCAGACTGACTGATGAAAAAACACAGAGAAGACATTTGAAATCTAACTAAGATGTTGGTTGCTCTCATATACCTTTGGATCCCTGTTCCACCACTTTTCTAATAGAATCTTTATATCGTGAGAAGAAGACGACTTCTGCCAGTGACGAGCAGCCTCTGGCTGACAGAGCTGCAGCTTCTGCTGCTGTCATACTGTATGTTCATTCTCATAATGTGATTGAAGAATCAGACAAGACACATTTGGATGTATGACTCCCCAACTACCATGGGAACCTGAGAATAACATACACATGTTAAAACATTGGGAGATGTTATTCCAATAACATCTTTTCCATTTCAGTTTTTCTTTCTTCTGCATGCCAAGTAGAGCAAAAATACCAAACAACCAGCACATATTACCAGCCTGCAACAACACAAATGTATTCATCAATGAAATGCACATGTATTGATTATCTCAGATCAGAACCGGACCCATACTGAATTTTTGGATCCAACATTGATACCAATATTATTGGATATTGAAATATGTGCAAATATTCTGCACATAAACACACGTTTTTTGCAATGATCCTTTAAATGTGGTTCACTTTATTTTACAGTTCAACAATAACGTTATCAGTAAGTCAGTCTACTGAAGAAATGAACTTCATTGGTAATTTGATAATTGTAAATTACATTAAGCATCTATTTTTGCATTATTTTCTTTAAAAGAAATTTAAAAAATCATTTCATGTCAGTGGATTTTGGACACCTAGAGGTACAAAGTGGTATTACAGTAGTTTTTGTTTCATTATTCTTACATATTGCACCTTTAATGAGTTGCAAAAACGTTGATCCTGATTGTATCAGTAAAATGTACAATATCCGCTCATAGTGAATATGGCATTATTAAACTTTAAACTATGGACATTTTAATAATGCTTTATTAAACTTTCCATATTTAATAATAATGCCTTATTATTAAATAAAGTTTAATAAATGTAAAACGAGGGAAAGATTGTGGTCTGGTTTCAAAATGTCCTCATTGACTTGTATCACGAGACGTAACAGAAACAACAATCTTTTCAAGAGTCTTCACCACAGACGGGACTCTGACTGTGGACTCAGGTCTCTGCACTCTGCTGGGGTACGTTAATGTAGCACTTCATTTATTCTCGAAAAACCGGTGAACATAATCCAGGCAGTGATTCTGTTTATCAGCACAACATTCAGTATTTGGTTAAACAATGTAGCGATACAGAAATGTGATTTCAGGGCTGCTGGACCAGTTAGATCCTGTTCTTCACTGGTGGCAGCAGCAGAGTAGACGGGGTACTTGGCACCTCCCTGGATGTGTTATCATTCGCTTGGTGAAGGCAAAGTGGGCCTCACCATCATCACTAGGTTCCCTTTCACTCTCCAGATGAAGGACAGCACGAGGTCGCTTTGTTGACCTGCTGCTTATAGCAGCCACTTGGACGGTAATCACAAAAAATAACACCAACCCTCTAAAGAGGCTCACACTGAGCCGGCCTGCAGACCTGGTCACAACGAGTGCTGACTAAATGAGCTTATTAATCATCGACAGCACAAGAGACAGAGCTGTTCTGAATTCATTAATGCTCCACGGAGCAGTCTGAACAAAGACTCGGTATCAACAACGGTGAACTCATTTTAAATTGACGCTGCGTGTACAACAAACACTCATGAGTGCTGCAGGAGCGCTTAATATTGTGTTCCAGGGCAAAAGGTCCATCGACTACAACAACACTACAACTAACCTGCTTCACAAGTGAGCTGCTTTCACAAAACGGCCACGCAGAACGCTCAAATTAAAAAATAACACGTTTCAAGTCATATTTTAACCACTTCAGAGCTGTTGAGTTGTCCTCTTTGTGTCAACAGATCCAGTTGTAGGTGGTGACCGTTGAATAAAATGTGTCTAGGAATAAATGGGAACATCTTTCACCTATCATGTACGAGCTGAATATGGGAGTCTTTCAGTGTGAATATCTCCAAGCTTTTTAAGAGACGAGAACAAAAAGAAAATTTGTCAAGGCGATTTCAGGAGCCTCCTGTCTTTTCTCACTTCTTCACTCCTGTTTACCTTTAGTCCCCTAACAAAGTGCCCTGATAGACAGCTGTGTTTTTACAGAGCTTACTTGTCACAGGTTGGCTCTGCAGAGGATGGGGCCCTCTTTCAAGGAGGGATTACAGCAAATCATCAAATAGGATTTTAAAGAAATTCCTCAAGATCCTCCCTGAAATTGAATCGAAACTCAGTTCTGCGCATCTCAGCTTTCTCCGTTAATGAATAAAACAGAATTTGGAGAATATATTTAGTCCCTTTCTCTGCTGGGACATCAGACCTCCATGATGAAATGCATGATAATGTCAGAGAAAAGAGCCTCTACATGGACACACACATACAGTATATAGAGCAGCCAACAGGACAAACAAATACATGGACTTCAGCCAGAAAAGGCCCTCAGCGTTTTTGTTCCGACGCTCCTCACGTCTGTATTTGTCTCTTTTGATAAGGTCCTTTCATCTTGTTTGCATTGATTACAGGCTGACGAGTCACAGTGATACACTTAGCTGGCCCTATTCATGTCTGCAGCCCCCGCGACACACACTGGGCCCATTGTGGTGAGGAATGTCTCCTTTCATGGCCTGAACTCGCCTGTGAAAGCACGTCAATAATCCCCAGTCAGTGGGTGCTTCACAACGCCGCTGCGACCGTCCCACCGAGCAGAACACGAGGCCCGGTGTTGGACTCGTCCGAGGAGAAGTGACGGCGACGGTTGAAAGAGCGGACAGTTGAATGGACGGAGTAATTAATCTGATGGATGCAGATAATCAAACAACTTCACAAAGGTGAGACTACTTACACAAGAAGAAAAGCACGAACCAAAGTTTGAAGCAGCTCCTCCTCATCTATAATCATCTCACACGGGGCCGGCCGCTGGATTCTGTGGCCCTAAAGAAGATTTTATCACTATTATTTATTTATTTTAAATATACGCTCAAAGATATTACATGGGTAGGTTACATGTATCTTCTAGGTATATTTATTAGCCACAAAACAAATGCAACACCATCCATCTGAATATGAGCTACCAAAATACAATTCAACATGTAGAGAGCAAATTAATATATGTGGGGCAATTTGGACATTTAATATGTTATGTATTAAAATAATAAATCAAAGCAAATGAGTGTTGCAAGCAACACACCGGTGGCTAATAAACAAGCAAAGCTAGCCTTGATAAATTACAGATGATGCTTGTAATTCTCAGCGATGTCAGCTTGTTATAATGAAAACAATGTTTCAGCTCACATGAATTACTGCTAGCCAGCTGTAAACTTACTGTGGCTATGTTCAGTTATATTCCTGCAAAATCAACACTGTGAGGTCGCTAACAAGAGAAGGCAGCCTCACAGTCAAGCAGGTTAATTGATGTTGGCGATCCCGCTCAGGTTTGTTAGCTGTTAATTATATAGCCGAAAAAAAACGATGTGTACCGAGCGGCATTGAAACAAACAGGTGCACTTACAAGTGTGTACAACACAACAGCAGTGGTAGGCCTACATTAAATACGAGTGTGGTGATGGATCGTGCTAGAAAATGCTAGAATGGCTCTTCAAATACATTCAGCCGTTAATATACCTGTGCAGTCGCCCAGGTAAAGTCTATGTGTGGGAGACACCGCATGTCTTTTTTTTTTTTCCCCAACTCCATTTTTCTCCTCTTCCACCTGTGAGTGACGGTCTTCAAAGTTTTGGTTTGGAGCCGCTTGTGTAACGTTACTCGAGTAGGTTGGGGGTGGAGATTTATTGCCGCAATCACAAGCACATTCAACATGATGGTGCTATCTATCGATCTATCACCAGAAAGTCGCACTGATTGTGTGGCCCCTCCTAGCTTTCGTGGATCTAAACGACCACAGAGTTGAGGATGCCAGCGGCCCTTTGCTTTCATGCCACACCAAATATCTGGAGAGCAGCTTTATTGCTTTGCACAGCCCCTCCTTGTTTTCGCACTGCAGGCCTCCAGAAGACGACCGAACATGGTTTCTCCTCTCAGGAAGTATCAGGATACTTGTGTACAGCAGAAGCAGGAACCAGCATCGGTTCGCTTAAGAAGCTGCGGTTTCGGTACTGAAGATTTGTTTGAGCAGAGAATGTGATACCATAAGCAGAATAAATGGGATTTCAGTCTTCAGTGGCCACTAAAGCCATTGAAAATATACATCAGTGATATTTATTTTGGGGGTGGTGAGAGCTGGTTGGTGTTGGGAGGGGGCAAAGGAGGCTGAAGGAATCCATTGGCCAAGCTCTTGCAGCGATGTGAGTGAAAAGAGCCAATCATTGCTCTGTAAAGAATTAAAACCACCTCTGCAAATAGCCCCAATATTTGTGTAGTGCCTCAGAGTGGGAGTTTCACAGCGTCTGGGTTTCCAGTGCAAATAAACAGTGCAGAGGTCTACAAGGGTGGACTGGCCCCCCTTATCCCAGAGGTGAAGCCCACTCCTTTGTTGCTGCCTAATCTAATCTAGGCCGCTCTCTATTGAGTGGGATGAAAAGTGGATCTGTGTGTGAGTGTTTGTGTTTGTGTGGGACATATCCCCGGCCCTCAATGTGCGAGATGAAGCTGTATGATAATGTCTGTTTGTATGTGGTTCTTGAATCAGAGTCGCGGGCCTGTGGAGACCACCGCTGTGTTTGCCAGTTCCCAGATAACCCACATCCTTACTCTGGACCCACACATACCAATCCCAGGATCCTCAGCGCAGAGCAAACGGACAAATATCTGCACAAGGATTCTGCATGAACCAACAGAAGCTGCCCGCCGAAGATACGATGAATAGAGGATGGTGTTTACAGGCCGACAGTTGATTTTGGATGTAAAAACTTAACATACCATTTAACAACTAGAGGTGATCATGGATTCACTCGGTTCCCACTAACCAAAACCCGAATCAAAACTTGAACTTGGTTGGGAAAATTGGCATGCAAGCGGAAAGCGTCCCAGGATCACTTCCGACCAGGGCAGCCCAGGTGCTGGTTCGGAGCCAGCGCCCACTCTGGAACCAGTTCTTTGCTTTTCCAACAGCCAAAGAACTGACTCTTGGCCAGGAAAACTGGTTCAAGAGGGGCACTTAAACTTTCTTACTCTGATAGTACCTCCAGAGGCGGATCAGAGCCGGAGTGAAACTGTCCCCCCCTCCACATCTGTAACTTTCACACAGATGGCGATGTGGAGAATCGGCACATGATTCCAGCACTGAAAGGGCAAAAGTGTGAATGTGACTCTACAGTGTCCCGTGAAAAAACAAACCAATTGTTAAAGGTTTAACAGGTTGAACCAGCACTAGAACCTGCATTGCTTTCCCTTTGGTCTAAATGGGGTACCGCCGTGTTGCCACAGGGTTTGGATTTGCTTGTCAATATGTGGAACACCAAAGTGTATCGAGTAACTTTTCTGATTGTGTACTCATCGTGGAGAAAATGTGTCTTTTGACTGTGAAGTTTAGAAAAATTATGCTGTTTTGGACGGTAGCGTCTCATTGATCGCCGACGCCTCACACGGCTGCCTGTGTTGGCATTCTTTCTATAATAAGAGGTTGTTTTGGGTCATCCCAGTGTTGCTATCCACACATCTGTTCAGTTTGGATCGGACTGTCTGTGAGTCCCTTTCTGATTTGATAATGAATTTACTCAGGCCAGGTTCAGGTAGGTTGTAGTCCATGTCGAAGTAGACACAAATGACTCTTCTGTGAAGGTATTATTTGGATAATTGGAGGATTTCACTTGGCGGAGGAGTGTGTACAGCACGATGGTTGTTCTGATGACATTAGAGGATATCTTTATAGCCTTTTTACTCATTTACAGTACATTAAAGGTACAGTGTGTTGGATTTAGTGGCATCTAGCAGAACTAAACACCCCTCATCTCACCCTCCCCCTACGGTGGCTGCTTAGAAAAAGCAAAAACACTAAAATCCCTCTCTTGAGTCGGTGTTTGGTTTGCCTGTTCTGGACCACTGTACACAGCGAAAATCTGTGGATTGTTCTGAGGCAAAGAAGTTTCAGGTAACTATAAACTGATACTAACAGGATAATTATAAACATTGTTTACATTTCTGCCCCTAAATCCACCTAAATCCTGCACACTGGACCTTTATACTGACGACACAGATAATGTGTAATAAATAATTTTGCTTGAGGGAAGGTTGAGATAATTGTGGGTCTGAGTGACGACAGTGACATTAAATGAGGAGGTTTAAAGTGCCCTGGCAAGTGACTTACAAGTGATCATAAAATACTCAGTAATTTCCTCCCTCGTTAGACTTGGCAACATCCCATATTTGAGCTAGAGGAGCGTTTTATCATTGCCACACTTCTTCTTGGGCTTTTCAGTCAGGCAGCCTGTACAAAAAGAAGTTGTTTATTCAGTTTGTAAGGCCCTGAAATCATTTAATACACATGAAAACGCATCTCAAGTGTTACAGAACAGTGTGTAGACAGAAGATAGAGACACATCAATGTTCATATCTGTGGGCTATTTAGTCTGTAATTCACCCGGCTAGCATGTCTCTGGAGTCGGGGGGAAAGTAGAGCGAGCAGTGGGAACAACACAAACAAACTCGACACAGAAAGAGGCTGTGAGGTGAACTGAACCAGTGATCCACCGAGCCGCCGCCGATCCCAGACACAAAATCTGGCCCGTTTCTCGATAACGATCTATTTTAGGAGAAATTATAGTTTTCTGCGCGTGTTTCTACGAATGTTTGAGGTGCTGAGGGTGATACTGAAAACACTTTAATGTAACTTTGCATATTTAAATGTCTGTAAGTCATTGCTGTTTATCAGAAACACATCCATCACAGAGTGTGAGGGTGAACAACACAAAGAAAGGTTTTATACTGGAGTCAACAGTGTGCAGCTCTGAGCTCGCTGCGCTCTGTGATTCATGTCACTGGCTGGAAGTCAGTCTAAGAAAGTAAACTTTGATGTTCCTGCTCGAGGCAGACGTTACGCTTCCCCTCATGTTAAACCCAAAGTGAGACAGTGATGGTTCCTATATGTTTCATGAATAAGCACGTCTTCTATTGCCGTGTCATTCTGTCACTGCTTCTGTATTAGACTTGCTTTGTGAGACAACACACACTTATATAAATAGCGAATATACGGAAGCTGAAAAACACCATCGGGATAGTGACACTTTATACGGAGTAGATAAATCGAGAAGAGAGCGATGAAGACGGTGTTGACACAAACTGGCAGATCAATCGCGCAAATAAATTGAATGGTTGAATGAAATCAGCAGTTAACAGCTGACAATTCTTATCATGAACAATAGCTGAATTAAATTGTGTGCCAGTTGAGTTTTAATTTCATGTTTTTCAGTTTATATGGTTTGATATAAACTGAAAAAACACACAAGGACTATTGTACATGTAGTGTTTGGAGGTTTTTCACATGCATATAGCCTCTTATGAGTGAAAAGGAAGCACTATTATAATAATGGATCAATATTTTCTGGTTTCTTTGACAGGAAACAGAATATTTTTGGGTTGTAGACGAAACAAGACATTTGAGGACGTCATGTTGGGCTGTGTTTAATATTTTCCTACATTTTATAGGCCAAAATTAATCGATTAGCAAGAAAATAATCAACAGATAAATCAACAATGAAAATAATTGTTAGTTGGAGCCATAATTAGTCTAAGATGATTTCTAAGAGCATCTTTGGTTACAGTGTTTTTGGAAAACAGTTCAAGACGGTCTGTAAGATGGATTTTATGATCATAAGATGCTTTTTGGCAGAAGGCCTTGCTTTTACAAAACAGGTTACACAAAGTTGGAGGCTGAATTGCCCCTTAACATGATTTCATGTATCTGTTCTGGTCCTCTTAAACATGCAGTCTGCAGCTGTGTGGTTTCAAGGTCGAAGGTCAAACCACGGAGCGGCAGAAAGGAAATTATTTCTGGGGAATTTAAAATAAAATTTGCCTTTACAGGAAGATGAGCTGATGGAATTTCTTTCCTTAACTCAATAATGAACTTTTTTTATTGAAATAAATGAAGCATATTAAAGATTGGATTATATCTTCACTCATATCTCGAATTATGTAATTAACTTCTGCACAACCTTTATTGTATAATTAGACGCTCTTTGCAGGGCTGCCGCATACTGAAGCCTCATTCGTTGAGTCTATATCAGCGCCATTCACCACAATATCTCAGAATTTCAGGTGTGTCAGTCCTGAGGTGGGGAAGTTCTCCCAGGTTGTCTAGTTGTTGTCACTGGACTGGGTTTATGGGTATACAAATTTATTATTTATATACCCATATTAAAAAGGGTAGAGGTTAGCATTAAACTAACAATTAAGTCTTATGTATTCAACCCATATATTGTGTTCGTTGTCAACGACAGCCTCCAGTGGCCATCGTAATTATTAATGCGGTACAGCAGGATGTGAGTACAAAGACCAGGCCTCCAGGAAGAGCACCGGGCTTTGAAGCCAACTTCCGTAGAGGCCACACCGTGTAATTACAATGGTATGTGATGCACCGGGGCCACAGAACACTTTCCCCCATAAGTTTACTTTGTGAGTTGTAAAACGGTCACAACACCCACAGATTCACTCGTTTCACTATCATGATCTGAGCCGCTGTGTCTGATAACATTCGGAAAATCTAGAAGATTAAAGACTGAATCATTCTTTTTCTCATTAAGTTAGCCGAGCACTAAACTAGAAGTTAGCTGCAGCTCTATGGGCCCCACAGTGTGTAAGATCCAGTCATTTAAAACCCGGGAAGTCCAGCATTTTTGGCTTCATGCGCCGCTGAGCAGCTCTCACAGGAATAAAAAGGGCTCCGCTTCAGCAGCTGTATCCAGATTTTAAAGGTTATATCCATGATGAAGAGTGGAAACAGAGCTGCGGAGGTCAGGGGGGGATGGTCGGGACGTGAAAGAGAAGTGTGACAGAGAAGTCAACGGTGAGTTATTTTAACTCACGAGCGTAGTGAGGCTACGTCGCGTACATTATGTCACTCCAGTTAGGTACGTAGCTAAAGTAACATAAGTCAGGTAGGTATTTAAGCCAAACCACAGTCTTTTCCTCAACCTTACAAATATCTGTAGAGTCTGAACACAGTAGTTATGTTGCCTACAGCTAACCAAACTGTGAACGACAACAAAGGTCCACGGCCTGCAGCCGGTGCGCTGCAATGGTCGTGATGTTTAGGGAACACTGATGTACTGTTTGGGAGCCAATCAACCTTTAATTAAAAAACTGATGCCACAACATGACAGAGTATAAACAGTAAATTGGATTTTGATTTGATAATAATAATAATGGTAGTCATTTTAATGTTCAACTGTGAATATATGTGATTAGAATCCTTTCATCAGTGTGTGTTGGTTGTTGTAGATCAGAACTCGTGTTTTGCAGCTGAGAGAACTACTTAAGTTCCCCGAGGAAGCTGAAGCTGAGGAAGCTGAAGCTGAGGAAGCTTGGATTTTGAGAAGTCAAAAAGTTCACAGTTTGTTGCTTGTGCCGTAACTTTCTACACAAACTGCTCTGATTACAACACGGCTATAAAGCTCATTTATCATCGGGGAAGTTTTGCGTTGGAAAACCTTCTTTAAAGTCTCCCAGTGAGTGTGGAGCTTACTGACATGCCCTCAGTGCATGAGTTATTATCCCGACTCATGTCAGAGCATCTGCAGGAGGGATACATTTGTTGCTAAGCAACAGCTAAAGCTCGCAGCATGCTAGCTACAGTGATGTTTAAAATTGGTAGACTCCTTGTGCACTTTGTTATGCTAAAAATAATGTAAAATTTAGTTTCAGTCTGAGGTTTACAAAAAGTGTTGGACTAGTTCTGCCCGCACTTTAGATGGATCTTCTCTCAAACAGTCTTTGTGTTGCAAACAAAGAAAAATGAATAATTAAATAAAAGCGAGCTGCATTTTTCAGGAAAGAACTGAATGTTCTTTATCAATGTGTATTCACAAATAAATCACATTTTCTATTATTTGCCTCAGGTGCAGATTGTGTTAACATTTTGTGTCATATTCTTCACAGGCTTCTGTTAAACGTTCCTCTTGGTTCCCCTCCTGATGTCTGTAAATGTGCCATACATGAATTCTACCCAGTTTCAAAATCATCTGGGGACCAAAAGTATCCACAAAACACAACATAAAAATTCAGATATGTTACGCAATAAACAACCAAGTGAAACATGAAAATATCACAATACTCATAACTAATTCAGAGCAGTGTGAAGTTAATTGATCCATAAATGATTAAACAAGATGTCCCACAGGTCACAGAACAATGTTTGAAACTAACTTATCGAGGTCCAGCAGATACAAACAGTATGACAGTGTGTCTTCCTTAGACGACAGGGTGTTTATTCAGATTATTAAGTCAAATCATTCAGTGAAAACGACATAGTGCACCTTTAAATCAATACAATGATTGACAGAGCTGGTGTTCAGGGAGTGCGGAAGCTCTGTCCTGAAATATAAATGTGAAGGGCCGAAACGGACACCCGAATAAGCAAATAAATACCACTAAAGAAGAAAATGGGGGCAGAAACATGGAAGTGAAGCAAGCCAATGTTTGAGCGAGGTAAACGCTTTGTTTTGCAGCGAATGTTTTCATGGAGGAGGGGTTGAAGAGGGGGAATCAAACTGATATTTAGCCCCTACTGTCTTTTTTTCCTGCTTTTGTTTTATGCAAGGCTCTTTTTACCACATGGTAGTGACAGATTGTTTGAGCTGAAAGGAAAAGCCATTCGAAGCTAATTAAGCAGCCATTCCAGGCACTATTCGCAGGCAGGAGGGAGAGTAGCACAGGCATTTGTCAGCGCCGGACCCAACGTGGGTTTAATTGACAACTCCGGCTCCTGACTGACAGCTCTTCCACCGCTCAGCCAATCGCGAGCCGCGCAGGGAGACAGCTGCGGCACCATTGGATAGAAGGCGGTGAAGGTAGGGCGAGTGGGACCCACGTGGGGCTGGCCATAGCGAGCGGCACTTGATAGGCTGATATCCTCACGCGCAGACGTGTTGTAGCCTACCTCGTGCTGCTGATAGGAGAGCTTGTAGCTGCTCGAGGTCTCGTTAGAAATAGGGCGATCAATTCAAGTCACTCAGAGGACACTCTGCTGTAGATTAAGCGCTATTCACATCTTCTGCACACTTTCGGGCCTTGAATGAATTTCTACGAGCTCCTATTTTTCTTGGCATAGTAACAGGACTTATTTCTTTTTCTTGGCATCTCTTCCTCTGTTTGAATGGAGAGCAGAAAGTGCGATCTTAAAACTATTGTTCAGGGTCAGACTGGCTTCATTCACAATTGTTCACATACAGCACTAAGCACATGTCATATCGCTAACGTGATGCTCGTATCACACTGATAAATTCAGCTTTTGCTTGGTGGGTGTATTTTGCTGATTACACCAGCAGAGTGAGTTTGAATCGTCGTAGTTTTCACAGATTATCCTCGCAGGTTTATACTCTTCATCTGAGCCGCTGAAGCGCCGGTTTAGACGCACGGACATATAAATTATTGCCTTTGTTTTGAACAAGCTGTTGAACGCACCGAATGTCACTTCAAATCCAAAATGGCGAACGTATGAGGTCACATTACGCGGGCCAATCAGAGCGCGGGTACGGGGAACACCCCACGTGGGGGATGCTGCGCTGCGATTGGTTCCCGCTGCTAAACTCTTTCGGAGAAGCCAATTGGTTCGCGCACGGGCCTCTCTCGGCAGTCGGGTCCTCGTGTCAGTGCACAGTCTGTGTGTGGTAGAGCGCGCGGCGGAGGAGCAGGGTATACCCGACACAGAGCTGCGGTGTGTTTCACAACGGCAGACATTTTAAACATATTTCACCCAAAAAATCATCTTTGGACTTACTGGAAGATTCGCGAGCTGCCGCTGGATCTATCAGAGTCTTTCTTTGAACTTGTCCGCGGTCAACAACTCGTCCCAATCGAGGGGTTTCCAACGTCCGACCGGACGGAGAGACGCTCTCCGCTCTCCTCGGGACCGCCACCGGGGCTTTAACGCACTCTCAGGGGGCGAAGAAGAAGAAGTGTGTGGAAAAACAGAAACAGCGACGGACATTTTCCGCCCTTATCACCCCGCGGTGACGATTACAAGTCAAGGATCTTACGCTTTGTGTCTGGATACTATTTTTTTTTTTACCTGTGTGAGAAGAGAGGGGAGGAATCAGTCCAGACAAAGGTAAAGAGGGCGACATGAAGAGAGCCGCTAACAAGACGGGTGGTGGTGGAGGAGGAGGAGGAGGAGGTGCTGCTGGTGGTGGTGGTGGTGGTGTGGCTTTATGGCAGCCGACTTTGAAAGCAGCAGCTCCTTGTTTTCTGATCTTCCCGGACCACCAGAACAAGCCGTGTGTGTGTGTTCTTGTGTTTGTAGGGGACGAGTCGTCAGATTTAGTTGAAAACAAAGCGGCTCTGATCACAAGAACCAACTTTGGGATTTATTTGATTCGTCGGATCAAACACGTTTTTCTGCCACTCTCATTCTCTGATATGCAAATCGAGGCGACACATTTAAGATTTTTTTTTTTGGACAGAAAATGGGAATATGTGAAGAAATAATGCGAATAAAACGCGTTTAAAACATTTTTAAAAATAATTTGTAGACCGATTAAGTTGATAACGCTTGATTTCGTGTCGGTGCTGCTAAAGTGGTTCACGTCCTCAGCTGTGCCCCGTTTTCTGTTTGTTTAGGTACAAAGGACAGCCGAGGAGGTGATACATCCAGCGGTCGGGGTCTGACTGCGCGCCTCGCAGCCGAGAACAGGGCTTTGTCCGCCGCCATCCTGCGTGCACAGGGGAGGGGTGGCGGTGAATTACCGCACCTTCACTGGGATTAAAGAGAGAAATCACACCGAATTCCCTCGTGCAAAGGACGCGACATGTATCCACAAGGCCGGCATCCGGTAAGTAGCGTCTTTGTCACTATTTGTAAATTGATGCATATGCACCGCCCTGCAAAGTAGCCTAATTAGCTCGTCAGAGAGGAGCTGCTGGTCCACACCTTACTATTTATGGTCTGCATCGGTGCTGCTGGGGCGCTTCACTCTGGCAAGACACAAACTGGTAGGTCGTGTTTATTGGCAGTGAGATCAGTGCTTTTGGTTGAACTAAGCAAAGTAGATCATCGCCGCCTTCTGTAAACTGACTTAATTTTTGCTGCAGTTTGTTATATTCCTTTTTTTGTATCGTTCTAAGAGGTTAATTGTGCTTTTTGCATACACTTGAGCATGGTTTTCTTTTTATTCCTCACCCATCATCCTCTGCATGTCACATTACCTTGAGGAGAGATGAAGCCACCCACCTCTGTTGTTGCACATGTTGAGTGAAAGTGGCTCTTTCCTCCAAATGAAATGAGAGGACAAACCGTCATGAGAAAAAAAAAAACAGAGAGAAAGAGACGGATGAGACCATTATCTGAGCTGTGCTGCCATTATTTACACCTGTGGTATCTCCAACCTTGCACATTTCAGGCACCTCACCAGCCAGGCCAGCCTGGCTTCAAGTTCACCGTGGCAGAGTCCTGCGACAGGATCAAAGACGAGTTTCAGTTCCTGCAGGCCCAGTACCACAGGTAAGGACTGCAGCCGGCCTGTTTACCTACTGTCAACAACACAGGCTTCCTGGAAAGAATAGGAAGAGGAAGCAGCGTCTGTTTTGTTCCATTTTCATAACGTTCTGAATGCTGAGAATATATCTGTCCTGAATGCTTTAGTGTATGTGTATCAAACTCGTCCTGAAGCGTGATTGTTATTTCTCTCTTCTCCTTTTAAAGCCTGAAAGTGGAGTACGATAAACTGGCCAATGAGAAAACAGAGATGCAGCGTCACTACGTCATGGTAAGAGCAGCCGCCGTGAAGCCGTGACTCTGATTTAATGCCGTATCCTCCTTTTAGCCTCAGGTGAACAGTCACAGGTGGTGCAGCCCTGGTGTTTCGCAAAGGCCATGTTAGCATTTGTCCCCGCTCGGTATTGTTGACTCACGACTGTCTTTTCATTGGATAAGAAGGTGCAGGGTTGGGGGTATGTGGAACTCTAGCAGGGGTCAAATGTCCAACTATTGATTGTCGGGTGTGACGACCCCCCTCTACCGCCCTGTGGTCCTCTTTATGACCCTCCACCTCCCCTCCCCAACACACCCAACATGACCCACTGGGGGTTAATGACTGGTCTGCCGGCTTTGTGCATGAATCAGAGGGTTTCCTGTATTATATTTTACTCCTCTTCTCACCCACTGTGAACCGTGGGGTCAGTCAGACACTCTTGACACACCCTGGGATTTCTCAGATATGGGGAGACTTTGTTATTTTTCTCCAACCATAAAGATGATAGACTGCTTGTTGGGGGGCAGATGGTGCCAGTGAAATCAATATCACAAAATTAATGGGGATATTTTTCCACTGGATATTACAAGATGAGAAATATATGCAAAAATGTATAAAATAATCAAATAGATGTTGAGTGCAGTCAACATGTGTGGGCCACTGTGTGTAGGTTGTATCAGATAACACTCTACAAATGTGAAACACACAAACTCATTGGGTGCCAGACTGATGATGACAAGATGACAATGTGGTCTAATTTCTTCTTGTTGAATTGATTTGTCAATCAAAAGAAGATTAATCAGCACTCAATATTTTTAGACCATAGTCATTTTAGGTCACCTTTTATATCAGAAATGTCAAACATTTGCTGTTCAGAGCTTCTTCTTCTCTGTCCTTTATGACCGTAGACTTCACATGAAAACTTCAACATGGATTCTTAAGACATGGCGAATTTTAGCCAATTTTTGACTGAATGAGTAATCAGTTAAATGAGTGAACAATCTGCAAGAGACGTAAAGGTGCACTGTGTAAGATTTAGTGGCATCTAGAGGTGTTGTTGCAGATTGCAACCAGGTTAATATTCTTAGAGGTGGCCACCAAAAAGGTGAGAAATGTAAATGGCCCTGTGTAGAGCCAGTGTTGGTTTGTCCCTTCAGAGCTACTGTAGAAACAGACAGACTTCATAGAAGTGGACTCGTTCCCTCTGTAGGTATAACACACTAATTCTTAGCTAGCAAAGACAAAACTATTCTTAGTTTACACTAATGAGAACATGGTTGTAGATATTATATTACATTTCCTCCAACAGATCCCTAAATCTTACACACTGCACCTTTAATCGAAAGAATGTAGTTGCCAACTATTTTTAGAATTGATTAATCCTTTACCTACGTTTTCAGACAGATGTTTATCATATGCTGGTTCCAGCTTCTTAAATGTGAGGTTGTCTTTGTCATTGATTGCGCTCATAGTGTTAATGGACTGTTGATTGGAGAAAATAAGTGATTTTGAGATGTAATTTCAGGCTGTCACAATCACAAGATATCCTATATTTCCAGCCCTGCAAGTATCATTATAGTTCCATTAAAAGTCCATAAACAATAATATTAAACCACCATGTAGCTCTACTACATATTTAACATTTTATGGAGCGTGAGTTATCTGTGGAAACCTCACTTCAGACCTGAGAGAGGAGCTTGATTCTCATCAAAGAGTTGTGAAGGGGTTACATGTAAAATTAAAGCGTGTTGCGCTCAGCTCAGAGCTCCCTGATGATCAGAACGAGACAGAAATCTGTGCCTCAACACAAAGCTTGTCTCCGATACAGGAAAAAGCGGCGTTGTGTGCATGGAAAACGAACAGTCTTTATCTGACAGGCAATGTAACCTAGACCTGTCTTAGTGTGTGTATGCGCGTGCTTATCTTGTTTGTACATGAAAGGAATGACTTTAACCGAACGCAGCAGAACGTTTGTTAAATATTATTTTCTCCTGTGAGGAACCAGAAGGTGGTGGGAGTAGCTATAATAAATGGAAGCTGTTCGCTGTGTGTTTGATAAACAAGACAGACAGGAAGACGAGGCTTTAGTTTGTATCTGTCAGTGGGCTCAACAGCTCTTGGCAATCAGCAGCAGATAATGTGGTTTTCAATAATAGTATTGGCTCTCTCCTGGGTGTTTCAAGCCATAGACTGTGTTTGTAGCTCAAAGACTGGCAGTGCTCGGAAGAAGTAAATGAGAACAGCAGCCAATCGTCTGTCGGCTGTAGTTGCACAAATAACATGAAGTTGTCAAACTTGAGTGTTTTTTTTATTGGCTCCACAAGTATTCAACTTTTCTCTTTTATTGTTTGGATGCTTAAGAGGACCGATTAGAAAATGGCACATCAGTAAACCGCCATCTTCTTCGGTCTTGTTGCACAAACACAGTCTCTTCTGTTCTTTGCTCTGTGTCAAAAGTAACCTAATGATTCCTGTTTTCTTCACAAATGCAATATTTCATGAAGTGTACATATCTGGATTCATGTTGCTCCTCTAATAACTTATTTGATTCAATGTAAAATGAGAAATCGAGCATGGCAAAGTCTTTAAAACAAGGGATGCAGCGATTAACAGATTTGACTATTAACCGCAGGTTAAAACATCACAGATATGTGGCTGTGAAGGCTCAGCTGCACAGAGGGCTTCTATTCCTCAGCTTAAAACAGAGACTTCATGGGTCATTATTTTTTAAAGGATAAGTTCACCAAATATAAATAAAAATTCAGTCATTATCTTCTCACCCTGAAGTCAATGGTCTTCAAAACATGTGTGGAGCAGCTTGTCCATGTCTCCTGAATCCTGAATTCCAAACTGATTTGAAAAGATGTTATTTACACCCTTTAAATCCAAAGTCTTCACTGAAGCTGCTAAGCTAAAAGCATTAGCATGCCTCCTGTCCACTGGTGTCCAGGGTGTAAATTATATCTTTTTAAATCAATTTGAGATCTCGTAGCTTCCAGAGATTTGGATTATGCTAAACAAGCTGTTGGACGCATTTTATGTTTTCTACCTGTTGCCTTAGTTTTGCTGCAGGTCTGTTTGGCCATGAAGCTCCAGAAATGTTTTGTGTAACGCTTACCAAAACAGCATAACACCTGCGTGAGAGACATTTTGAATATGTGTCTGTAATTATTTAGTAAAACTGCCCTCTGACCTGGCTTGTTTATTATTTAACACGATTATTTCTGTTCTGAAAGGCAACCACTGTTAATAAAAGCAAAAACAAACAGAGAAATGTTGTGGGGGGAAAATCCAGTTAATGCTCGTGTGATTTTGAACTAAATGATTTTTTCCTCCGTCTATAATCAATCACAATCTATAATCGCTGTGACATGTTTGAGGCTAAGTCTGTTCTCTAATGAGTTTGTTCTCCTCTGTTCTCTTACAGTACTATGAAATGTCCTATGGGCTCAACATTGAGATGCACAAACAGGTATGTAGCCATATCAGGGACGGTGTGTGTACAGCCAAAACACTCCAGGTTTTCACCCTAGTGATTGAGGAATATAAACACACACACACACACACACATACCTGACCTTAGTCTCTACCCTCATCCTTAAATGGCTTTAGGAGGCGCACACACTCATACCGGCTTCCTGTAGTGAAAATGCTGACAGGCTAAACAACACGAAGGGCACGCTGCCTGATGGGGATGGTTTGATAAGATTAAAGTGAAGTATTTGGCAGACAGTCTGAGAGGATGTGTTTTTGTGTGGTTTGTCCTTCTGAGTGTGTGTGTGTGTGTGTGTGTGTGTGTGTGTGTGTGTGTGTGTGTGTGTGTGTGTGTGTGTGTGTGTGTGTGTGTGTGTGTGTGTGTGTGTGTGTGTGTGTGTGTGTGTGTGTGTGTGTGTGTGTGTGTGTGTGTGTGTGTGTGTGTGTGTGTGTGTGTGTGTTTGCGCACACATATGCCTGCACCATTCTGTGTCTGCCTGCCCAGTGCCAGCCAGGCTAAAAGCTCATTAGTTCAGCTGCCACCCAGCACTGGGCATCGTGCTGCAGTGGAAAGACTTCTACAGATGAAGAGGGTAAAAATATCTTTAGTTATACCACCCAAGGAGCCAGTTCAGCAGACCAGAGGCAAGAAGGAAGGAAGGAAGGAAGGAAGGGGGGAGCGCAGATATGTTAAGATCACTTTAGCCATCTCTAGTGGCCACGATTCAGGCTTCTTTGTTGATATGTGTCCAGTTGATCTTTGGCCTGTCGCATCTGAAGTTTTGGAGGCAGGTTGTTCGAGGGTTTTTGGAAACTCTCTCTTAACTCAAATACTCAGTTTAAAGCACCAAACCTCCATGAATGCACTCTGCTGAAGTGCCCCAGTCAGAGCAAGACACTGGAAGTTTAGCAGCTCCAGCAGTGCTGTTCTGCCGGCCGTGCTCTGATATTCCTCTGGATGAAAAAACACCTTCTTCAGGGAGTTTGTTTTGTGGTTTTTGTCTGTCTCTGTGCTTAAGATCTTAGTGTGTTGTCTGATCAAACAGAGGAAATCAGACAGAAAAGTAATCAAGAACAGTTTTGATAAGTCAGTAATTAGGAAACAATGGGTTCAGCCTCTTAAACCTGAAGATGTGTTGCTTTTTGTGTTTTTCTATTGCTATAAATTTAAATGAGCCTTTTTGAGCTGACAAAAACAATAATTCTCTTGATGTAATTTTTTATTTACTGTCATACATCACAAAAACAAGCAGTGTGGATTTACACATTTAAGAAGCTGGATGCAGCAAATGATTGATCTTTTTTTTTTTAAATGACTAGCTAATTGGTTAATTGACTAATAGTTGCAGCTCTAGTTGTTGGTTGCAGATCGAAGACAGTTAATCCCCTAACAGCATGTATAGCTTCTTTATTACTTGTAAGATGTCTGAAGCGTTTTATCTGGAGTGGTTAGGCGTGCCCCCGGGATAAGGCACGTTCCTGCTGTCTGGCTGGATGTAATTGGCTGGTTAACTTTTGGTGTGGCTAGAGTAAAACATCTGCTGATCCCACGCCTAATGTAGACACCATATTTTTAAATGCAAGACGACACCCCTCTATAAAAGTCAGATTATCCTGTAAAGATCACAGAGAAACCACTCTGTTTAGCTAAAGATGTGACCCGAGGCCTTTGAGTCAGCTGTGAGACCCACGTGTTCTTTTGTATTAACAGACATCAGCATAATCTTTTATTCAGTTCACTTAAAAAGAGGGAAAAAAAGATTAACATGATCTCAAGACGCCCCTCCTTTATCTTCCTACACTTACATTTCCATTTTCTCTGATTCTGTGGTGCCTTCTGTCTCCCTCAGTCACCTTTGCCTCCTCAGTTCTCCCTTTCCACCTCCTCCTCGTGCCCTCATGTCTTTTCATTGCTTCCCCCCCTCTGCTGTCTGCCCCGCCACCCCGACGATGTGATGTGAATGATGGCCTTTGTGTCATTAGCTGTGTGTTATGATGTATGAGAGTGGGAGTCTGTCAGAGAGGGAGAAAAAGAGACGCAGAGAGGTGGGGTGGAGGCTTCATGGCCCTCAGATTCAGAAGGTTAATGGCATCAGTGGGAGGGTAGCCCAGTTGGAACAGCAGCACACTGCACAATTCATCAGCGGTAGACGTTTTTGGTAGGCATGTGTGCGTGTGAGTGTGCGTGCATGCGCGTGCGTGCTAACTAGGTGTTTTCTGTTCATGAAGGAGCCCGCTGCCCTCCCCCATCCTCCACCTCGCCATTCTTGTGTGTTTTCTGTCAGGCACTTATCACCAACAAGGAGATTGAAGTGATGCAGGGTGTGGGGGTGGAGCAGGTTGTTGTGGGTGGATGCTGGTGGCAGTGGACAAAACATGGAGGGGCGGGTGGTTGGAAGCAGGAAAGGAGCGAGAGGCTTCGGGGTAAATGGGTTAATCGACTGGTCCTCTCCTGTGCATCTCCTTTGTTTATCAATAAGCCCGGTGGAGTCGACGGAGCGCTCTGAATAATGCTCTGAATAATGCATGATCCCTGCCACCTCCCTTCCTCTCGCTCCTTCTCCCATCCCCGGTGAACGAGTGTTTGTGATGACATCAGCGAGAGGTAAACAGACGGCCCTTAGCCGTCACTGTTATTGGAAGGAGGGGACGGAGGAGGGGTGGATGACTGGATGCAGGCATATTACTTTGTTCGTGTTGCAGATTTATTGCAGTATGAAAAAAGCCGTGATAATCTCAGTGTATTATTGCTCCAAAGCTGGATTGAAAAACAGGGAGTGGGAACACACACACACACACACACACACACACACACACACACACACACACACACACACACAGTTATACACATAAATACTCCTATCCTTACATCAGTGCATAGTAACACCAGTTGCGTCTCAGCATGAACACTGGCATTATCATGATACTGGAATTTCTAACCTCGATACAATAACCTAAGAAAAATCTCTATCAGATACCATTTTCACCACCACAGGGAAATTCTGACAAAGTTAAAAAAAAAAGGGCCCGGTGAGGAGAGAGAGAAGATGTCAGGCCACCTTAAGTGAGCCTGGGTCGAAGTCATCGCCAACTCTGTGACTTTTTCTTTTATTATTAGTTTACAAATGGCTGGAGTCTTGGTGAGTTGTCTTATTTATTCACTGACATCAGCTTTAACTGGTCACACACTAAGCTGCTCCACTCACCTCTATAACATTACTGTAAACTTCATACTCACCGACACACACACACACACACACGCCCTCCTCTTCTTTCTCTCTCAGAACCATCCCTGCTAACACTACTCACTCAGACTTCAGGTACGCCTGAAAGGAGTTTGCTACTTGTAAAACACATTTTAGTTTAAAAACACCCTAAAAACCAATTTAGAAACGGTACAAACAGGGTCCTGCTACTTCCCAGCAGCGCCTCATGTACCTGTACTTTTGTAAATGTTAAGTTTATGATTAATCAAACTGTAGTTAATATTACTTCATTGTTTACACACAATAAAATGCTTCATAAACCATTTATTGAGCAGTTCCTTATTATAAAGTTTAAACTGATGTTTATAAGCCTTTATGATTACTTAAGAAATGTCATTGATTGTTAACTAATAATTTAATTTA